>OZ007597.1:194503845-194852805 GCA_963931845.1 Maratus michaelseni | reverse complement strand
GACAAAATTTTAAGAGATTAAGGTGCAAAGGTTAAAATAAGATGTATGTCATACATGGAAACGTTATTTTCCATGTCTGACTATAACAACTGAGTACTCAAAACACTACAAAATTTAAAAAGTAAGGATACGTGTGAAAGAATATTTAGCTGGGCTTGATTCAGTTGAAGGAAACAGTGCATAAAATCCTCAAAATAGCTTTCCAACTGAAACATATCTATACGGTCTTCTAAGCTCTAGCAGAAAGACATTTAAAGGAAAGAAAAACAATTGCATTTCAGCCCATTTGAATGCTTTCTGCTGGCTAAATATCACAGTCAGCAGCACCTAGTCTAAATTCCATAGTTTTTAAACTGAAAAAGAAATTACGAAATATGTAAAGTCATGAACATACAAACTGGAGACAAACAATTTACAAAAACACAAAACATGCATATACACATTAAAGGCAGACAAATTATAAAAACAATTAGGCATATTTTACATAGATCTGGATGTTTTAATTGAATTAAGTTGTATAACCAAGATTTTGTTTCTGAGGAAGGGGTGGGAATCAGACAAGGCTGTAAGATAGCTTTTTAAAAAGTACTTTATAATTATATAAAACCTAGAGATGTAACAAATAGTGATATGGCCGAACACAATCTTTTTTATATTTATTATAAAGTGTTTAAATGTTAAATTGGAAATACAGTGAAATTTAAAAAAAAGTATTTCTATGTTTAATAAATGTTTCATTACGCGAAGTGCATTTTACAATCCAAATAACTTTTTAAGGATTATATTTAAAAGACATTTTAGGCCTAATCCGAATCACAGCAGCTCTCAGGAAATTAAACAACATTAAAAGTACGTAATTTTTAAAAAATCCGAATAAAATTTATATTCAATAATAATAAAAGTTTAATACACACCATTCCGAGGAATATTTATTGAGGAAAAGCAACCATCTTCAAGTGCAACTGAATTCACAATACGAACGAATACCGAATTTTACATTTACAAAAACTCAACCTTTGAGCGCGCCCCAGTCCCAACGCCAACTCCACACAAGCAGCGCGCATGCGCGCTGCAATTTTTCTCTGGCCAAATTATTTGGCTACATTCCCTTTTCGCCAAGGGTGCCCAAAGGTTGAGGGTTTGGAAATTAGCTACCGGGCTTGCTCATTCACTCTCAAAACGTCACAAATGGTGGCTGCGAGGCTAACGGAAAAGAAAGGCTACCGCGGTGCTTTATGCATATCTTTTTTTACAGACCGCGGAAGTCACGTGATGCTCGAATGTACCAATGCAGGTGTACGAAAAAAGCAACACGTCACTCTAGTGGTCTGTAAAAAAAGATGAGTGGAATGCACCGCGGTAGCCTGTCTTTTTCGTTAGCCTTGTGGTGGCTGACCGTGACCAGCGATTGGTCCAAAGCAACGCGCCCATCGTTTTGTGCCAATCGCTGTATGTCTTTCCTCCTAGTCAGCCACCTTTTGTGACGTCATCATAATGAATGAGCAAGCCCGGTATGTAGTGTAGCCCTGGTATAACGCAGGTCGCGGTATAACGTAGGTCGCGATACTACTGTGCTGACCGCTAGAAATCATGTTCATGCTGGGGAATAGGAACACAGATCTCCTGTTATATATGGAGCTTAGTGCTTTTCACGATAATTAAGCCCTTTTCATATATTTTATTGCTTTTTTCTTTATACTTCTCTAAAAGAACTTTGAATTATCTCTTTAATTTCATTCTTGGATTATCGAATATCTAAAAAAGAGAGAGAACCTTTTTAAAAATACATAGTTTTACCCTGTTTTATACATAAAAAGTAATCTATAAAAAAAGTTCCGCAGAGTTTCTGAGGACTTTTTTAACAGAAAACGTAGAATGAACCTTCTGAAACCATATATCAAGAGATTGATTGTGATTTTGTTAGAAATAACGGTTTAAAGTTACACACTGAAAACTACTCATATGAATTAACAAGTTGGAAATTGTACGTCAAACGTGACAAATGAGGGGCGTTCGTGCTATAAGGCAGTTGCAATTGACGTCACCTTGGAGGTAAACAGTACAAATAGGCAGTTCTGATTGGTGGAATTACCCTTACCTCCAAGTGAATACAATGGTTGATCAGCTGATTGCAACTGCCCTATAGCTAGTTATATATATATATTCAGATCTTCTTGATTTTTAATTCTGTGAAATGAATTATATCGTCTGCAGATTAATTTCTGTCATAAAATAAATATCTCGGTCGCTTGACGATCGCTTGACGATTTTGGAAGCTCCTATAACAAAAAAGCACCGATTTTTTTAAAAATAATTCACATTTCTTAATAAATATTTTTATTAATATTTCCTAAAGTTTTGATTCGATTTTCATAAAATTTGAAATGTCTCGACAAATTTCTGCAAAGATAGTATATCTAAAATTTCAAACCATTCGGTTGGGTAGTTTTTGCGTTGTTATATGCGGACGGACGGACAGACCAAGCGACGACAATAGGTGCTACGTATTTATATAATTACGAACGCTCCTAAAAACCAGTAATTATGCTTGAGATCGTCCGAGTTTTCGTAGTGGCAAAAAAATTAACTTTTCTTTTTTATAATGCAACATGCAACACTTGAATTAATATAGCACTGTAAATGTAAATTATTTGACGTAGAGGGGATAGTCGCTATTTTTTTTTATTTAATTATTACTTATCGTTTTTCCTTTCTTCTATCTTTACAAAAAGAAAGTATTAGATTCATGAAAAAATCCGACTCCCGGTTTTCGATGGATTTATACATTTTAGAAGGAACCGGATAAGTGATTTCCTCACACTATTTGACTGTATTTAGAAAATGTGTCTGTCTGTACGTGACACAATATTTGTGGGCGCTCTATCTCAAGAACAAATGTACGGAATTTAATCCAACTTCAGATGCAGTTAAACCTTGACATAGATTGGCGCTAAATTACTTTTGTTGTAAATCGCCCGACAGGTGGCGCCGTTATGTTGAATTTTTCCCGATTTCTGCGATGGCTATACTTGAAGAACTGATGCACGGAAGTTCATAAAACTTCATATCCTGTTAGAAGCTTGACATAAATAGACACTGATTAGGTTTTGGTGTAAATTGCTCATATATAAACACTGAATAGGTTTTGGTATAAATCGCCCAACAGGTGAAGCTGCTGTATGTTGCATTTACGGAATTTCACCAAGCTTCATATTTTGTTAGACCTTAATATAAATAGATCCTTATTAGGTTTGGATGTGTATGCCACACAAGCCGGCGGGCTTCTCCAGGTGGTCCTGACTCGGCCCCTTCAGTGGGGAAGATTACCGGGAGCAAGGCACTGCGAGACTCTCCATTGGGTTATTCCGACTCGGCTCCTTCAGTGGGGAAAAGGACTGGACTCCCGACATGGTGAGATATTCTTCGACACGACGGGAGCAGGAGGTTGACAAACTACCACCTCAACGCGGTGCGCCAGTCGGAAAGTGATGTTCGAGTAGCCGACAGAACTGGGGGCTGGGGAGAAGTTCCCACACGACCTCGAGCTATCCTCTCCTTTGGGCCGGTTCTCGGCTGCAGGAGGTTTGCGGCTTCAGGCCGTCTCTTGAGGTCCTATGTGTAGAGCTTCGTCCTTGGACCGTGGTCGGCAACGCCCGCCGACGTGGGTTCAGGTCTTCATCGCTGTGGGATTTCGGGATGGCCGGGTGGTGAAAGCCTAGGCCAATCCCTCGCGCCTAGGTGGCCCTGCGCCGAGGATGGTGACACGAGGGCAACGGCTAGCGAACGGTGGTCGGGCAGCTTCCAAAGTTTATCTAAGGTGCGACGAACTTTGTAAACAAGGAACGCTAGGGTTCCATTGTGACGCTTGTCAGTGGGTGAGGCGGCGTGTAGCGCGACCTACGTTATACACGGCCGGTGCATGACGTTTAAAACGTCACATGGAGTGGAGCATTTTTTCACGGTGATTGGTGCAAAACGGAGGGCTCGCTGCTTTGCACCAATCACCGTGTAAAAATGATCCACTTCATGTGACGTTTTAAACGTCATGCACCGGCCATGTATAACGCAGGTCGCGCGTGTAGCAACCCTCGGTACTGTGCAGGCGGTGGAACGTAGACGACAGCAGGAATGGGGAGGGGTGAATGGAGGCGCCTCAAACCATTCTTGTCCGTCGTCCCTAGCGTTTCCCCCTGTAACAGTAGTTGTGAGTCGCCCTCAAGGTCGCTCATAAAGGGGATTGCCCGCAAAGTTCGTATATGCACTTTGACTGTCCGTTCGAGGCTGGTGCGAGTCCTCGGAGCCACTCAGGTAAACGTGCGACCGTATCAGTTCTTTGGGAGGGTGTAGGTTCTTTCCCTGGACTGTTCGACTACGAGGAACCGGACCGGAGGCTCGTCAGTAAAATGACGGCGTTCGAACCTGAAATCAAACCTTGGGTCAAAAACCAATCCAGCGCGACTATGCGTAATCGGAGTTTGCCGTGCCCGATGGTTGGATTAGCGGGAGTCTTCACATAACTTTCTATCTACTAAACTCACTCGGGACCGTCCTTCAGAGCCCGGCAGGGTTCTAAAATAACTTTCTGTTGATTCTAACATTTGTTGTGTTTTTGGTTTGTGTTGTTTTTACATGCGCATGATCCTCTCAATGAAGTCGATTGGAGACCACCTGCATTCTGACTGTAGAGTTCACCGAATGCAAAGCCATTGGGAAGGGAACAACCTTAGTCAAGGCGTGTCTATGCGTCAGGGACTGATTTTCCTCGAAGTCCCGGGTTGGCAAGAGGCCTCTCACGTTCACCACGGCCGATGAACTAGTGGTTTCCTCCGTCCCTAGGACTCGACTATCGGAAGCCACAGCAGAGTGGCTACTCGACATATGGTCGAGGACCCGGTTCCCTTCATGGGGTTCCGGCTACGGAGCCGTCGGGGATCTCTAGCGATTCATCAGGTGTCTTCGTAGTGGTTTTCTCTGATTTTGGGATCCACCGCGTACCGTAACGAACTATGTCGTCACCTCATGGGTTCAATCAGAGTGATGCGCAGGTGGCGGTGCTCCGACCGGTCGCAGCGCTTACGCGAGGCCTCTGCTGACGGTTGACGCGCGTGACGGACGCCACACAACAAGTGTCACTACTATGTTCTGTTTTTCACGATTTACGCGATAGCTATATCTGAAGAACGAAAAGATTTTCATTTAATTCTGGCTGCAGAGGATTTGATTTATATAGAATAAAGTTTTGTGGTGGCCACAGCATACTAGTTTCACTTTCCCATTGGTATTATTTTCGTTTATATTAAAAATAATATATATATATATATATATATATATATATATGTATATGTATGTATTTAATATACATATTAAAATTATTTATTATTTTTTAAACCAAATTTGTGGGCATAGGAAATTTATTCAGCTGCCAAACTTCTTCATTAGAATCATTCAAAATTTAAAAAAATTGCGCCGTTGACATCTCTCAGTTACATTTAATATGAATTCACAATGTAATATAATTTAAAACGATGAAAGATGAAAATAAATAAAGCATATAGAACTATATTATGAAAGGCAAAAATTATTGTTGGCACTATTAACTGCTGATTTGGAATCTAAATGCATAATTAAAAAAAACTTTTAATTACTGACTACTTTAAAACAATACATTAAGACAGATTAAATGTTGAGGATGACTTGTTATTTTCCCCAATAATTTAATAGCATTACATCGAAGAAATAGGCAACAGTAAGCAAACAGTTGTGAATTCAGGGGGGGGGGGGAATCATCCATGAAAGATTGAGATTTTGTGTTTGCTAATGGTTTAAAAGTGCAAATACCCCCCCCCCCCTTCCACCAAATTTTTTTTCCCTTCCTGGGAAAAAAATGCCTGAATTGTTGCATTACATACATTGTCACATACATTGTTGCATTACAGCATTCATTACATTAAAAAAAATGCTAGCTATTAAATGCAGGACAAAAGTTAGGTTTATTTGTGGTTATAGTTATGTTTTATTTTAAAAAACACAAATTGCACAAGTTGTGCCTGTTAGTTGCTAAAATCAGTGTAAAAATTGGTTTAAAACTCATAAAAAAGTTAAAATCCTACATGTTTCGGCTTTAAACCCAAAGCCATTATCGGGGACAGAAACAAAACAAACGACTACTGACCTTTTAAATTCCGACACGAGAATACTGAACGAGGCTACCGCGGTGCTTTACGCGTATCTTTTTTTACAGACCGCGGGAGTCACGTGATGTTCGAATGCACCAATGCAGGCATACAAAAAGTACATCACGTCACTCTAGCAGTCTGTAAAAAAAGATAAGTGGAATGCACCGTAGTAGCCTGTCTTTTTCGCTAGCCTCGATACTGAAACTGAGTTTGGAAAAAATAAAACAAGCTGGCGCCCTCTGTTGATCAAAGCGTAAAAAAACTTAAACCATGAATTGAAAACATGGGGGGGGGGGTAAAATGTATTCCATAAACTAGGTATGTTGAAAGAGAAGTTATCGTTACAACTGTAATCCTTCCTAATTTTAATCTCCAATGATTCTCTAATAGTGGCTTTAAATGGGTTATTGAACCTATAGATAATTCTTGCTTTCTCGAAATTAATTACAATATCATTATTTTTAGCATAAAACCTGGAGAGTGCAGTGGATAACTTTGCGAATTTTATGTCATTTTTATGCTCTTTCAACCTTTCTTTTAGTCCTACCATACTTTACATACCAATGTAAAAAATTATATGATTATTATTTAAGCTAATGGGGATTTCATATACACCTGCGAGTGGATCAGGGGGGGATAGAATCTAATTTACATGAAACTAAGTCAACCAATTTTCTGGGAGGGGGGACAGCAATAAGATGGATGGATATTGTATTTAATGAGGGCCTTCTTAATCCTTTCAATATTGGAATTTCAGATAGTTTGGTTTATTATTGCTAGGCACAGGATGCTGAATTAAATGGCCATTGAATTTTTCTATAATTTTCTGTACGTGATGAGTAGGGAATCCATGGTCTATGGCGATATCTCTGATAAAATTAAGTTCATCTTGGATGAATTCATTTGAACAAACTAGAAAAGCACGCTTGATGAACGAATTGAATGCAGCAATCTTATAAGTAAAAGTTGTAGAGGCATTAAATGGGATTATTGTGTTACTTCTCATAGGTTTACGATAGACTTTACGTTTTAAGTTGTTGTCACCTTTAATTAATTGAATATCCAGGAATGGCAGTGATGAATTTTCTTCTATTTTCAACGTAAATTTAATAATTTCATCTATTTCATTTATTTTTGAGAGGAAGAAGAGGAGTGCCTGTTTTCCATGATTCCATGTGATATTTTTACTTGGTTATGTTTTATATTCATTTTTTTTTTATCATGAATATTACAAAAAAAAAAAAAAGGATTACACAATTTACATGTAAGGAGTATGCGAGGCACAAAAGTTTGAAATACACTGATCTAGTACGTTTAGAACTTTGTTTTTGAGGTTATGTTTCATTAAACTGTGTTTGGTTGATTGATTCTGTGTGCCACGATCAGGGCTTAATTTGCACCGGAGTCCAGCTCTGGTACTTCTCTGTTTTTAGTAAATATTTAAATATTGACCAGAACTCACCGGAGCTCATAAACACTGCGCTCCGGAGTCCAGTGCAATAACACTTCCGAAAAACGAATCCTAAATTACCCTTCCCTTTCCCTCCCATCTCCAATCTTTTGTTTCAAAACCCTTATAAGGGATGTAATGTGTCGCTTACGTAAGAGGTGGAGATGAAACAGGCTCGATTTTTATACCAGTATTTGGGTTTGGGCAGGCTCGAGCTCAATCTGTCTTAAATTCAAAATTTGATTTATTTCCAGTTCAAATCATTTTAATGCTATTTTGATCAGAATAAAGAGTAAACAGAAACAGTCTTTTTCTAGTCTGCATAGATGTGAACTATTCATTTTTTGTGTTAACACTATTTCCGAATCATAATTCTGAGCTTATTTTAATCGCAGAATTCTGTGATTAATTAACATTAAGATTAGGCAAAGGTTTCTATTTGGAAGTTGTAATAACTAAAAAGTGGAATAGTTGATAGCTAAGTATACGCAGATAGATGTATTTAAAATTTTTATTTTGCTAAATAAAAAAATGCTTTAAATTTTGAAAATAATGTATGAAATATACAGATTAGGAGGGGGAGGTACGCTACAGGTGTTAGTACTGCAGAGCATTTGGGCTCCAGTACTTTTTTTCTTATAAATTAAGGCCTGACCACAATCATCTTTTGCATAGGAGAGCTAAACAGATCAGGATCTCAGCATAAAGATGTTATGTTTGTTGCATAATAAAGATTACACTGGTCAACAAAAAATACTTTTTGTCAAAGACTTTGACAAACGTAGGTATTCGATACTAATTTAAGTGTGCTGATTCCAAATCTGAACTTCAAATTTCCCTATCACGTCAGGGTGCAAAGGTATTGCCATCCTGCTGTTTTAAAAGTGAAAACTGTTTACCATCATTACTTTGGTGTGGAAGTTCGAGATCAAGATAAATGGTGGACACCACATTTATGCTGTACTGTGTGCAATACAGAGCTAACACAATGGTTAAGAGGTAAAAGAAAAGTAATGTCTTTTTCTGTGTGATGATATATGGCGTGAACCAAAAACTCACCTCTCATATTGTAATGAAACCACAGTATGTGCATACAATACTTATGATAGTGTTCCCTGTAGACTATTATTTAAGAGTGCAGTGCTCTGATTAAAATCAATTAAGATTCAATGACTTTTATAAATAACACAATAGAAAAAATTGACTAAGAAAGTATTGACAGTATTTTTTTTTAAAGAAAGAGCAACATATATAACAAAACATGTACAATTTGATTAAAAAAAAATTGTGAAATAACTGACAGTATAAAAATCTTTTCTTGCAAATAATATGGAGCATAATGAAACAGCTTGTGTTTTATCTATTTAAGTTTTCTCTTGAATGTCTAGTAAGAATTAAAAACAAAAGTTAAATATGTGTAAAGGGGGGAGGGGAAACAAATGTCAAATGTAATTTATGATGAGAGTGGTTGATATGGGAGCAAAGGGAATGTAACTTGACATGGATAATTTTGTAAACTTTTGCTGTTAATTAAAATGATTTCAGTTTCAATATTTAAAACAATTTTTAATTATTCGGTTTGAGGAATTGAGATAAACTTCTAATAAAACCAGAATACTTGACAAATATGTATCACACACAAAAATTTATTCTTCTTTCTGACATTGGTATAAGCGAATAATTCACTTCAAAGTAAATTGGGTACTTTTCGGTTAGCCGGGTGCCAGTGATATATATACATGTACATATATATACACACACATACATATATCTTCACATATACATATATATATAGATATATATATGTATAAATATATATATATGTATATACACATATATTTATATATGTACATATATCACTGGTGCCCGGCTAACCGAAAAGTACCAATACTTATTATAGCAAGTCAAATTATTTCCTTTTCAGAAACTGTTTACACAAAATACTTATAAAAATTTAGACGTTCACTGCAGCAAAAAGTTTGTATGAATTAGTAAGACAATGATAATTAATGTTTCTGCAAAAATGTTTATTGATATTTCAACATACATTTCTGAAAATCTCTACAGTGTTTTCCAAACATTTTTGAAACAATGTAAGAGGAAACATCCTTTACATTTTGCAAGCAATGAATTTCAACATACTTCACATAAATATAGTTAATTTTGAATGTGAATCCTTACATGGGCTCTAAGATGTTCCTTTCTTGAAAATGATTTGTGACATTCATCACAAACATAGCATTTATCTAAAGTATGGGACAGAATATGCTTTTCCAAGGAATTTTTCTCTGAAAATGATTTTTGGCATAATTCACACACATAGGGTTTTTCTCCAGTATGGATCAGAAGATGCCTTTTCAAATGATATTTCTCTGAAAATGATGTTTGGCATAATTCACATGCATAAGGTTTTTCTCCAGAATGAGTTTTAATGTGTCTCTTCAAATGATGAATTAGTGAGAATGATTTCTCACATGCATCACACACATACGGTTTCACTCTACTCTTTGATTCACACTGCTCAGAAATATGTGACCGTTCTCCAGAATGCCTATCTTTTACATGCTTTTTCAAATTCTGAACCAGCGAAAATGCTTGTTGACATACATCACACACATGTGGTTTTTCTCCAGTATGGGTCAGAAAATGGTTCTGTAACACATGTTTATATGAAAAAGATTTTTCACATAAATCACAAGCATATGGTTTTTCTCGGGTATGAGTTAGAAAATGTTTACGTAATACATCTTTTCGTGAAAAAGTTCTTTCACATATCTTACAGAAAAATGGTTTCTTTCCACGATGAGTTTTAAGGTGTATGGTGAAAGCAGAAATATACAAGAATGATTCTGGACATTCATCACAAACATATGGTTTCTCTCCAGTATGGGTTACATATTGACTTTGCAAATGAATTCCTGGTGAGAATGATTTTTCACATTTTTTAGAAGTATGTGATTTTTCTATAGAATGGCAATTTTTTAAGTGCTTTTTCAAATTATGAATCAGTGAAAATGGTTTTCGACATACATCACATACATGGGATTTTTCTCCAGTATGTGTCAGAAAATGCTTTTGCAACACCTGTTTACATGAAAAAGATTTTTGACATAAATCACAAGCATATGGTTTCTCTCCAGTATGGGTTACATAATGTTGTTTTAGTACACTTTTCCTTGAAAAAGATCTTTCACATAATTCACAGAAATGTGGTTTCTTTCCAGTATGGGTTGAATGTTGCATTTTCAGGGATCTTTTTAGTGAAAATGATTTTCGACAAATATCACAGATGTGACTTTTCTGTAGAGTGTTTTATAATGTAATATTCCAGATCTTTAATCTGTAGAAATGATTTTTCTTATTCATCATATTCATATATGCTTCATCTCCAGTAAGGGGTAAACAGGACATATCACACAGAATCTTGATAAAACCTGTAAGAAATATAAAATTTAAATCATTACTACTTTTTATCTCGCTTTGTTTCCTATAAAATATTACATACAGTAGAAGATCTTTATAATGCAATTCTATATAACGCAATTCTCCGTATAACACACAACTTCTCAGATGTAAACAATAAATTTTTAGTTAAGAAACACCTGAATTCCCACATTATAAATAGTTTCTATTCTCTAGAGCACTAAATTTGATACATTAGTTCAACTTTATCTCCTTAATTCAGAGCTTATTACTGAAAAAATTGCTATGATTTGACACAGGTATGTTTGGACAATGTTTATAAAGTAAATTTAACAATGTGTGGAATGATCTATATTATGCAAAAAATTATAATCTGCACAACTCCTGGTAATAAAGAATGCAATATAAAGATACTCTAATGTATTTTGGTATGTTTCATACATATTTGGCCTTGTTTCACAAACTAAATTTAATGATGTGTGAAATGTGATCTATATAACGCAAAATTTTATATAACGCACAAAATCGTGTTTTTAGGTTTGCGTTATAAAGATCTTCTACTGTATTCCTGAATTAATAACACCTGAACTAAAGCTGAAAAAAGAAATTTTAGCCAGTAGCCACTGGTCAGTAGGAGAGATTTTCTTAGCAGCCAGTTTCTGACCAAAAGTTACTTTTTAAATACCAAAATAGTATTTATCATAAACTAGATGGAACCCGTCAAAATTTGACGGCAAACAACTTGATAGTACCATAAAAATAAAATTCATAGTTGCTTTAACTTGACAAATTTCATAGTGGGGAGCATAATATGATTAAGCAGTCACTGACCTTTCCATCGATATATCACATGAGGAGTGTGTGCAAAATTTAGAAAAGTACCTCCTTGGGGGGATGGACATGGGAGATGCATAATATGATTAAGTGGTCACAGACTTTTCCAATGATATATAACATGAGGGTTGTGTGCAAAATTTAGAAAGTACCCCTTGGGGGGGGGGAAAGTGGGGAGATGGGCATCGGAGATGCATAATATAATATAAGTGGTCACAGACCTTTCCAATGATATATAACATGAGGGTTGTGTGCAATATTTAGAAAGTACCCCTTGGGGGAGGGGGCAAAGTGGGGAGATGGACATCGGAGATGCATAATATGATTAAGCAGTCACGGACCTTTCCAACAATATATGACATGAGGGGTGTCAACAAAATTTAGAAAGTATCCCTTGGGGGGGTGGGCGGGGCAAATTGGGGAGATGGACAATGGAGATGCATAATATGATTAAGTGGTCACAGACCTTTCCAATGATATATAACATGAGGATTGTGTGCAAAATTTAGAAAGTACCCTTTCGGGGGGGGGGGGGGGGGGGCAAAGAGGAGAGATGCATAATATGATTAAGCAGTCACAGACCTTTCCAACAATATATGACATGAGGGGTGTCAACAAAATTTAGAAAAGTATCCCTTGGGGGGGCAAAGTGGGGAGATGGACATTGGAGATGCATAATATGATTAAGTGGTCACAGACCTTTCCAATGATATATAACATGAGGGTTGTGTGCAAAATTTAGAAAGTACCCTTTGGGGGGGGGCAAAGTGGGGAGATGGACATCGGAGATGCATAATATGATTAAGCAGTCACAGACCTTTCCAACAATATATGACATGAGGGGTGTCAACAAAATTTCGAAAAGTGCCTCCCTTAAGGGGGGGGGGAGTGGCGGGATGGACCCCGGAGATGCATAACATGAATAAGCAGTCAAAGGCTTTTCCAGCGATATATCACATGAGGGGTGTGTGCAAAATTTAGAAAAGTGTCCCACTTGGGGGGGGGGGGGGGGGGGGAGTGGGGGGATGGACCGAGATGCATAACATGAAAAAGCGGTCACAGGCGTTTCAATTTGCAACTTTTTTCTCGAAGGCATTTGACAATATTAAATTTTTTTTTACCCAAGACAATTTAACGATATTCTTAATTTTTTTGCGTAATTCGTCAAACGTTCATGGAAAAAATCATGAAATTCGCTAATCAATAGTTGATAAATTATAAAATCCAACAATCGATAGCAGTAAAATTGGTCAATCGATAATGGAAAAATCACGAAATTCATCAAATGGTTTCCCGTAAAAAAATTGTCCTGCATACTGATGGTATGATCAAAAGGGTTTTGAAGTATAGGACAAAATTAGCACTTGCCAGACAGCGAGTAATGATGAAAATTTGGCAATGGACTTTATTGCTACCACCGGTCAAACATAATAGTCACACTCACCAATTGCGATGATTGAATGGAAAATTTTTTTTTTCCCTGCTGTCGCTCGACAAATTTCGAAACCATTTGGCGAATTTCACAATTTTTTCCCCGAAATTGACGGATTGTGATTTTTTTTCTCGAAGCCATTCGACGATATTCGAAAACTTTTTCCCCCGAAACCAGTTGATGAATTTTGAGATTTTTCCACTGTCGATTAATGAATTTTGAGATTTTTCTGCTATCGATTGACGAATTTCGCAATTTATCGACTATCGATTAATGAATTTCATGATTTTATCCATGAACGAACAAATTGCGCACTTTCTTTCCGCTAATGTTTGACAAATTTCGCCCTTTACAATTCAGCCAATGAGTTGAACATTGTTTCTTTCCAGAAATGTCAGGAATGAAACAATGATTCTTTAGGATGAATTTCCTTTGTTCAATGCCCCATGGAAGAATGTGTGCGATGCAGCAATGGGCGTCACAGACTTTTTAGGTCACCTGCAGACTAAAAACATCTAACCAATCTTCGCGGAGGAAAAAAATCACAGATTTCGTCAAATAATTAAGGAAAAAAACACTAAATTCATCAAAGGATCATGGGGAAACATGACTTTCGTTAAAAGACAACAGAAAAAACATTAATTATGCAAAATGATCGTGAAAGATATGCAAATTTTGTCAAAGAATCGCAAAAAAGAAAAGTTCACCAAAAGATCACGCTTTTTTACTAAATTTTATCTAAAAATGGCGGAATAAAATGTATTTTATCAAAGAATCGCTGGAAAATGTGAATTTCGTTAAGGATCGCGAGAAAAATGCGAAATTCTTCAAAGGATCGCAGAAAAAACACGAATTTCGTCAAAGAATTGCTGAAAAAACATGAAACTCGCCCAATAACAGAAAAATCATGGTTCATAATCATTATATCTAGCGAGTGCTAATTTTGACTTATATCACAAATACTGTATTTGGATACACTATGACAAAATGGTTATTGGATCAATAGATGGAAAAGTACTCACTACTCAGCCAATTGCTGGTCCCCAACTTAGCTTTAATTCAAGGTGGGTGTTTTATTTATTTGAATTATTCTGCAAAAATTTCAAAAATTTTAAAGCATTATGAATTTTATTTTCATGGCACTATCAAGTTGTTTGCCATCAAATTTTGACAGGGTTCCATCTAGTTGTTTATGAAGCAAAATTAATTCAATAACAAATCGTAATGAAAATATACATTTTACATTCTACTATAACTTTAAACTGAGTTTGATGTTTCAATTAAGAAATGAAAACATTCAATAAAGTGTAAAATATATGTTTTCATAGAGATTTCTTATGAAACTGATAGTATATGGGAAAGTGGCAAAAAAGATTAACCGAACAAAAATAAAACAAAAAAACTAAATAACCTCTTTAAGTTTTCCTAAAATCAAAAATAGTTTTTTTTTTTTTGTCGCATTCTTGGGCAAAGATGTATATTATCAAGATACCATTTTGATTTGTAAGCACAAAGTCAATAAAATCACCATTTTGTGACAAATTATGAGTTTAATAAGTATCGCCCAAAACAGAGATGCAATCTGGTATAAAATGAAATCATCATCGCCCAATAATGAAAGCAATGATAAATCAAAACATTCAAGAATTGTTTATGAAGCAAAATTAATTCAATAACAAATCTTAATGAAAATATACATTTTACACTCTACTATAACTTTAAACTGAGTTTGATGTTTCAATTAAGAAATGAAAACATTCAGTAAAGTGTAAAATATATGTTTTCATAGGGATTTCTTATGAAACTGATAGTATATGGGGAAGTGGCAAAAAAGATTAATGAAAAAAAAAAAAAAAACTAAATAACCTTTTTTATTTCTCCTGAAGTCAAAAATAGTTTTTTTTTTTTTTTAGCTTGGATAACTATTATCAGGTATTTTTTCAGTTTTGTTTATTGAATTGATGAACATGTGTTCATGATTGAATCCTTTGGACGCTGTTTATATTGTACAGAAAATCATTTACATTCTGCTGTATTTTAACTAATTCATATGGCCACTTACACACTGGCTCTGTAAATTATTTTGGAAATTAGCACATGATGTAAGCAAAAATCAATAAACAACAACAAAAACGTGGCAATCTTTTTCAAACTGTTTTATATAATCAAAACTTTTCGATATTTTACTGCCGAATGTAACTGTTAAAACATTCAGCTTTTCAAAGCAAAAATAAACCCCTTAAAAAAAAAATCCTAATAAAATCTCGACCATTACTTTTAGGTTTAAAAAAATTTAATTTGCAATATACATACGACATAAAAAGAAGAAAAAAATACACCAGAATGTATATCTCTAATTTTGTGTTCACGAAAAAGAGAGAAATGATTTTCTATGCTATACAAACAGCATCCAAGGAACTCAATCATGATTATATTTCTATGTTCATCAACTAAATAAAACAAAATAAATAAAGATAAAATGAAAAAATACCTGATAATGTAATCTAAAGCTTCTTGCCTGAACGATCGATGGCTTCGTAAACAGTCCCAAATATACGTCTGTAGACAGGAAATAACCCTCACCTCATTGGCGGAAGATTTTTTGACGCATGCGTATTAGGTCGAATTTCGATGGAAAATTTCATTTGACAGAATTACCAAACTGCTTTAAATATATGGATAAATAATAAAATAGTATTTATCATAAGTATTGAAAATTTTTAATAATTTGATTATATAGCTAATTTTATGTAAACAGTGAAGGAAAGTAAATCATATTAAACAAAAGAACCATTTTTTAAATTTTATTTTGAACTCAGAAAACAAATATAAATAACAAATGTTGCTGTATTAAGTACTATTGTTGAAAAATCAGTTTGAAAGGGAATTGAATTGCTATTGATGGGTTATAAGGAGAAATATTCTATTTGATTCTGAAGCATTTGAACAGTAAATATTAGTAACATAAAGAGGACACTGAATACCACTTTTCTATCCTTGCTTTCTGTCTGAAGTCATTTTCAGAATTATTGAAACATGGAACTTATGCTGTCTGAAATAGTTGTATAATGATATTTTAAAAGAAGATTTTTGCAGATTTATGCCAGTGGTTTGGTATAAACAACAAATTTGCTATTTTAGCCCTTTCGCGACGAACATCCTTTACAGAATTTTTAATCTTTTACCACCGGTTTATCAAAACAGATATTTTTGCCTAATTGAATCACAGAAATGCTATCATTAAATAAGGCAAAGCTTACAATAAAAAGTAACTGCTGGGAATAATCGAGGATTCTGAGCATCTTATGCGGCACGTATACGTGTCGCTCGTGCCCAAGGTGTTAAACAGGGACATAAAAATCATGAAATGTTGTGATGAAAGAGTATTTACTATTAATATTTATTTCTGTGTATGAAAATATTTTTTAAATAAGAGAATTAATCTTGAACCAATTTTGAAATATTATTAACAATGTTTTACTATGCACTTTTGGTATTGGCTCAAACACTTATGAGACTGCAAAAAAAAAAAAAAAAAGAGCCTGAATATACATTTTTTATCATCGTAATTTATTGCAGTGTAGAAATATAAATATACATTCGAGTATGCAGTGAGATAAAAAAATGTTAGAAAACTCTCCTCTAGAACTTTGGTATTTATTTTTTAAAACAAGTTTTTATCCAGGAACGATAGAGTGTGGAGAAATCATGTTGTAAGAGATAATACACTGATGTCTAAAAATTAAGGGGCAGTGATCGGATACTTTCGATTTCAGACGTTTTGTTGAATATCTACTGAAATTCATGACGAAATGCCCTTGAACTTTGAGGATGTAAAGAACATGTTTGACTTCATGTTTTTCAATGAAAATTTAGTCCCAAGGACATTTGGGGGGGGGGGGGGGGAGGAGGTAATAATAAATTTAAAAGTGAAATTATATGTGCATTTTCTCAAGAAACAGAAAATGCTCAAAATGGTCAATCACTGTAGCAAATGACTATTTAAGTCTTGTTCAATGTTTTTGTGCATTTGTTTAAGAATAGCACACATATTCTTGAAGATGCTAATGTTTCTGTGAAAAATTAAGACTTTTTTATTTACAGCCTGCAGAGTTTTTAACCAAATTTAACACAGCTTTCTGAACACTTCACAAAGAACAGTAGAAATAGTATAATGAAATTAAAAGATGAATATAGTGAATATTTGTATGAAATAAATTTTAACTGTGCATGCGTGAACTATACCAAAGATTTTTTTTTTCATGATTTGGTAGTCAATTTTATAGAGCAACTTATATAAAAAGTCTATTCAAATATCGCAAAAATTGAGAAAGATAGAAGTTATAGTGAGTTGCTTTCTAAAAGTAGCTGGATTATAAGAGATTTTCCTCCAATTTTTCAATCAGTTCACTGTATCACTGGTATCTTTCTCAGTTTTCACAATATTTGACTGGTCTTTTTATGAGAGTTGCTATATAGAATTGACTACCAAATCATGACAAAAAAATCTTTGCTGTAGTTCGCACATGTACAGCTAAAATTTATTTCATACAAATACTCATATCTCATCAAATATTCAATATATTAATCTTTTAATTGCAGTACACTATTTCTACTGTTCTTTGTCTAGTTTTCAGAAAGTGGTGGTAAATTTGGTAAAAAACTCTGCACGCTATAAACAAAAAACATTTGAATTTTTCACAGAAATGTTAACATCTTCACGAATATATGTGCTATGCTTACACAAATGCATACAAATGTTGAACAGAACCTACATAGACATTTGCTACAGTGACAAACCATTTTGAGCATTTTCTGTTACTTGGGTGATTGCAAATATTATTTTATTATTATTATTGCCCCCTTAACTGTACTTGTGACTAAATCTTCACTGGAAATTATGAAGTCAAACATGTTCTTTACATTCTTGAAGTTCAAGGACAATTCTCAAATAATTTCAGCAGTAGATATTTGACAAAATGGCTACAATCGAAAGAGTCCAGTCACTGACCCTTAATTTTTGGACATGAGTATATTTCTTTAAAATATCTCATAGGCACAGAATATGTTTTTTTTATCACACACAGGAGTTTATTCCTTTTTATAACATTGGTATAAACAAACAATTATAAAGACAATTGTTATTCTATTCAGTTAAATTATTTCCTTTCGCATAGAATAAAAGACAGAGAAAATTTTAATTATCATGTTTATTCCTTTTTATAACATTGGTATAAACAAACAATTATAAAGAAAATTGTTATTCTATTCAGTTAAATTATTTTCTTTCGCATAGAATAAAAGACAGAGAAAATTTTAACTATCATGTATATTCCTTTTTATAACATTGGTATAAACAAACAATTATAAAGAAAATTGTTATTCTATTCAGTTAAATTATTTCCTTTCGCATAGAATAAAAGACAGAGAAAATTTTAACTATCATGTTTATTCCTTTTTATAACATTGGTGTAAACAAACAATTATAAAGAAAATTGTTATTCTATTCAGTTAAATTATTTCCTTTCGCATAGAGAAAAAGACAGAGAAAATTTTAACTATCATGTCCTAAATTATCATGTCAGATTACAGCCAGTACTCGGGGCTATAGCCGAGCGTGGTTCTTTTGAACCCTTTTAACATTTTTTTGTTTTTGTTATTTTCCCACCTTACACTGATGAAGGGGATCTTTGTATCCTTGAAATGGCCGTATGTGTTTTAAAGTTTTGTAATTTGTGTGCTTCAATGTTATTTTTAGCTTTTTAGTATTAATAACCACACGAAGTGTACCTTTTATACACTATATTTCCAATGATGATCGGTCACTTGCGATTTTAGACGTTTTGTTAAATATCTGGAAAAATACATGAGGAATTATCCTGAAACTTCATGAGTGTAAACAACATGATAAACGTCATATATTTCCGCGAAGATTTTTTCCCGAAACCCCATAAGGGGCCGTCAACAAATTGAAGAAAAATGAATATATTTAGGATAACCCTGTAAAAACTAATATTGCAAAAGCATTCAAACTGTAGATTATGATTAAGTAGATTATTGTAATAATTTGGGTTCATTTTTATGAAGATAGCATGTATACTCGAAGAGAAATTCAGGTTTTTATAAAAACAGTCACAAATTTTACCAAGTTTTTTGCTTATAATTTGCAAAGTTTTTAATATAAATTGTCCTAAATTATCATATGTCAAATTACAGCCAGTACTCGGGGCTATAGCCGAGCGTGGTTCTTTTGAACCCTTTTAACATTTTTTTGTTTTTTGTTATTTTCCCACCTTACACTGATGAAGGGGATCTTTGTATCCTTGAAATGGCCGTATGTGTTTTAAAGTTTTGTAATTTGTGTGCTTCAATGTTATTTTTAGCTTTTTCGTATTAATAACCACACGAAGTGTACCTTTTATACACTATATTTCCAATGATGATCAGTCACTTGCGATTTTAGACGTTTTGTTAAATATCTGGAAAGATACATGAGGAATTATCCTGAAACTTCATGAGTGTAAACAACATGATAAACGTCATATATTTCCGCGAAGATTTTTTCCCGAAACCCCATAAGGGGCCGTCAACTTATAATTAAGTGGCTTATTGTAATAATTTGGGTTCATTTTTATGAAGATAGCATGTATACTCGAAGAGAAATTCAGGTTTTTATGAAAACAGTCCCAAATTTTACCAAGTTTTTTGCTTATAATTTGCAGAATTTTTAATATAAAAACAAGTTATTTTCAGAAAATATGACAAACAAAATTGTACACAATACCCTGCAATCATTATTAAAAAATAATAAACATTGTATGAAAAATGAGCAAGTTTACTAAATATTGTTTCACTGCGCATGCGCGAATTCAATCAAAATATACTGTGCATAATTATATTAGCTAAATGTATAGACCAACTTTTATGAAGCTCTCAAAAACATAGCTTGAAAATTCTGATAGTAATTGTCAATAGAATAAGCTTGAATTTCGCTGTTCCCAAAAGGAAGCAAAAAGATGAGGGGTTGTATCCAAATATACTAGCTTATGAAAGTTGACATAATAAGAATGAAGTGTCTCTCATTCTATATTTGATACAACCCCTCATCTTTTTGCTTCCTTTTGGGAACAGTGGATTTCGAGCTTATTCTATCGACGATTACTATCAGAATTTTCAAGCTATGTTTTTGAGACTTTCATAAAAGTTGGTCTATACATTTAGCTAATATAATTATGCACAGTATATTTTGATTGAATTCGCGCATGCGCAGTAAAACAATATTTAGTAAACCTGCTCATTTTTCATACAATTTTTATTATTTTTTAATTCTGATTGCAGCGTATTGTGTACAATTTTGTTTGTCATAATTTCTGATAATAACTTGTTTTTATTTTAAAAACTCTGCAAATTATAAGCAAAAAACTTGATAAAATTTGGGACTGTTTTTATAAAAACCTGAATTTCTCTTCGAGTATACATGCTATCTTCATAAAAATGAACCCAAATTATTACAATAATCTACTTAATCATAATCTCCAGTTTGAATGCTTTTGCAATATTAGTTTTTACAGGGTAATCCTAAATATATTCATTTTTCTTCAATTTGTTGACGGCCCCTTATGTGGTGTCGGGAAAAAATCTTCGCGGAAATATATGACGTCTATCATGTTGTTTACACTCCTGAAGTTTCAGGATAATTCCTCATGTAGCTTTTCAGATATTTAACAAAACGTCTAAAATCGCAACATTGGAAATATAGTGTACCTAAATTATCATACTTTCCTTCAGTAGAAATCAGAAACTGATAACAACGAATCCTTATTATGGAAATTTAAGCTTTTCACTACTACAACAGGCTTATTTTTCTGAACTAATATGTTGGTTAGTATTTCTGAAACAAAAGTTGGTACTTACATATCATACCATCACCGCAGCTACAGATTTGGCAGTTTTTAAGTGCCGCCAATCTACACCTAAAATTTTTGCAACAAATCATAAAATAAAACACTTTTTTTAATTTCACAAAAGTTTTTGGCAAATCCCAAATACGCATTTTCATAGCACTAAAATATGACGTCAAAAATCAGCAAACAACTAGGCAACAAGGAATCCAAAAGATAACTGTGTGCACGTGTGAACAACCAGATTGCAACGGGAGAACGTTGCCATTGGAATATAAAAATAATTAAATAAATAAAATATAAGAATTTAAGGACACAATTGTTATTTTAATTAATGAAGTTTACTAAACTTGACTACTTTGTTTTTAAATAAAGTGTTTTGAATTTTGAAAGTGTTTTGATTTTAAATAGAGAGTTTTATTTTATGATTTGTCGCAAAAATTTTAGGTGTAGATTGGCGGCACTTAAGAACTGTCAAATCTATAGCTGCAGTGGCGTTAATACCTAAGTACCTGAAAGTTTAATGATACTCAACATAGGGAATAAAGGAAGCACAGACTTACCAAGTTCTAAAAGCCAAAAATCAGAAGATTTTTTTTTTTTGTGAAAACTTATTAATTTTAAATGTAAACATGTTTAGTAATACAAATTTCATCTTAAACAGTGCTTGGTTAATATTGACAATTAAAAATACATCACTCTTGCTCAAATAAGAAAAATATATGTGTACTTGTTACACGTAGAATGGACTTAAGCATATGATATTTAGGATGTTTTAAATGAATTACATATTACAGGGAGAAGTTTTGTTTCTCCAAAAATACATATACAACTAATAGTGAAGGTCTTAAATAAGTTGAGATAAATTTTTGATAATCAAAAACATGCTTATAGTAACAGTCACAAAGTGTTAAAGATTTATCATTTTAAATGAATCTGGGTGTAGATCAGACTTGTATAAAACCAAAAACTTTCTGCACACATAAATAATGGGTCAAAAACTTTCTGCAACTTACGTTAATGTTTAATAAAATTATGTGTTATATTATTTTGACGATGTGAATTAAAAACAGTAGTTTAAAATAATTACCATTTAAATTTAATATTAATTAAAGAATAATTATTTTGGTTAAAAATAATAATAAAGCTAAAAATCCATGGTATTCCTATCAGGGATTTTTAGCTTTATTATCAATTATTTTGTCAATGCATTTAGAAACAGCCCAATCCTTAATATTTTGACCTCTTCGCAAGCATCTGTAATGTCACAACAATGTTTTGCATCTTTAAATTTTGAATTGTGCATAAACAGTAAATAAATCGTACTTAAAATTGGGGAATCATTTTTATTTTTTGGTATTTAAAAAAAAATTGCGAAAACAAAAATTACGTTTTTTTCCCCCCTAAAACTTTTTTTGCAAAGTTCCGAATTTTGCAGAAAATTTTCTGCCCATAGTGTGTGTCTATATTATACAACTCTGGTGTAGATTATCACATAAAATACTACTGATCCCGAATCGCAGCACATTTGGAAGTAAAATAGTGGAATATTGAAAAATATTTGAGAAATCAAGAAAAATATGCCAAAAATCAGGAGTGTAGGAAAACACGTGAAAATCAGGAGACTTGGTAAGTCTGGAAGCATTACGTGAACAATGTCCATTTCATCTAATATCAGATAAAAATCTTTTCAAAACTGTCAACAGATTATAGTAATCCTATTGACTATCGACAATTTCTAAAAGATTTTTATCTGATGATAAATAGATGAAATGGATGTTGTTAGAGTTTCCAGATTTCTCTCTTAAAAATGGAATATTTTTCATTGACAGTATTAAAAAGGAAAAAAAAAAAAAAAAAATCAAACCGTCATATTTAACATTTTTCTGAACTATGTTGAATGTGCCAATGTCTTCTTTAAAGAATTTTTCTTAGAAATAAATCATTAATTAATGTTTATAACCAGGGCTTCACAAATTTCATAAAATCTGGTAGCCAGAAAAAAATTCTAGTTGCCAGTAAAAAATATGCACCCCCCGCCATCCCCTCCTTCTCTCATCATTGATTTGCAAAAAGTACAAAAGTGTTTTACAGATTAATTGAGAAAAAATAACAACAAGCACAGTTTAGAATTAATATTTACATAATTTAGAATAATATAAGATTTTTTAATTATTGTTTTTATATAGTTTTTAGTGTTTTAAAGGGTAAATCATGTTTCAATCTTTTAGCCCAATATAACATTTTTACTTTTTGTGATTTTTTCCCCTTGTTTTGCTGCAATTTTTCTACATTAACAAAAGGAATCTGCAGTTCCAGTAGCTCAATATATTAATTTTATTCCTCGGCGATTTTTGAATTTTTATGAGACTTGTAATCTTTTTTTCATGCTCCATGGCGTTTTTGACATTCCTAAAAGGAAATCAGTTTCAATCTTTCAATTAATCCATAACAGTAAACTTTGTCACTTGTGATTTTTTGAATATTTAGTGTTTTATAGAAATCTTTTTTTACATTTGTAAAAGAATTCTGGTTTCTATCTTTTAGCTCAATAAAGTAAATTTTGTCGTCTGTGATTTTTAGTTTTCTAGAATTTTCAGCATTTTTTGTCGCGATTTATGGACAATTTATTTCTGAAATGGAAAGAACTCTCTGATAACTATTCTAAATGCTATTTGTGATCATATCTTAGGTCAACTTTTGTACAAGAAAAAAAAAAAAAGAAAGAAAAAAAGAAAAACAAACTGTCAGATTAAATAACCTGGCAACACCATTTGTCAAGCCCTGGTTATAACTTATTTTTCAACTGTATTTGTATTACATTTTCCTTTTAACACTGTTAAAAGGACCAGGGTCCATAAGCATCCTCTTTTGGTCCATGAAATAAGCCTAAACTCGATTTTGTTATACTGACTTAATTATTTCACTTTTTAATATTGGAAGGTTTATCCTGTACGATTTCAACAATAGTTTTTGCATTTTGTTCAGATTTATATGACTTACACAAGCTCAAAGTTCATATTATTCATAGTTTTTGATGAAAAATATGCAATTTCTCCTAATTTTACCTCAATTGTTTATATGAGTGCAATTGTGCAACACTTTCTTATTTACATATATTATAAAATACATCAAAATGTACAATATATGTAAAAATAAAAGTGTTGCAAAGCTGCGCTCATAGTAAAATATTTAAAAAATATATTAAAAATTGAGGTAAAATTAGGCGAAATTGCATATCTTTCCTAAAACAAAACTACAAATAATATGAACTTTGAGCTTGTGCAAGTCATCTAAATCTGAACAAAATGCAAAAAATATTGTTGAAATCGTACAGGATAAACCTTCTAATATTAAAAAGTGAAATAATTAAGTCAGTATAACAAAGTCCAATTTTAGTCTTATTTCATGGGCCAAAACCCCGATTTGTGGACCCTGACCCTTTTGCAGTCACATTTTTGTGATAAAAAGTGCATAAAAATGGAGAATTGTCAAAAAAGTTGTAAAAAACTGATACAAATTCTTAAAATTATAAAAGCTAGATATGCTTTTTTTAAAAATGGAAGAAATTTCCATACAAGAAAGGTTTAAGCATACACACTGTACAATAAGCCTGAAAAACATACAACTTATACAGCAGAAAATGTACAATCTGAGAACCCTAGATGTTGTTCAGATGTGCCATTGTTTCCCCTACATTTTGGAAACGCCTCCACAATACTGTATCATATATATTTGAAACAACATATAAAGAAATATCCTTTACATTTTTCAAACAGTGAATGTGAACATTTTTCATACAAACGTGGTTATTCATGAATATGAGTCTTTTGTTGATGAACTCTAAGATATCTCTTCCTTGAAAATGATTTGTGACATTCTTCACAAGTATAGGGTTTCACTCCTGTATGGGATTGAAGATGACTTTTCAAACTATCTTTCTGTGAGAATGATTTTCGGCATAATTCACACACATAAGGTTTTTCCATAAAATGAGTTTTTACATGCCTCTTCAAATGTTGAATGTGTGAGAATGATTTCTGACATGCATCACACACATAAGGTTTCTCTCCTGTATGTATTACATAATGTGCCTTTAAATAACACTGTTGTGAAAATGATTTTTTACAAATTTCACAAACATGTGACTTTTCTCCGGAATGAGTTTTTAAGTGCCTATTTAAAGAATAAGACAGTGAGAATGATTTTTGGCATACATCACACACATGTGATTTTTCCCCAGTGTGGGTTAGAAAATGTGTGTGTAATGCATTATTATTTGTAAATGATCTTTCACATAATTCACAAAGATATGGTTTTTCTCCAGAATGAACTCTAAGATGTGCATTCAAATGAGAAATCTGTGAGAATGATTTTTGACATTCATCACAAATGTATGGTTTCTCTCCAGTATGTGTCATATAATGGTTTTTTAGGGAGCTTTTGTACAACAATAATTTTTGACAAACCTCACAGATGTGAGATTTTTGACTAGGATGTTTTTTAAGGTGCTTAAAGTCCTTAACCTGTGGAATTGATTTCTTATATCCATCACATTCATATGCTTCTTCTTCAGTATGGGATAGACTAGACATATCATCCAGAATCTCGTTAAAGCCTATAAGATACAGAATAATGTAACTGATTACAAATGTTCCTCATTTTGTTTTCTACAAAATATTACATACTTATTACATACTGAATACAAAGGATGTGAATTATCACTTACTGCAAAGAATAAAACAAACAGAGTGTAATTTTAAAATAAAAAATTAAATTAAGGACTAATTGAAATTAATTTTTTGTTTGAGTGTTCAAAAATCATAACAGCTGAATGTATGCTAAAGCACAGTATATAGTGAACGTTTGTTTTCTGAAGCTGGTAATATATATGAAACCAAACGAAAGAGACTTCTTCCTGCAAATGCTGAAAAGTTATTTTTGCATCATAATTTCAGGCTTTAAAGTGATAAATAATTTTGTTACTCCTGTATGTTATTTTGAAGTAACTCGTTAAATGTTTTTTCAGTATAGGTAATAGTTTTTTTCTTTTCAATGTATCAAACTCATTAGTTCGTTTAATCAACATCTAATGTTTAATTTTTAATTAGTAGAGTAATTATATAGTCATATATTTATTCTAATTCTTCTTTTATTTAAAAGTAAAATTAAAAACTAGAAAATTGAATTAATTTGTGAAAGATTAAGCATTTTTACAAGACAGTAAAATATTTGTTTTTAATATTTATGAATTTTATTGTTTAAGAAACTTATCATTATAAATCAGATTAAAAAAATAGATATAAAGTTAATATTTTAAAATTCACTGATTATTTAAACTTTAAATGCAGTATATATTTTCCATTTTAATGTAAAAGAAATTAATGTTGTAATACTTACTTAAATTCACATGATGCCTAAATATGCAGCAAGAAAAATATTTTTATTTATGTAATATTATATACAGTTATTTATAGGCTGTCATGAAGCTTTAAAATTGGTAAGTATTAGGATTTCTTTTTCTTATAATAATTAATGTACAGTATAGAACCATTTATCCGGAATGGTCGGGGCCAGATGTATTCCGGATAACTGGTTTTTCTGGATAACTGGTTGGCCATTAAAACAACATCCATTTGATGAGATTTGTAGAATAAATGTTGCTGTAACATTGTTACTGATTTTAAATTATTAGATTACTCTGATTAAGGCTCAGATCCTATCAAGATCAATCAGAGTTTGAAAGAAGGCAATATCTGGCAATACCTTGGAAACAATAATACTGCATAAGAATCAAAATGCTCAATGTCTGACTAAATAGGCTTTCATTTCAAATACTAGATATTGGTGAAGTTGTACAAAGCATGTGGTAATCTATCAAGCAATGCACATGTCAAACTGGCACTGCATGGCACTTTTTTCTGAAATCAGTCAGTTAGAAATATAATTCTGGATAACTGATTTTCCAGTTAACTGGATTCCGGATAAATGGTTCCGTACTGTATTTAGGTATAATTCTTTAATATTGTTTGTTAAAAATATTTAAAATCACATTTTGTTTTGATTTTCTGGAACTTATTTAACCAAATATCTTAGAATATTCGGCCAAATATCTAATTATATTCGGCAAAAGGGCCGAATACCGAATATTCTTTACATCCCCAATTGATAATGTATGCCAGTGAATCCAGAGGGTGGATCCCCCCCCCCCCCCTTGAAATGTTCCCCAGGTCCAGGAAATTTAAGACTTAACACTTATTAATGGTTTAGAGTTGAAATCCCCACTCCTCAGAACTGACAACAAATAAATCCAATGAGAAGTGTCTTTTTACTCAACAAAATGTGCCCTTTTACTCAATATAAGTGCCCTTTTCAGCAAACCCGCCCTGCCCTTTTTAAAAGAAATGGGAACACTATATATAAGAGCATAATATCTTTCCAAATAAGTTAGATAATTAGCCCATTAAAATATGCATATGTACTTTAATATGCTATTAAAAACAATTATAAATGTTAAGTTAATTTATAGAATATAGGGCCAAACCACGGTAAATTGTTTTGTTGCAGAGGGGACATTTCCGTCATTCTTTCAATTGAAAACTTCAAATTATTAACATTTTCTGAAAGTTTCAATTTTTTAATTAGTGCATAAAGAATTTTTTTTTTAAGAATTAAAATAATTAAGACATTTCATGATTCTTACTAATAGATACAACCAGTTAATTTCCATCACCCAATTTCTCTAACCCCTAAAACAATTTATTAGCAATGGTCTGTCCAGACTTTTTTCACAGGGTCCTGTTTTTGTGAACAGCTTTTTATATTTGTGAAAAATCTAATCATAATTTTGTGAATTTGAAATAGTCATTATATTCAGGTTCTTGTTTATGCATTTTTAAGAAGATATCTTACTTATAATAAAATCCAAAGGCGAGAAAGTGTCTGTAACGGTACCGGGCTGTACCACTCTGCGATTCGACCGTAGTTAAACGCCATGTTAGGCTTACTGAAAAAGAAGTTATATTATCTACTTTCGTCGTTTAAATATTTGTAAAAGCATATTCAAGCTTTTAAATCTTTTAATTTTGTTTAAAACCTTAAAACACTATTTCATAAAAAAAAAATGTATATTAACATTTCTGTAAAAAAAAAATTCTGTAAGCACTTTTTTTTTCAGAATGCTGTGATTTATTTCCTTGGGAGAGGTTTGAGGTTGATTCAGTATAGTGTCGCCATCTACTGGCGGATTTTGAAATTTCTTCCATCGTTCCGGATTTCGGGTCCTCCCGAAATTCACAATTATTTGACAAAATTCATGTTTTTTTTCGTGATTCTTTGACAAAATTTGCATTTTTTCTGCTGTTCTTTAACAAAATTTCATTTTTTCGTAGTCCTTTGAAGAAATTTGTGTTTTCTTTTTGCGATCCTTTGAGGAAATTTGTGTTTTTTGCTATTCTTTGACGAAATTTGCCTTTTATTCACGATCTTTTGACAAAATTCGAGTTTTTTCTGAGATTGACGAAATTAGCGGTTGTTTTTTTCGATCCTTTGACGAAATTTCACTTTTTTCGCGATCGCTTAACTAAATTAGACATTTTTTGCGCAGTGCTTTGAAGAAATTTGTGTTTTTTTTTTTCTAGACCCTTTGAAGAAATTCATGTTTTTCCACGATTATTTGACGAAATTCAGTTTTTTTTTGCAATCCTTTAACCATTTTTTTTTTGGTGATCCCTTGATGAAATTTTACATTTTTTTCGGAGTCCTTGGAAGAAATTTGCGTCTTCTTCGTAAGTCTTTGACGGAAATCGTGTTTTTCTGCAATTTGTTAACAAAATTAGCGTTTTTTTTTTTGTTTTTTTTCAATCCTGCAACGAAATTTACGTTTTTATTTTCGGTACTTTGACGAAATTCACATTGTTTTAACAATCCTTTGATGAAATTTTCTACTTTTTCTGCGAACGATAGACATAATTGATTTTTTTCGGCGACTATCGTTCAAAATTCAAGATATTTATGTTCGAAATTTTAGACTGAAGACTTAAATTTTCGAAATCAAATGCCTTAAATTTTTAGGAAAACTTGAACAGAATCACCCCTGATGAAATAAATACATAACTATTTTTTGTTTCTAACGAATCGTAATATAAATTCATTTTAAACATTTGAGAGAAAAATAATTTGTTTTTAATTTCAGGAAGAGAAGGGGGGGGGGGGCGTGTTCACCCGCCACTGAAGTAACAATATTTTAGTGATTAAACATTGAAACACAATGGACTGAAAAAAAATTAGGAATCGGTAAAACTTTCGAAAAATTTCAGAAAATCTAAAATTTTAGTAAAAATTTACAAATTTAGAAAATTTTCGAATTTTCTTTCCAGATTTCGGAGTTTTCCGGATTTTGGATTTTCGGATAATGGGTCATATACTGTAAAATGATTCTTTCTTATCAAACGTAATTAAAATATAAGAAATGCATAGTACATCGTAATTTCCATTTAATTTTGCTTATGTAATCAAACAATGAGTTATATGGTAAGTCAAGCTGTTTAAAAACTCATTGATAACACTTTTTTACAAAAACTTTCGCACAGGGATTATTTGTTAATATTTGATTTTGTCCAATCATTGAACTATTTCAGAAATTTAATACTAAGTAAAAAAAAAAAAAAAAAAAAAAAAAAAAAATATATATATATATATATATATCCTTATTATTTTTATTTGTAGAAATCATTTGTCCTTTTTAAAATGTATTTTTCTACAATACAAACCTTTTAATAATAAATCTCCATGCTGTTTGTTTGTATGAAGTCTTATGAAAATGAAACGCAGATCAACAATCCGTCATTTTTGACGGGGTTATATACTAGTATGGATATAAAATACATATATTTTTTTTATATATGTAAAAGTGACAGGTCAGATTTTACTTCTAAATGATTAATTTGTGAAATGTTTGGTTTAAAGATGGAAAATTTTTGTGAAAAACCTATTTTTAAGACAAAGAATTTTGTGAAGGGTCCTGTTTTAGGGAAAATAATTTTGTGAAGGGTCTTGTTTTAGAAAAAATAATTTTGTGAAGGGTCCTTTTTTGAAATGAAAAATTTTGTGAAGAGTCCTTTAAAGGACCCAATTTTTTCCTTAAACAGATCCCTGATTAGGCTTTACAAACCATACATTGCAGTTAAGATTTTTAAGTATATACATGAATGGCTTGGCTACATACATCAGATAATCTTTATAATGCAATTTTCTATGTAACACACAACTTTTCCGATGTAAACAATGAAATTTGTATTTAAGAAGCACCTGCATTCCCACATTTAAAAATATTGCTACTCTTTAGAGAACTGAATTGGATATATTAGTTCAACTTTATCTCCTTAAGGGTCCTCTTCACGCACTTGAAAACACCCGCTCGCTAATGTTAATCCTACGGGGCATTATTTTTCTAATATTTTTAAACGATATTTTTTGCATTGGATAGCAGAGATCAATCTATTTCCACTGTTGATTACTTTTTCAATTTTCGTTCTGGATTTTTTTTACGAAGATACTTTCACTTTCGAAACCGGTTCCGAAAGTGAAAGTACCTTTGTAAAAAAAATCTGGAATGAAAATCGAAAAAGTAATCAACAGCGGAAATAGAGATTGATCTCTGCAAAAATCCAATGCAAAAAATATTGAAATGCAAACAAGATATTAGAAAAATAATGCTCCATAGGACTAACATTAGTGAGCGGGTGTTTTCAAGTGTGTGAAGAGGACCCTTAATTCAAAGTTTTTTAATGAAAACATTTACAGGGGGTGATTGTTGGTTCATAAAAAAAATATCTGAAATTTTAGCGAGAAAACGTTTCCGTGTGGAGAGAGGGAAGGATGGAACATATAATTTATTACAGGGCGATCAAATTATGAAAAATATGAATTTTAATTATGTTTAGCAATCATATGAAATTGGTATTTTAGTCTTATTTTATGAATTTAACTATCAGAAAAACCAGAATTTCTGTGCTGAAAAAAAAAAAAATCTAAATTTAGGTTTATAACCTGAACACAATCACCCCTGCATTTATAACATTTATTTTTCTTTTCTTTTAAAATGCGTAATATAATGAATGATTGGGTCCAAGCATATTTGAACCATGTTTACAAACAAAGTAAATTTAGCAATGCGTGAAATGATCTATATTATGCAAAAAATTATAATCTGCAGAACTGGTAACAAGGAATGCAATATAAAAATACTCTACTGACTGCATTTTGATATGTTTCAGACATATTTAGTCATATTAGGTAAGTTTAATTATGTGTGAAATGTGATCTATATATAATGCATAACCTCACATTTTTAGGTTTGCATTATAAAGATTGCCTACTGTATGTAGTTGAATGGCCTTTCATCAAATAATAGTTCAGATAACAAAGATTTGATTTTAAAAGTTTAGCTAACTTTTGTCAATTTTTTCAAGAAAGCAATTTTTTTTTTCATATTTGAACAGAAATACAACAACCGCAGCCTTTTTCTCAACAATAGAGAAGATAGATAGTCAACTATCACATAGATAACTATCAAGATAGTTCAATCTTGATAGTTCAAATACTTGAGCAACATAAAGCTTGTATGGTATCTAAAGATACTGGATGTCCCAAAAATGACTGATGGATTTTAAAATTCAATAACTAGCAAATGGTGACAGATATTAAAAAAATTCTTGCAGGAGGGTTATATATGATGTAGAGAGTTTTTTTACTGTGATTCTTGATAGTTCAAATTTCAAACAATAGATGGAGCTGATAGCGGTTGGCGCTCATTTGAGGCCGAAACTGACGTCACTCAGCATTGATGCGAAGAAAGGAGATTAAGGCTATGGAGTGAGTCTCATTCGCCAGTACAATCTTGCTCTTAAGCCCCGATTCAGAATCCCAGATCACCCGAATGAGACCCACTCCATAGCCTTAATCTCCTTTCTTCACATCAATGCTGAGTGACGTCAGTTTCGGCCTCGAATGAGCGCCAATCGCTGTCAGCACCATCTATTGTTTGAAATTCGAACTAAAATCAAGAATCACAGTAAAAAAACTCCCGACATCATACATAACCCTTCTGCAAGAATTTTTTTAATATTTGTCACCATTTGCTAGTTATTGAATTTTAAAATCCATCAGTCATTTTTGGGACACCCGGTATGTATAGTATAAATTTAAACAAGTGTACCTTATGTATTTTCTGATTTTTTTTATGTCATACATAAAATGGATTCGATAAGACTTTTGAGACATATTATTTAATGTAATAGAGGAATTTTAATCAGTTTTAAGTTAAAGTAAATGAATGAAGTTTCACATAATGCAACTTCTGAGTTCCAGCTTTTGGTTTTGTTGATTGTCCCCCCCCACCCCCTCACCCTACACATGCAGTTTCGGATTTTATTTTTCTGAACTTTCTTGAACCAGGGTGTCTATTCCAGATCAGCAATGAATTTCCCTGACATCTCCATACCAATAAAAGAAAAATTCCAGCTATCAAGATTTTGTAATGTTACACACAAAAAATCTTAAAAGTTGTGAATTTGAGAATGAAACTTTCACAATTGATTCTGAGGTCCAAATTACCGATTTGTTACATATTTTTTTGCAAAATTTACAAATTGTTGAGCTTTTTACATGCTAAACATTTTGCAGATACACTTTTAGCATCAGGTTCTATCCATTTTGTCAAATCAGGATGAAATTCTTTATCACATCAGTCACAGTTAAATACAGATTTCTTTGACATATTTTAATACAAATAATAAATATTCAATAAATTAAGCTAACAAATGTTCAGTTCCCAAACAAACATAAGTAAGCAGAGTGAAACATCTAATCAATTCTACAACATTCAGTAGAAAGTTTCAGTGAAACTGGAACTGAAAATCTACGAGTTACAAAGAAGGACTGAAAGACAGTAGACCAAATGGTTTGCAAGAGAGGTTGAAATACTTTACAGTACTTATGAAGGGCAAGTTTGATTTTAATGGTGTTGCTATTTCAAATCCTTAGTTTTATAAAGGACTTTTTTCATTTTTTTTTTTGAAAGTTCAAAATTTTTTAACTTTTTATCAGAATTTTCAAATTTCCCCGATTTTTCCTCAAAAATGGTAAATTTCCCTGACTTTTCCAGTCCATATAAATTCCCCTGACTTTTCCAGGATTTCCAGGTGGCTAGAGACCTTGTTGAACAGACACACAGAAAACCTTATCATTTAAGCTTTTTAAAGGCTAAAAAAAAACTCCTCGGTAGTATTACCTAGAGATGGAATGAATATTCGGTTGCCAAATACTGTTGGTTAGTTGACTGAACCGAACATTTCAAGATATCTTGCTGAATATTGCTGATACCTTGCCAAATATTGCTAGATATCTCGTCAAATGCATTCAGATATTCATAATAATAATTTTTTTTTCACTTTTTGCAATTTTTTTCCCTAATCCAAATTGTCTACTTTCTGACATATTCATGAAGTCATTCTCATTCTTAATTGCACAACATGTACGCCAATACTACCATAAAATCCCGTTAATCCACCCTTCCAGATTAAGCGCCCCCCTTCCACTTTGTAAAGAAATTGGAAAATTCTAAAAATCCCGAGAAAGTGCCCTCCCCCCAAAAAAATTGCGCCTTGCACATCAGAATCAACACCAAAAATTTTATCTCACGAGTGTTTTTTTTTTTTTTCCGACGGATCAGAAAGGCATGACGATTCTTTGATGTATCGCAAATGTGTACAAACACAAAAGTAACATACACAACTTCAACTATTGTCAATATGAAAAAGCAATATAAACAAACATTAGTTTTGCTGTAAATTTATCTCCATGGTGATATGAAGGTAGTAAAAATATTGATAGTGAAAGTTTCTCATGACATAAGTTTAAAAATGTGTATTTGATGCTGTGTGTGAAATATTTTGATTAAAAAAGAATTATTTATTTTACTAAAGAATTTACTAATGAAAACTAATCACAAAAAAATTATCGATTGATTGATCAGTAGATGGCGCCACAGTCAAATTTGTAGCATATTTTGTGCTATCTTTGTGGTAGCAATGTTTTTCATTTTAAAAATCTGGCAACACTACCAATTCGTTCTGTATGTTCTCAATTTTTGTGATTTGTATTATTTATTTAGCATAGATACGAAATCATGATTTAAAAAAAATTATTTAATCTTTCAAATTTACAACAGATGGCGACACCACATAAAATGTTACTAATTCTAGAAAGCATTTCAGAACATTTTCAACTGCAATTTCTCAGTGTTTTTTAATTATTTTAAATTATTAAGTTCCTTTTATTTTTCTATTACCGTATTAATGAGAGATATTAGTGTTATTATTTATCTAAATGCATTCCAGTTTTAAAGCTTCTGAAATCCAGAATTTTTTATAATCTGAAATCGCCATTAATCGTGAAGTTATACTGTTTTTCTATTTTGTAAATTATTTTTTTGTTCAAAATGTTTTTCTTTTGTCACTTTATTAAAATAATGCATACTTTGCAATGATCGGCCATTAGCATCTCCCCCCTCCCCACCACCACCCAAAAAATATCATATACCACAATTTTAATACTGTGTAAGCGCCCCGCCCCTGATTTTTTAAAGATTTTCCATCGCGTTTAGGGGGGCGGATTAATGGGATTTTACAGTAAACTAGTCGTTGGGGACCAACATAATACTTACCCATCATGGATATGCATAATATAAAATATGAAAATAAAACATGCGTAAACTATTTATAAAATGCATTGCAATTGGAATAAAATTGTGGCTTGATGACGTCATAAACTTTAAATGCTCTATTACTGAATTGCATAAAAGAAACATCCCTATAACTTCAAAATTGATAATCATATTAACTAACAGTATACTGCATTGGATTAAGCGTCTCATTTCCAATTAAAATATATCTTTGAATTGAAATTTGAATGAAATACAGGATCATGAAAAATCAAAGAGTGTGGTAAATATAATTACAAATATCTCAGCAACTCATTATTCAATCAACTTCATTCTTTATGCAAAATTTATGTTTTTTTATTGAATTTTATATTTAGTCCTTAAAATAAACAATTTCGAAAATTTTTATATAGGGGAGACCGGTACACAGTGGACCACTTTTTCAGTTAACATTTTTTTTTCTCTTTAACAGACTGACCGATCTGTATGAAAATATTTTTGAATATTCCTTAAACCTTCTTACATCCATCATAATTTTCTCACAACATAGTTTTCAATACATTTGAAAAAAAAAAAAAAAAAAAATTATATACACTTGTGAAGTGGACCAGTGTACCCTGGAAGCGGGGTACAGTGGACCACCCACCGGGGTACAGTGGACCACTATTAGGTATTATCTAAAATACAATATAAATCTATTTTTCATTAATCTAATTCTTTTTTGCTGCCCCTTCACCCACAAAATAACATAGTAATATAAATTTTGAAACATAAACAAAAAATTAATTATATTTTGAAAATAATAACAGATTAATACAGGAACAATTGCAATTTAGTTGAAGTTATTACTTAAATACAAAAAAATCAGCACACATTAAAATTTGCAAATGAAATTCCAAAGTACTTATGAATAAGATAGAGCCTGGAATTTTCAAGAAATAATTTTGGGTCTGAGAGCAACATTATGAAATCATTGACATCAACAGCAGATTCATCTACAGTTTCGGGAGAAATAAACTGATTTCCATTCAATTTGCGTCTCATGAATCTTACTTGAATAGAATCATCAACAATTGGACTACAGTTATATTTATCAAAGGCAGGAAATACAAAACAAAATATCTATGTTACATAAATTGTTATTTTTATTTGTTTACTTTATTTTACAGTTAAATCTACTTTAAAACAATCTTTCTTTATAGAAAATAAGCAATTATTAAATATTTTGAACATTCTGCATTACAGGAGCAGAGTGGATTGTGGACCACTGTGCCCCAGGTGTGGGTGGTCCACTGTACCCCATGTTGAAGTTCAATAAATAATTTTATTAATATTGTTTATAGCTTTCTTTTAAACATATTAACTTTAAAGTAAAATAAAAACACGTATCTTAGCTTTGCAAAAAAGCTGTTTTATTTTATTTATCTACAACCTTTAATTACTAAAAAAATAAAAATATGATGATGAAAAATTTTACTTTCAGAAGCTCAAAACAACAAAGCAGGATAAAATAGTTCAATCTGAGTTAAACATATTTTCTGAAGGCTATAAATAATCATTGCAATGCTGTTGTCTATTAGGATAGAAGAGAAGCTTAAAAAAAATTTAAATAAATAAAATATTAGGAGGTGGTCCACTGTGTCCATAGGTCTAGTGTGTACCGGTCTCCCCTACCTTTTATCAGAACGAATATTTTGAGAGTCCAAAAAAAATAGTTTCAGATAATCGAGGTCACTGAAATTCAATAAGCTTCTTCCCATTATTACATACTAAGTACATACCAAATTTCAAGTCTCTATCTCACTTTGTTCGGGAGATAGAGTGTTTATAGACATACACAGAGACAGATGGATGGCAAAAAATTTTTTCCTAAAATATGTTTTTCTGAATCTCCAGTGTCTGAAACATGTAAATCTGTCAAAAAAAAAAAAAAAAAAAAAAAAAATCCAATTTTTAAAATGATTACAAGATTTACCCTATACTATGTAGTATAAGTAAAAATCATATAGCATTTCTCTATTTCCTATAAAAGTTCAGGATCTTTTAGAAAATTATGTCCAAATTGGACATTTAAACTGACTTTAGAAATACAGTTGTCAGGGAAATGTCTTCATCGCTGAATTCATTAGTGAATGATAGATTACAATCAAGATGTAAAAACTCTTATAGAATAATGAAAAAAAAACTGTTTAATTTTAAAACACTTAAATATGCATTAATGTCTGCATTCAATAGGGACACAAACAATATAATTTACTTGACTAAAGTTTATTTCAGGAAATATTTCACTATGAATTATGAGAGTTATTAAGTATTATCATTGATTTTGAATGTAGGAAAGGATAAGAGTATCATTGGGTAGTAAAAGTGAACTGCATTCTTTATATTTTAATGGAAATAACTTACTTACAGAAAATCAGTTTGATATACTATCTAATAGAAAAAAAGCAAATTTCTAAAATTTTTGTGTTAAAATAATTTTTTTTAATTTAAAAAGTACAATTAACAGTGATAATGGTTAAACCCTAGAACAAGTGAGACACTTGGAGACAATGAATTTGGCAAGACAATAAATCACTTCTTGCAATACCACCTTTTCCGTACTGTGGCTACATCTACTTTAATTTGTTTTTGTTTTTTCTTCAGATTGTTGGGTTTCTTGAAATGGATTACTGTTGAGTTGAGGTGTTTTTTATTTTGTTGTTTCGTGAAATGATGAAGATTGAAGAAGTCAAATTTTATTTGACGTGTACACGGATGTTGATATTTTGTTGTGGTTTTCAAATGTTTAAGAGAATTTTTTTTTAATAATTGTGGTTATTTTTTTCAAATGCTTGAGTTTTTTTTTAAATGGTTGAAAAAATTGAAGTATGTTAAGAGGTCGTATTTTTGAATAAGTTTAGACTGCAATTTTTGCTTTTCAGGTTGGCGTACGTGGTTATTTGGCGTATGTCATAAAATTCATCAAGTCGGGTGTCTCGCTTGTTCTAGGATTCTGCCACTTTTTCATTTCTATGTAGCTTGTATGAATGCTGTAATTCTAAGTTTTTCGTAAGTATTTTCTTTAGTTTAGATAAAATTGCAATTTTTTGGCTGTGAAAATTTTATCAGTCTTAAATTACTGAATTCTATATAGAGTATAAAGCAGTTTGGCCACTCATTTAAAAGATTTCCAAAAGGTTTATTTTGATTATGCTATTTGACTATGCTCAGTTTAAAAGAATAAGAAAATTAAGGGGGTGTTTTTAAAATTCTTTGGATAAAATGTTTTTTTGTAATGAGCTCTAACTTGTAGAAACTTTCACAGTGGAATCTCAATGGCCTAAGGAGTTTTAAGAAAAACTTCTGTGCTAATGTTTCACATATACCAATGGTGTTATATAGTATATCTTTAAATTATATAAGGTAAAAAGATCTGTTTGCCAAAACTTTTGACTTTACTGAAATCCCACTCAAAAAGTTTCATGATTTAAAGCAAAGGCTAAAGTGAAGCATCCACCACTGCTTGGCGTTCATTTTTTTTGGTGTGCTAGTGCACACGGGATAGCACACTATTCCTTGCAATCTCCGTAATTCCTCCTGTGGAGATTTCTCTTCGTCCAATCAAAATTTCTCCAAGAGCATCTTTTTTCGTGCCTGCTTAATTTGATCTTTTGTTTTCACCTGTTTGATTGGACAAAAAGAGTAGTTAGTACCTTTGGAATTTTCGAGAATTTTGTTAGCATCAGTGTCCTTTAGAATTTGAACGTCGTTCACTTGCGGGAGCATTTTAAAAACGCGATTGCTGTTTATAATTAAAATTTTTCTTTTAATCGTTTTAATTTAAATGTGATATGCATCTAGTATACTTCTTTAAATACGCTCACTTATTAAATAGTTTTAAATTAAAACTTTGTTTTTTATTCTACAGTAGGTGATATAACTTTTGTCCGTAAAACAGTTGCTTTGAATGCAATTTAGTTACGTTGAATTTAGTTACATTTAACAGAAAAAAAATTATTTGCTATCAAAGCTGTATCAGATTCTTAAAAAAATTCTTATTTTACGTTTCCTAATTTAAAAAAAAAAACAGTTTGTTTTGTATTAAGTAAATGTGTGTTATTTTCTTTTGTTATTTGAAATTTATCCTTGTTTTATGCAATATGATTACTGGGGGGTTCAGAGGAGCTGAGCCTCCCTGACAAATAAGTTTAAAAAAAAATAACACTCCCAAATTCTATAGAAAAATCATTGTTTTTAAAGCTTTCTACTGTATTACCGAGACAAGAAAAACCCTGGGTAGAGTTGCTTCTTTCGAAGGTTCCAAAACTTGTAGGGAGAGAATTTCGTCAGTAGGAGCAGACTGTGATAATTCTCGGATTGACCAGCTGAATGTGGGGAAATTTGCGCGAAAAGAAAATACCGAACTTCCCTCAAATAAAGTCGATTGACCAGTTACCTTGGCAACTGGACCGAGCAGAGACCGGTTTCAATATAACTTCAAAACGTAATTTTGAAGTTATTTTGCTGTTTAATGATTTAAGTTATGTATTTTTGTTTTTATTTTGATTCTCGCAATTTCAATTTGTGTGGTTTCTGGAACACTCCGAACAAAAGCAAGTACGAGTTTAATTCTTACCTAGGCCATTCCAAAAAGTGGATTTATCGTTTACAGAAAACATATTGGGGGGGAGGGGTTAGGAGGGAAGAGCCCCCATGACAACAAATAAACACCTTTTATACTCTTCCCAAGCTCCCTTCAGCAGCTTCATTTTTTAATGTTTCTAGGTAAGTGAATTTTTTTTTTAAAACACAAAATCTGTGTTTTTAAAAACGTTATTTTGATTTAAATGTTTTAAAATATGTATTTTTGCTTTATTTTTTTATTGTCGCCATTTCAATTTGCGCGCTTTTGAGTGTTGTCTTCTGGAGATTGCCATTCCAGGAGACAACACGCAAAAACGCGCCAAGCAGTGGTGGACCCTTCACTCACACCTAAAGCAAATATTACAATTTCCAGGGCCAACCTTGCTTAAAACTGTATGTTCTATAGCCCATCTAATTAAAGCAATTAAATTCATAGAAAAATGAATAACAGTACTGAACAAATTTAATTTACATAAATATTAAAATAGAAAAATAAATATACATCGAATGTAATATTCAATAAAATGTTACACTAGACATTGCTTTGCAGTGGTAAAGAATATAATTATGAAGATTGTAAGTATCAAACCTTTATATCGTGTAATTTACTGTAAAGTCATTGTTAGTCATAAAATCAAAAATGAGTTATAAAGTCATTTGTTTCACAGTAGCAAATGTTGCATGCATATTTCAGAACGGGCCTTTGCTCGAAAATTTAAACTGAAATGAGATATATGAACGACTCTAATGAATGATTCATAACAAACATTTGGGTGTTCGAGGCTACAAAAATTAGAAATGCACTCACGAATCGTTCTCAAAAGAATGACTCATCTTATATTGAATCATTCGAAATGCAGAACTCATGGTCATGGATGTATTATAAAAATGTATTGATAATCCATCCACGGCAAAACTAGAGTCGGAGTTTGCGATTAGAAATATCAGCGTGCCCCTGGATTTACCGGCTTTGATGGTGGTGCTTCCATAAATCCCTGCAATTGAAATCCCAAAATCGCAATTTTGCATTTCGCATGATTCGCGATGAGAGGAGTCATTCTTTTAGATACAATTCCCGAGTTTTACAATTAATTTCAGATACAATTTGTCTTGTAAGTAAAATTTTCTAAATATAATATTAATTAAATGAACTTTTTAAATATTTTTTGAACAGGATTATGTAAAAGTTTTATATTTCCGTAAGTTTGAAGTTTATGTTTGTACAAATCAATCTAATTTTGCAGAATTATTAAAATTCTTATATCATGTTCTTGTATTCGTATTTATTGCGCTTGTAAACGCACCCTTAAAGAAGCTCTGGTGCTAAAAGAAAAAAATCTTTCTTATCTCCAATAATTTTACATAACAGATGGCATAGAAATAGAGAAGACGCTATTTGTGTCTTAGGGGGGGGGGGGGGATAATAATGGTGATAATTGGGAACTGTAAGTGCAGAAAAGTATAGTAGCATAGGTATTTAAGATTCAAATGACTACTAAGAAAACAGAAAATACTGCTCGCGAATAAGGAAACAGAAAAAAGAGTTACAATGCTAAAAGATAAGCTTTATGAATAAATTGTGAGGGAAAAAATTATTGCATGAGGTCAGGGGAGACTAGTACACAGTGGACCACTTTTTCAGTTAAAATTTTTTTTCTCTTTAATGGACTGACCAATCTGCATGAAAATATTTTTGAATATTTCTTAAACCTTTTTACATTTGTAGTAAAATAATAACATAGTTTACACCTAGACTAGGCTTTAATAAACTAGAATTACAAGAGGCATACATGCTACATTAATGATGCTCAAAGTAAACAACAGAGAGTGTTGCCAAACGCGGATACAGAAATTAAGTGTTGCCACAGGAAAGTAATATGTAATATAATACCACAACATTCATCATAATTTTCTCAGAACATAGTTTTCAATACATTAAAAATATATATATATTTATATACACCTGTAAAATGAACCAGTGTGCCCTGGAAGTGGTGCACACTGGTCCATCCACTGGGGCACAGTAGACCATTATTAGGTATTATCTGAATATATATCTATTTTACATTAATCTAATTCTTCTTTATGTCCCTTTTACCTTCATAATAACATAGTAGTAAACATTTTGAAACAATACAAAACAAATAAAAATTTTTATTATATTTTGAAAATAATAACAGATTATTACAGGATCAATTGCAATTTAGATGAAGTTACTGAAATACTTTTGAGTCTGAGAGCAACATTACGAAATCATTGACATCAACAACATATTCACCTATAGTTTCTGGAAAAATAAACTGATTTCCATTCAATTTGCATCTCCTGAATCTTACTTGAATATAACCATCACCAATTAGACTACAGTTATACTTTTCAAAGGCAATACAAAACATTTTTTACTATGTTTTAAATAAATTGTTATTTTCCTCTGCTCACTTTACTTTACAGTTAAATAACTACTTTAAAACAATATTTCTTTATAGAAAATAAACAATTATTAAATGTTTTGAACATTCTGCATTACAGGAGCAGAGTGGAATGTGGACCACTGTGTCTCAGCAGTGGGTGGTCCACTGTGCTCCATGTTGAAGTTCAATAAATAATCACATTAATATTGTTTATAGCTTTCTTTTAAACATATTAACTTTAAAGTTAAATAAAAACAAGTAACTTAGCTTTGCAAAATAACTGTTATATCTTATTCATCTACAACCTTTTATTACTGAAAAAAGAAAAATATGACGTTGAAACTTTTTCTTTTAGAAGCTAAAACAACCAATCAGGATAAAATGGTTCACTCTGAGCTAAATATGTACTCTGAAAATCAATCTAGTGCTGTTGTCTATTAGGATAGAAGAAAACTTAAAAAAAAAAAAAAAATCTTTAAATAAATAAAATATTATGGGGTGGTCCACTGTGTACTGGTCTCCCCTAAATGATATAGAAGGGGTTTGGGAGGGGGTATCTGATTTTTTCAGATGCTGTGCTGTGGTCAATAAAAGGTCAGGAACCACTGGCCTAGACACTAACAACTAAGCATACTCTAGATAACATTGATTTATGAATTATATGTAACTTCTAATAAATCAGGTATGGAAGAGTTCCTCCAAATGGCGAATTCAATCTTTTTAAAAGAAATTTTGCTCAGTGTATGAATTGATGAAAAATTGCAAAGAAAATATTAGAATCATATAATGTGTGTGTGTGTGTATGGGGGGGGGGGGGGAGTTCTGAGGCATTTAATCCTCAGACATTTTGACTACTTAAACCTGCAGAGTTTATTTCTGAGCTGCTGTGCAGAAGAGTTGTGAAATAAGGTCAGATTTTGTTAATGATGAACATCTGAAAATCACGTAAATGAAGTTGTTTAAAAGTGCCTTTCCAGAGATAATTTTATTTTAGACCTTAAATGGGAAAAGAAGTTTGCATAAAATTTTTTCTCAAATATTTTCTTTCACTTATACCAAAATTTTTGGATAATTTCAGTGATGTATTTATAGAGCAAAAAATGGTACTTATTGGTTAGCCAGGCACCAGTGATATATATACATGTATATATACGCACACACACACATATAAACACATCTACATATACATACAGATGCATACACATATATATACATATATGTATATATATATATATACATATATATTTATATATGTACATATATCACTGGCGCCCAGCTAACCGAAAAGTACCCAAAAAACATTTTAACATGTGTATATTTAACATGCAGATTTTTTTTCCTTGGAAAAGAGGAAAAAATCTTAAACAGTTAAAACAACCAGAGTAATATTTGTTTTGAAATTTTAATCACTGTTCTTCATTTAAATTTATCAGATATATTTGAAATTACACCTTTAGCAAAATGTCTTCCATTCTCTTTGGTTTAATAAAGCTATACTTTTATGCTAGTTTAATTTTTTTTCCCGTTTTTAATATTTTTTAATTTGTGAAAAGAAAATAACAATCCTATGTAATATTTATATTTCATTTCATTGTGTAAATATCTTTAAAATATATTATAAATTATGAGAATTTATCATGATTGCATAGATGAGAAGAGATTTCCAATTTTTATTGTTTAGTTCTATTTTCCTTTTACATGCCATTTAATGATGAATTAAATAATAATAAATGTATATTGCATTTAATGATCTTACACAACAGGTGTATGATTTCTAATGTGTAAGGGGTGGGGGCAGTTTTTATGACACCAGATGCTGTTTTTTTTAAAATATAATACATGGCAGAATGGCAGGATTCACTCCCAAGATTTTCAAATCACGCCCAAAATTATATCATGGGCCGGAGACACACCGAAAAAAATTCACCATTTTCTGGGGAATTTTGCTTTGTGAAAAGACAATCAAGTCCCCCAACAGACTGAGAAATTTCGCGATATTTTCCTACAATTGATCAACGAATTTCATGATTTTTTTCCCGCAACTGGTTGATAAGTTTTGCAATTTTTTTTCCTATGATCAATCAATGAATTTCCTGATTTTTTGCCTGTGACTGATCGATGAATTTCGTAATTTTTTTACTGCGACCAACTGGCAAAATTCTCAATTTTTTCATGATTGATTGGGGAGTTTCACAGTTTCTTCTTGCGACAGACTGATGAAATTCAAGATCTTTTTACTGTGAGAAACTGAAATTTTTAGAGTTTTTTTCCTGTGACTGACTGATGAATTTTGCAACATTTCCTCACAACAGATTGGCTAAATTCATGGTTTCTTCTGAAATTTGCAATTTTTTTCCTGCAATTGACTGATGAATTTTGCAATATTTTCTCGTGACTGATCGACAAATTTTGCAATTTTTTTACCATGATAAACTGACAATTTTCACAATTTTTTTACTGTGACCAACTGACAAATTTCACAATTTTTTCCATGACCAATTGGTGAATTTCATGGTTTCTTCTGGCAACAGATTGATGAAAGGCACTTTTTTTACCTCTTGTCCGACTAAAATATTTCATGAATTTTTCTTCCCACAGCTAACTGATGAATTTCACAACATTTTTTTGTAATTGATTGGCAAATTTTATATTTTTTCTCATGAGCAATCGACGAATTTCACATTTTTTTTCCCTTGAGCATATAAAATAATGTTACTTCTTAGAGCTTCAGATCTCTATTTATTCTATTAAATAGAATCATTATTAAATCTCAATAAACTAATTTAAATGAGACATAGTAACTTTAACATCAATCTTTATTCAAGAAGCAGCCATGCTACCACACACACGCTACATCACATTAGGATCTCAACAGTTAACTCTTGGTTATGATTAAGTTAGATTAGCAATGCAAATATATACAGTTACAGTTATTAGTATAAATGCAAATGTATATTATTAATGTTTTAATGTTTGTATAAGTTTGATATTTGTATACACCATTTAGTAAATTTGTGATATTTTATACTCACGTTTTTAATGTAGTACTGTTTCATGGTGTAATCGTCCAGCATTTATGTTAATATATTATTATATATTACAGAGCGATTGACGAAATTCCCAATTTTTTTCCTACGACTGATGAACGTATTTTACAATATTTTTTCCCCATGACTGAAAAAGATAAAGAACCAAAGTGTACCTTGTGAAAGAGGCTTAACACCCTAAATCAAAGAAAATCTAAATTCAAAAATTCATTTAATAATCCAGTTGTTAAGAGCCCATATCATTTGATTAAAGTTTTAAAATAGTCGTTGTTTATGTAAAGCTTTACTTTCTTCCTTTTTTAAAAAAAATAAACATATTGCATAATTATTCCGAGTTGCTGATTTAAATTTTTTCAATGGTATTCTGTTATATGTTTAATGTAATTCTTTAAATAGCATGTAAAATAATAGTGGGGTTTAAAGAATTTTTTTTCTCCCCCTCAAACAGTTCAAGCCCCACCAGTGGCTGAGAGGTTCTGCTCTCAAAACTGGTAGATGAGAGGTGCTGGGTTCAAACTCCTGTCGCACTCGTCGACCTAACCGTTTGGTGTTTTCCATAGTTTTCTTCAAACCTTCAGTTAATACGGGTTAGGATCCCTTAGAAAGACCCCCACAGAGGGTACTCCCCCCTAGGGCCTATATCCTCATGTAGATAATTAGCCATCATAAAATCAACCAACCAACTCAAACAGTTCAAGAGAGGGAGACTCCCCAACTAGGGAAAATTTAATTTCAAGCGCAGCTTATCATAGAATGATACAAATATTAATAATAGTCAAGTTATTGCATAATTTTTTTTATTTTCAAATTTATAAATACAATCAATTACTGACATTCATCTCTGCTTCCAAAGGGCATGTATTGGAGTGCAAACCACCCTATTTGCTCACATCTTTGTATAATGCAACTTGGGAGAGGAGAGAAGGGCAATGAATGCTTTTTTCCCCTGTACTTCTGAAAGCTGGTCGCTGTCTCTCATTTATGTTCTCTCAATTACATGCATCTTTATATGGCTCAGGTTCGAGACGCGATGCAGGTCAACAAAAATTATTTTGTTGACTTTGATTTTAATTTTGGCTCTATTTCAAATAAAGATTTCTAGAATGAAAGGTCTTCATGGGCTAAAATTTTCATGTCTGATCCTGGCCCAAGTGAATTTCTACAAGACATGCCAATATTTCTAAAACAACATTATCCTACAATTAAAACTATTCAAAAAGCACACTTACTTATGCATAGATTTTATTTTCAGATTATGTTCAAAATTCATGGAATACAAAATATCAACCATATTAATGAAATGACCACTTAGTCAATTACGTATATCAAACACTGATTAAAAAAACTGACTTAGATAATTATTTTCAAATGAAGATTCAGTATAAGAAAAATAGGAGAAAAGAAAAATCCATTATAGACAGGTTCCATTCTTAGCAGGTACATTGTCTGTTATAAATTTATTATATTCTTTTCCTATAGAATATTCATTTTGCACTTATAAAAAACATTTTTCTGTTTACAACATGTTTCTGTCATAGACAGGTTCTATTTTACAGGTTTTACTGTACTTTAATTTTTTGGCCAAAAAATGTATATGTTATTCTTAAAAAAAAAAAATAATAATAATTGTAGAATAATGACCATTTTAAAAATCTATACATATTTTGCAAAAATTACTGTACCAGGATTCATTTTACTGATTTTTGTATGGACCAAGCCAGGCCAGTGATCTTCATACAGGTTGGGTTGAGACTAGACCTGAAAATTTTGGCCTGTGAAGACCTCTGGGATCCATGTAGTCCAAGTCTGATTTAACCGGTAAAGAGTCTGGCCCGGCCCAGCCCATCACAAGTTTTCAGAAAAAAGCAAGGCATGGCCAATCCGAGTCTCGTGAATGAAAATTGGCCCAAGCCCGGTATGGTTCAGTAATAGTAGTTACTGAAAATAACAGATAGTGACCAAACAAAATTAATAACTTCTGAATCTATTGAAAATACTGGTTTAAAATTTATATTTCCTAAATTTCTAGGATAGAATTATTATTTTAGCTGATCAAAAAATAATTCCTTATTTCATCAATTTTTATTCTTCCTGTTTATTGAAGGCTAATTTATTAAGTAAAACTTTATTATTATGAATGGAAAAGTTTTAATATTTATGTATTAATCAAAGGAAGTAGTTTTTATTTCAAATCACGTTTATTGGATATGGAATATTATTTAAATTAATTACAAATTTGAAATTAGTGTTGTTGAAAATAGTAACTTCTTTTTCTGTTTTTTTTCATTTTAGTATATTTATCAAGATTTCTCCTGAACAATATATACTTCCTGAAGAATAGCAGCTGATTTTCAAGATAACAATAGAAAATCAAAAGGAGATATTATCAGTATCTAGGTGTTAGTCACTTTCTGACTGTAATTGCTCGCTTTAAAATTTCATCTTACCTAACTTGAAAACACATTATGCAGAGTGTTAATATTGCAGAATATGCAATATACTTCATTGCTATATACTTCATTTCTGCATGTTTTAAGAAGTAAAACAATATTTTGTACTGGATTTTCTGTATGATGCATAAATTTCATGAGAACAATAAATATGAAGATTCCTTTCCATCTACATCAAGTTCATTTTTTCACCCAGTAGCATACGCTGGTAAAAAAAGAAATGTGTGCAAAGTGTGTCAAAAATCATTGTCAACGAGAGAGTCTTTGAAGCAGCATCTGCGTATTCATACTGGTGAGAAACCATATGCTTGCAATGAATGCCCAAAATCTTTTTCTACAAATTTTAAGTTAAAACAGCATGTAATTATTCATACTGGTGAAAGTAAAAATGTGTGCGAAGTGTGTCAAAAATCATTTTCAAGGAGAGAAAATTTTATACAGCATCTACGTGTTCATACTGGTGAAAAACCATATACATGCAATGCATGCCAAAAATCCTTTTCTACAAAGCTTAAGTTAAAAGTGCATGTAATTATTCATACTGGTGAAAAACCTTATGTATGTCATCTGTGCCAGAAATCATTTTCACATAATTCATATTTGAAAAAACACGCAAGAATACATACTGGTGAAAAACCATATGTATGCAATATATGCCAGCGATCATTTTTCCAGAATTCAGATTTGAAAAAACACTTCAGAATACATACTGGTGAGAAAAAATATATGTGCAAAGTGTGTGAAAAATCATTTTCATTTATTGGAAATTTAAATAAACATTTACTTATACATACTCGGGATAAATCATATACTCATGATAGACCATATGCGTGCAATATATGCCAAAAATCTTTTTTTGCAAATGATAAGTTTAAACAGCATTTAATCACTCATAATGGTGATAAACCATATATATGTCCTGTATGCCAGAAATCCTTTTTTCGGAATTCGTTATTGAAAGGACACTTAAGAATACACACAGGTGAAAAACCATACGTATGCCATGTATGCCAGCGATCATTAGCACGGAAGTCGATTTTGCAAGCACACTTAAGACTACACACAGGTGAAAAACCATATGTATGCCATGTATGTGAGCAATCATTTTCACGGAAATCCGATTTGAAAACACATTTGAGTACACACACAGGTGAAAAACCACATTTATACCATTGTCACGTATGCAGACGATCATTTACAAGGAATTTTGATTTGAAAAGACACATCAGAATACATACTGGTGAAAAACCATATGTATGCTATGTATGCCAGCTTTCATTTTCAGACAGTTCACAACTAAAGCGACACATAAGAACACATATTGGTGAAATACCATAAGTATGCCATATATGTAACAAGTCATTTTCACACAGTTTGCAATTAAAACTACACTTAAGAATACACAGATGAAAAACCATTTCTATACCAGCAACCATTTTCACAGAATTTGGAATTGAAAACACATTTCAGAGCACACATATATGAAAAATCATATGCCAGTAGTCATTTTCACACAGTTCATAATTAAAACTGTAGATTAGGTTTCACTTATCAGCCTTTTTACACTAATAATATGTTCAAATTAATTCATTTACTAATTTTATGTTACTTAAAATTATTAACTTAAAAATAATATAATGTCAGACACACATCAAACTACATGTTTACTTTTTACAATGCCATGCAATGGTGTAGTCGAAGGGGGACGCAGGGAGACAGCGTCCCCTCACTTTTTTATTTTGTCTCAAGCATCCCCCCTCCCCATTTTTATTTTCAAGGGCACAGTAAGAAGCGAGAGGATGCAGACTTTCCAATTTATTAATTTTTGAAAGGAATAAGCACGCTAAATCAATTAACAATTTTAAGAAATAAAGCACTGATTTTTAACACTTTTCAACAAAGTTGAAATGCGTTTATCACTTCAGATCGTCTGTCTATTTGTCTGTTTTCCCTCTAACTACTGTAACTTTGTTAGTACCAGATGAATTGTGACAAAATTTATGCATGTTTTTGAGTTTCTTTTCATTATTATCACTACTGAAAATTATATAATTTAATTGTATAGCTTTGATTTAGAGATCTGCATGGGCCAACGTTTTCAGACACGAAATAAGGTTCTGAACTTTTCAATTAGGGACAAGCTATTTAAAACATTACAAGTAAAAAAACTTTAATTAAATTAAATTAAACTGTTTAATTATTCAATTTTTTACTTTTCTTTGCAGCTAGCTCAAAATGAAAGGTAACATTCAGTATCAAGGTTTCTACCGATGACACAGATCCTATGTCCGGAACTATGAGCGTCTCCCCACTTTTTTTTCCAGGTCTACACGACTGATGCCGTGGAATATTTTTTTCTGTTGCCATAACAGCTAGTTAAATTAAATTTCAATAAAAAATAACGAGTTTCGGATGACCATGGAGGCTACAAAACCATACATAAGAACAACTTTGGAGAGAGGCAGTTTGTCTGCCATATCTGTTTAAAATCATATTGAACAAAGGAAGCTTTAAATCGGCATGCACTTACACATACTGGGGAAAAATTGTACATATACCATGTGTGCCAGCAATCATTTTCACAGATTTCAAATTTAAAAGCATGCACTGTAGAACATAAACAGTTGAAAAACCTTATTGTATGCTACATATACATATACTAGCAATAATTTTCACCTAGCCAAAAATTAAAAGCACACACTCTGGAGAAATGCCATTTGTTTGTCATATCTGTCAAGAATCAAAGGTGTTGAAAATTAGTTGAATCACAATAATTTTGTGATCCAATTGTGAATCAATTTAATTTTAATAATAATAAAATTATCAGTTAATAAAATTATTCAGAATACATACTGGTAAGAAAAAATATGTGTGCAATATGTAAATGCATAATAATTCATTATAATTATTGGGAATTCAAGTGCACGAATATGCCATCTGGAGGAAAAAAGATATAACTTCTCGCTTCAGGAAAATCCCTTTCAACTCCATTGCATTACATGTATTTTTAATTTGTTCTTAATGATTATTTTTTTGCACAATTTCAGATTTCATGTGATATTTGTCTTCTGTGTTTATATCACAAGGTAAAAATTATCCAAATTTGAATATCTAACATTTTCAAACGCGTCTACAACAAATAATGATTTCAATGGCACTTTAGCATTAGTTAAAGGGACAATTTTCCTGTGCCGACGGCTGCGATCAACGCCTCTATAGGCCGTTTTAAGTCCCAATAATAAACATATTATAATTCATTTTCAAAAAAGGAAAATTAAAATAGCATCTAGGTAATCATACTTATGAAAAATCTGCTCAAAATAGAAGTCGTAAAAGAAACTTTAAAATCCATTCTATAATAAAACCATACCACATATCAGACACTTATTCACAAAATGGCACTAATGAAAAAATTCCAAAAATATAATGAATCATGAAAGCAAACTAATTTTTTTGTAGATTTGAGGGAGAAATAATTATAAGTTTTGAATACAGCATCAAAAGTAATTTATTTATTTTCATTAGAGCCAAATTACTATATATTACTAAATCTTTGTCGATTATGGAGCTGTGCAGTACCAGATGCAAATCTGGTTCTTAATAAACAAGGTTCAGTGATATATATCAATGGATATATATCTTGATATATATCCGGTATTTATTTTCAAAATATCATGAAGCTTGATATTTTTGATATTTTCACATATTTAATATTTACTTTCAAAATATTGGATATAATATTTTTGATACTTTCAGTCAAAACAAGTGTAAAGGAATTTTTAAACTGTTATTGGCCATGTTGTTCCATAGATAAAGAATTTTTGCTCTTATAGTGGCTTCTTTAGCCCCCCCCCCCCCATCCAAAAAAACCCAACAATTTTTCCAAGTTTTATGTTTGAAGCTGGATTTTTAATGTAGAATCAATAATTATGTGGGACAATATTTACTTAGAAAAGCCACAGAAAGATAAACTATCTAATTTAGATAAACTTGCAGCTTCATTAGAAATAATTTTTTCTCGTTTTGGTTTTGTTCAGTTAAGCTGACCAAGCTTACTATATTTATGTTTAATAGTTTGTTTTTTGTGAGTGTAAAAAGTAAATTGTGTCTGTCTTCAATTAGTTGATCTTTAAGTATGTTAAGTAAGTGCAGAAAAAAAGACATTTAGAATATTGTTTTATTGAGTTTTTATGCTAAATGACATATGTTTTAATATCTAATTTATATTAACTCTGAAAATATTTATAATCATCAATATGTTGACTATTTTGAAAATATCTGATATATATATCAAAATATCAGATATTTTTCATCACTGGTACCTTAATAAATCACTCTAATTCTGTGATATTAAAAAATAATAATAATATGCCTTTAATGACAGGCTGGAAGGTATTTTTAAGTCAACTCTCCTTAATTCAAAATAATTGGGTAGTTCAAACTTAGGTTTGGTCTGCTGGAAAACTGCTTTCAAAATAAGATTTACTTAAGGTGAACCACTCTTTGGATAAAATTTAAGATCTCAAGCTTCAATGTGTCATGTACTAACATTAGTTTCTGTAAGTATGTAAAACTTTGGTGAAAACTTTTTAAATCAAAGCTGAATATGTATTAACCTTTTATACCACCACCTCCCCTCCCTTTCCTATAACTTAACACTAGAACTGCGGGAAATTTTACTGAAGTGTTATAAAAATATTTTACACCAGAATTTTTATTTAAAACTATTTAATGTATTTATTTAACTTATTTTTGTGTGGCATGTATTTAACTTATTTTATGAAGAAAATTCTGGTTTGAATCGACACTTATTCACTTGGTACAGGTCAAAATGACCCATCATCGCGGTTCTAGTGTTAATTTGAGAAAAATGTAAGCACATAAAACTGATTTTTATGAGAGCTGTATTGTATATGTATCAAAATGTAAAATTTAATTTTTTATACACCCTCTCCCCCTTTTTCAAAATTTATTTTGAGAAAAATGTTGACTTTCTATGAAATACATAAAGAAATCACATGCTTTTTACAACCAAACTTTACTGAGTCACAATACTTTGAATTTTACACATTTTCAATGTTTTCTGACTCTAAAATTACTTCTTTCATTTTTTTTCTTTCTTTTTTTATGGTTTTTTTATGTTTATGCATGATGTATTGAAGCTTAATATCTCGGAATTATCTAAGGAGTGGTTTGAAGATTTGAATTATATAAGATTTTAAGCCTTAATTTGAAAACAGTTTTCAGAGTATTAAATATGTTTGAATTAACCAATATTTTGAATTAAAGAGAGTTGACTGTACTAAAATGGTGAACTAAACAAATAACTTCCAGCCTGTCAATAAAAGCGTTATTTAATTTTTTTTTTTTCATCTGATTTTTTATGATCTATCGTCAAAGTTTTATATAATCTGTAGTAACTAGCCTGATGCGAAAATAAATAAATAAATTACTTTTTGTGCTAAGTTCAAAGCTTTTAATTAATTTTGCATCTAATCTACGAAAAAATAATTTGCTTTCTTGATTCAATATATTTTTTTGTGTTTACAGTGTCACCTTACGAATATGTGTCTTATATGTGATATGGTTTTACTCTAGAGTGGATTCTACAGTGACATTTTTCTAAATATAAGTTAAGGGAAAAGTGCAGTAGTATAAAAAAAATAATAAATTTTGCATTTTAATGCATGTAGTCCCATTGTAAACCAATGGGGCATTCCATGTAAAATCAACCAAAAATAAATACATTTTCCGACCTGACAGCCATAGATTTCTATGAAAATTGGTGCACTAATAGAACACATGAAAAATGGGGTAAATTATTTTTTAAAGATTTTTTGGACCTCTGATCTTTGAAAATAGCTCATCAAAAATTTCCAAAAATGTCAAAAATAAGAAAATTTAAAATTTTCGTAACTCAGCTCCTATTTAAAGTACAGCCCTAAATTTAGGGTCGTTTAAAAGCTTTTGAGTTGCACTTTAATATGACATATAACTTGATAGGATAAAATAAATTTTTTAATAATTAAAATTTGTTTAAAAATTTAAAAAAGTAGTACAGTAATCCCTCAACATTCGCGAGGGTTACGTTTGAGGAAAACCTCGTGAATGTCGAGTCTATCTATCTGCACTAAAAAAGGAGTTATGTTCTATAAAATTTTAATCAGAGTGACACAACATTTCAAAGAACAAAAGAATATATGTATTAACAATGCGTTATGCATAACATATATGTAGAAGGTGAATGTACACACATATTCATAAATATGAAATTTATTTATTGAAGACATTTCAAACTAACTGACTGGAGAAATAATCACTGCTAAAAATGCATAGGTTTTTCTATAAAGTAATTTCGACTCTCTCTATTCGCAAAGAGATCATAATATATTAGTGGGTCAGTATGCGATACAATATTAAAACACGATATTTAAATACAGCTAAATGCTTCAGAAATGCTTTTATTTTCTATCTAAGTGCAGCTTTAGCTCTAATCTCTACGAGAACCTGCACCTGTTACTTTACCACTTCTAATATGCCCATTGCAATGACTATTCTGCTGCTGTTATTATATTGCTTTCCTAAAACATTCACTCCTTTTTCAGTTCACAACTGAATGTTGATTTTTAAATAGATACTAAGAAAACACAGGGAAAATAATCTTTAACCACTATAAATTTCTGAAAACGAAAGAGACAAAAAAAAAAAATCACGAATAATCCATTTAGATTCTTGCGAATGTTAAGTTTTTTTTGCGTTTTCATATTCGTGAATAATCAAAACTCGTGAATGTTAAGGGATTACTGTATTTCTAAAAATCTGAAAAAAATATATTTGCTTCAAAATCCAATGATCTACAAATTTTGAAATTTTCATAGTGGGCCAAAAATGGGTTCATGGGGGAAAATTATTTTAAGTGAACTGAGAACAAGCAAATAATTCATATATACTCACTGGTTATATATTCACTGTATTTGAAATCCGTTAAAACTTTCGCACAATTTTTTTTTTTTTTCAGCTTCAGTTTTTTTTTTTTTTTTTGTTATTGTTGTTAAAGTAAATACCTTTCCAGTGACTATTTTGAAATTAACTTTTTTCAAAAGATCATTTTAGCATATGTGCAAAACAGCAGGTAAAAATCTATGTGTGTGGAGAACAGATAATATAGCTAGTACTAATAATTTAAAACAACAACAAATTTTTTTTTCTCTTATGTACACCAAACCTACTTGTATTGCAAGAAAAAAATAAGTTGTGGAATCAGAATAACTTTGATCATGAGCTATGGGATGAAAAATGTTCTTGATAATCGATGCAAGCATACTACAGTTACAGAACAAAGTAAAGTTAATAAAAACAATAGTGAGTTGATATGAAATAATAAGAAAATAAATTATCCCTCATAAACATTTTAATGATGGTTAATTAAATTGTTGAAGTTAGTTTTCTAAAATATGAGTTGATTGATATGTTTATATAGTAGATGATTACTTGAAAGCAGATTCTAGTTACTTTTCTTTGTCTGACATTTATTATTACATTTATCATAAATACTAATATATGGTCCACAGAGATGTAAAAAGTAATGAACAATTTATATTTTAAGTTTACTGAGAACACAAAAAATCATATATATTATTTCTCCTGTCAACATCCCTTTTTCTAAGAAAATATGAAATGCAGAACAACGAATGAGATACCATATGAAAGGTTTTAGAACCGGCTTCTGACATAGCCCACTTAACAATTCGTTAAAACATGTTTTTGATTAAAATTTGCTGAAAATTAAAAATTTAATCCTCATTGTTTTCATGAAAGAAATGAAAGGTTTTCCTGAAATTATTGTTGCCAAAAAAGTAAAATATCACATTATATGATGCTCATAGCAATTATTATAAAAAAAACCGCACAGGTTTATTTTATACTTATGATTAAAAAGCGAAAATGAAATTGAAATGTTTAGATTTATATTTCTATGTTCCATGTTTTTGCCGAAGCGGATGACGTCATCCTCTAATGCAGTCAAAATACGATTGTTAATTTTTTTTTTCTCGCGCGTGCATTTTGCAATCTTGGATCCGTTTTTAGTCTAACTTTGATGGAATAAATTAGATGATATTCTGGCTTGACTAACAACTAAATGTTGTTTGCAGATATTTTTATCCTTGCTTTTTCTTTAGAAGTTTAAACCTGCATCTAATAAATATTACATATTGATAAAAAATGATACTTCTCTATTTTCCCGTCGACCACTTTTCATAACAAAAAACTATCGCCAAATAAACGGGAGAACGTTGCCATTGGAATATCAATAAATAAATAAAATATAAGAATTTAAGGACACAATTTTTATTTTAATTAATAAAATGACTACTAAACCAGTAAAACATAATGAAAAATACACGCAAATGTCGAATGTAAAACCACTAGATGATGTAACAAACACGCATAATGATTCTGACATCAAGTAAATGGGACTGCATTTTTGGCGTTTAATCTTACAGTTTTGCGGTAGTTTTTTGTTATGAAAAGTGGTCGACGGGATAATAGAGAAGTACCTAAAAAATATTAGATTTCAGTGCGAAATCTTTGCACGGGCCCTCTGGTTAATACATATACTCATTAGTTTAATTTTTTTTTTTTTTTTTTACTTATTCAGTAACTGTAACTATATCTGCTTCCATTCTTGAGAACATTTTCATCTCATGGTTCATGATTCATGTTATTCTGAGTCTACAACTTATTTTTTCTTGCAGTACAAATAAATTTGGTGAAAGTAGAAAAAATTATTATTTTTGTTAGTGGTTTTATTATCAGCACTAGCTATTTTCATGTAGTCTAAGGAGTTTGAATTTTATTACCTACTTTATTTTCTTTGTTTCTTTGTATGTTGAAAGTAAAATTGTAAAAAAAATTACAGAACATGGAAGCATCTACATAAAAAAAAAAATGTATTGTTGTAATCCTTTGAAGACCTCATAATTACCATATAAAGGGTTTAAGGTTCGTAAGGGTTTAAGGATTAGTAAAAATTTGTTGCAGAAATTGAATATGTTAGAAATTGGTGATAAAATTTGTAATAGCTGCCGTAAATTATTGATGCAACTGGCAGAACCAGAGTACACTTCAGATGATTCGGTACCTGAGGAAATTACAACTCTAGAAGAAAAAGATGTTTTTGAATCTAAAATTACAACTCCAGAAAAAAAAGAAGCTTTTGATGCTTTAAATAAAACTTTGCTGGCTTTAAGTGAAATTCCTGTAAAAAGGAAATGCTTGCAAGAAAAAAACTACCCTGAAGCAAAATTAAAACAAGCAACTGAAGCTTTGGGGAAAAAATTACTCAATATGAGCCCTGGTACAAGTACTGAAAAAGACATCCAATATTTCAAAATCAGATAGTGAAATTCTTTGGCAATTAAAAGATAAGTTTCATTCAACAAATGACAAAAGTCAAAAGATGCTCATTCTAACAACTTTACCCAAAAGTTGGACTTTGCAAAAGATTCAAGATGAATTTGACGTATCTAATTTTATGGCTCGTAAAGCAAAAAAATTAGTAACAGAAAAAAAGAGTCATGTCATCTCCTGATCCGAAACCAGGAAAACCATTAGATCCAGAAACTGCTGACAAAGTGAAAAAATTCTATGAATCTGAAAAAATATGTCGAACTATGCCTTTGAAAAAAGATTTCATATCCATTAAGAAAAATGTTCATGTCCAAAAAAGACCTATCCTCAATAATTTAAGTGAATTGTTTGTTCTATTTGAGGAAAAGTTTCCTGGACTTAAAATAGGGTTTTCCAAATTCTGTAAGTTGAGACCAAAGCACTGTGTACTTGCCAGAAGTAGTGGTTTTCACAGTGTCTATGTTTGTACTATACATCAAAATGCTCAGTTGATGCTAATGCAGTGTAAATTACCTGAATTAATAAGCCCTGAGAAACCAATAAAAACATACAAAGATGTTCTCAAATATATAATATGTGAAACCTGACAGATGCCTGTTACTTTGGGGACTGTACTTATTGCCCTGGATCTAATGAACTAATGGAAATATTTGAGAACAGTTTTATGCTTAATTGCATAGAAAATGAGACTTATAAACAGTGGATGGATACAAGATGATAAAACTACAAAACTAGAAACATTTATAAAGCCAGTTGAAGATTTTATAAGCACATTTTTTGATAAAATTCCACTACTTCTAAGACACTCATTCATAGCAAACAAACAATCTGCCTTTCTTAGCCACTTGAAGGAAAAGTTAAAGGAAAATAAGTATTTAATAATCTGCAACTTTTCGGAAAATTATTCATTTGTATTACAAGACGCTGCTCAGGGTTTCCACTGGAACAATACCCAAGCAACGGTGCATCCTTTTTCCATATATTACAAGGAAGAAAATGCTCAAAAGTTGGAGCATAAAAGTTTGGTAATTATTTCTGAATGTCTAATTCATGATACAATAGCTGTTCACCTTTTTCAACGATTACTGATAAAATTTTTAGAGTCGCAGTTTAGTAAAAAACCTGCATTAATGTATTATTTCTAAGATGGTGCTGCATTACGGTACAAAAATAAGCTCAACTTCCTAAACCTCTGCTGTCATGAGGACAATTTCAACATCAAAGCAGAATGGCATTTTTTTGCCACCTCTCATGGAAAAAAGACTTGTTATGGCATTGGTGGAACTGTAAAGAGACTTGCAGCAAGGGCAAGTCTATATATGATTTATAATGAGCAAATCATAACACCACAGCAGCTGTATGATTGGGCTAAAGATAACATTGAAAACATGCATTTTGTTTATGATTCATCCCAACAATACAAAGAGGAATTATTCTTGAAAGACAGAATTAAAGTTGCCAGAACTATCCCAGGAACCCAAAAACTCCATGCTTTTATCCCTCTGAATAAGTCAACTGTCCACGTAAAGGCATATTCATTTTCTGATAAATTCACAGTGGAAAAAACTAGTACATGTATTTAATGACATTGAATTTTCAGATATGGTAGGCTTTGTGACATGTAGATATGATGACCATTGGTGGCTAGCATGTGTTTTAAATTCTTTTGAAGACTTACAGGAAATTAAAGTCAGTTTTTTACATCCTCATGGACCATCGGCTTCCTGCAAATATCCGTTTTCACCTGACATTTTGCATGTATGCAAAAATGATGTTTTGAAAAAAGTTGATCCCACAACTATCACTGGAAGGGTGTATACTTTAACAAAAGAAGAAACTGAAACTGTAAATAAAAATTTTGTGCAAGGTTTTAATGGATTTCAAATACAGTGAATATATAACCAGTGAGTATATGTATTATTTGCTTGTTCTCAGTTCACTTAAAGTAATTTTTCCCCATGAACCTATTTTAGGCCCACTATGAAAATTTCAGAATTTGTAGATTATTAGATTTTGCAACAAATATATATTTTTTTTCAGATTTTTAAAAATACTGCTTTTAAAATTTAAATTTTTTAAATAAATTTAAATTATTTAAAAAATTATTTTACTTTATCAAGTTATATGTCCTATTAAAGTGCAACTCAAAAGCTTTTAAATGACCTTAAATTTAGGGCTGTACCTTACTTAGGAGCTGAGTTACAAAATTTTTAAATTTTCATATTTTTGACATTTTTAAAAATTTTTGATGAGCTATAAATCAAAGACTGGAGGTCCAAAAAAATCTTTAAAAAAAAAATAATTTACCACATTTTTCATATCTTCTATTAGTGCACCAATTTTCATGGAAATCTATGCAGTCAGGTTGTAAGCTTGGTTGATTTGATATGGAATGACCCTTATGCCATATCTCTAAAAGTTATATTTCGGAAGAATATTTCTGTAATCTATAGTTTAAAATATAATTGTCACAACTTCTATTTTCAATCATTTAATATAATTCTTTTTTTTATTTATATATATTTTTAATAGATTAGAAACCATTTTTAGATTAAAGATGTTGTTCCCATTCTTCAATATTGTTCATAGTGCAATGTTTTGTTTAATTCAAATCTTTTATGCATCAACTTTATATTGAAATTAAAGAGTGTGCACTGTATATCAAGTTAACCTATTTTGATTTGTGTGACTTTGTGAATAAGAATGGGATATGCTTTCCATGTATGCATTAATTAATATTTGAGAGTGGAGAACTAAACATTAATGTTAGAATCCATTCTTGTAAGAAATATATACCAGGTGGTTATAATATAAGTATCTCTATTTGGAGCTGTCTGTAGCTTGAAGGAGTAACCGGAATTAAACCAAAATCGGTACACTTTCTATTCAAGAAGGGGGAAGAAGAATGGAACAACAAAAAAAAAAAATTGCAATAATCGCTGACAGATGGCACTTTTGAGTGTGAAATAACATTTGTAATGGAGGTGTCACAAACCTCAATGACTTTCCCGCATATTACAACATGAGCAAAATGTCACTCCTGATGCGTTACTTTCTGCAGTTGAGCACTCTGTGCACCACCTGGATTGTGTCCTCCATTGTGCAATGGCCATGTGGAACCTGAACATGATCAGCACCGACATGTGAAAGCATAACCACATTCCAATAAATTAGGTATACCATCCAGTTTTACGCCCTAATTCTTGTATTACATATTACATTTTACACTCAGTAGCGTCATCTGTCAGTGATTATTGCAATTATTTTTTATATTTTTCCATTCTTCTTCCCCCTTTTTGAATAGCAAGTGTACCGATTTTGGTTTCATTTGGGTTATTCCTTCGAGCTACAGACAGCTCCAAATAAAGACACTTATGTTATAACCACCCTATATTATTGATCTGTAATCTGCAAATCACTTGGAACCAAGCTATGCAGATTAGTAGTTTCTACTGTATATATAAAAATGTAATTGTCCAAATAAAGTAATTTGTGTTCAAATTTATTGCATTTTAATATTTATTTATTTTATGTAGAATAAAATATTTTTTGACAACATTGTTTTATTGTCAACTTTTCATTCATTATTTAAAAAAAAAAAAAACATTTCATTGCCAAAATCACACACAAAAAAAAAGGATTGTTTGAATCTTTTATTTGTTCCTGTAAAAGATTCTTTATGTTGTCGCTGAATGCAAGATTTCTGGTCACCAAGTTGTCATTTGTGGTGGCCAAAATTTTGAAGCAGGTGTCTAGAAAGTAGCATACACATAAACTACACATGAGGCAGGATTAGCACAAGCCCATGCCCTGAATCATCTTGGGATCAGACTGAAAGTGAAAATTTTACTGAGAAATTGAGGAAAAAATCCTGATGCCATTTGAAATGCAAAAATATAGTCTAAATTTCTTAAGTGTTTTACAATTCTCTAAAAATTAGATTAAAAGGGAATTGAATCATTATTGATGGGATATAAAGGAGTATAATCTAATTCTGAAGCTTTGACATTGTCACTGTTAGTAACATAAAGAAGTTATGGGATATTCCTTCACTATCCTCTCTTTCTGTTTAACCCTTTCATGTATTGCCAGTACTTTAAAGTACACTGTTAAAAATATCACAGAAACTTACCTCTGTTTTTAAAGGCTATCTATTTTCTGACCAATGAGAATGCTACATAAACGCCCTTGAAGCATTCTCATTGGTCAGAAAATAGATAACCTTAAAAAACAGAGGTAATTTTTCATGATATTTTTTACAGTGTACCATTAAAAGAAACTTGCTATAAAATTCATTTAACACATCTATTGTCAGTAATGCAAGTTAGCATGAGTTCTAGACACTTAACTTTATCATCTTCCAAAAGCATTATTTGCTGTACATAAAGCACAAATATTTTTAATGGATATTTTCTTTTTCCAGTTGTAACTGCTCAACTTTTATGATGTTGAAAGTTTCAGTTCTGAAAAATTTCTATGCTTCTATGTAAGACCATTACTTTTGTACATTTACTAATTCTATAAAATGCTAAAAACAATATCCTGAGGAAATGATTTGGGTAGAGTTATAAATACCCTACAAAATCCCTGTAAATACTGATTTAGTTAATTACATTTTAATAGATGAAAAATTGTATGTAATGATTCCAGAAATATATTAACACATTTACAAATATTCAGAAAAAATGCTTTGGAAGGTAAAATTTTCATTAATTCATAATTTGGTGTATAAAAGTTAAAAGCCTTTTTCAGAATTGTTGAAAAAGCAGAACTCGTGTCATTCTGCTATAGTTGTGCAATGATATTAAAAATAATAAGAAGAAGAATTGCAACATTTTCAAATTTATGCTGGTGGTTGGGTTATAAATAATATTTGGTCTTTTAAACTTATTTTCAGAAGCATAAAAATAATAAAACATCATCATTATTTATTTAGGATTAGTAGTTATTTCTATGCAAGAGCACACAAGAGGATTTTTAAATGAGAAAATTAATCTTAAAACTTTAATATTTAAAAATATTTGTAACTATTTTCTATTGCATATTTCTTTTGGTGTGGGACACTGGCAGGCTCTAACTCTAATGGCAGTAAAATTTCAGACACCAAGCAGCTCGGATTTTAAATTGTTAGACTCAGGCTCTGAAAAAAAAAAAGCCCGAAGTCATATCTAGTAAGAACGCAGTTATACAATCTTTTATGTGTCCCTGTAAAATTGTGTATTTTATTGTAGTGTGCAAGATTTTACTATTTAACAAATTATTTTCTATCAATAATATTCATTGCCGTTATTAATTATCGTAAAATCCTGAAAGTAAGCCCCCCCTCCCACTTTTAAGCAATTTTTGATTTTTTCTTCCATTCCCAAATATAAGCCCCCCCCCCCCCCCTGCACAATTTTTTTTTTTGAAAATTGATTTAAAAAATCCAAAAAAGAGAATTTTCTATCTTTTGAAAAATTTGGCAGATTTCCACTTTTGCTTTTATATTTTGTTAATGAAAGACCCCCCCCCCCCCCATGTCCGATTCCCTTCTCTGCCCTCCCAAACACAAAAAGTTCTAAATCTTGGGAATCTTAAATTCTTCTGGCCTTCTTACTGCTCACTAGTAATCTAACAACAATAAGTAAAAAATCAGTCCTCCAAACTACAATCTCCCCCTGTATCCAAAATTTATGTTTCCCCCTTCCCTCTCAGCATACAAAGTTTAAAATCTTTAAAACTCTTTATTAAAAAAATATATGCTCTATTTGTTGCTGTCTAGTGACAATAAATAAATAAATAATCAGCCATTATAATTACCTCTATATCCCCAAAATTTCTGCTTCCCCCCCCCTCTTTGTCAACCCCTATAATATTTTTTAAAACTATTTATTAAAAAAAAATTGTGCTACTTGTTGTTTTGTATCATATATTTTAATACCAGCAAATCTTGTGTGTGTGTGTGGTTATATATATATGCAAATTTTATCTTAAAAACGGCTCTAACGATTGTGACGAAATTTTATATCTTACCGTTTTGGGACACCAGAAAACCATTGGGCTAGGACATATGTTCGAAAAAATTCGATTAGTGGGTCATTTTGGGTCACCATAGGTCAGGGTCAATCTAATTGTATCTAAAAAATGGTTCAAACGATTTTGACTAAATTTTGTATCCTACCATTTTCGGGCACAAGAAGACTATTGGGGCTGGGTCACATGTTCGAGAACTTTCGATTAGTGGGTCATTTTTGGGTCAACGCGGGTCAAGTTAATTTTATCTAAAAAACGGCTGTAACGATTTTGATTAAATTTTGTATCCTGCGAGTTTCTGGCACAAGAAAATCCTTGGGCTAGGTCACATGTCCGAGAAAATTCTATTAGTGGATCATTTTTGGGTCACTGTAGGTCAAGCTAATTTTATCTAAAAAAGGTTCAGATTATTTAGACTAAATTTATCACCTTATGGTTTTCGGGCACAAGAAAACTTTTGGGGTAGGTCACATGTTCGAGAAAATTCGATTAGTGGGTCATTTTGGTCATGGGTCATTATGGGTCAAGCTATTTTTATCTTAAAAATGGCTCAGAGTATTTGAACTAAATTTAGTATCCTACACTTTTAGGGTAAGAGAAGACTATTAAGGCGAGGTCACATGTTCGAGAAATTTCGATTAGTGGGTCATTTTGGTCATCGGTCATTATGGGTCAAGATAATTTTAGCTTAAAAACGGCTCAGACGATTTGAACTAAATTTTGTATCCTACGGTTTTTGGGAAAAAGAAGACTATTAAGGCGAGGTCACATGTTCGAGAAATTTCGTTTAGTGGGTCACTGTGGGTCAAGCTAATTTTATCTAAGAAACGGCTCAGACTATTTAGACTAAATTTTGCATCCTATGGTTTTCGGACACAAGATGACTGTTGGCTTAGGTCACATGTTTGAGAAAATTCGATTAGTGGGTCAGTTTGGTCATGGGTCATTATAGGTCAAGCTATTTTTATCTTAAAAACGGGTCAGGGAATTTGAATTCTATCATTTAATTTCCATGCACTTTTTTAAAAATAACTTCAAAGCCCGTGCAATTATGGAATATTCTCATTTGTTTTTGAAAATGACTCAGAGTGAGTCAAAACATGTCAAACAACCTAATAAAAGTTATTTTAATTTGTATTATGTTGTTAATTTACACCTTTTAGCATTTAAAAGAAATATATTATTACAAGGTGTTATAATTTATTATATTGCTCTTTAAAACTTTTTTTTTTAAGTCTGCTGTATTTGTTTATTTTTAGTAACAATTAATGAATAATCAGTCATGTAAAGTACCCTTCTTTCTCCCAAAAGTTCTATTTTCCCCGCTGCCCCCTCCCCCCTCAGCAAATACTTTAAAATCTTTAATATATATTTGTTTAAACATTGTTCTATTTCATATTTTATAGTAAGGTAACTCAGCTCATCTACATCATCTTATATAAGTATCACTCATCTAAAATAATAATCCCCTTTGAAATTTTTGCTCTGTTCTTTTCACCCAAGGGAGGGGGTTGAACTTCTAAATATGTGATAGGAAAGCAAAAATTTTCAACTTTTTTGCAGTTTAGCTGTTCTTTCCTCACTGAATTATGTGTATATTTTATGTTTTGAAATAAATATGTTCTCTAAAATAACTCTCCTTCCATTAACAAAATATCAGCTGTGAGAACAGTCAACTTACAAAAAAATACTAAAATTTTCTCTCTGCCTTCCCCCCATCCCTCCATGTCTAGAGTCCATTTTTTCAGAATAGGCGGTTAACCTTGAGAACCACCTTGACCAGTTGACACGAAAATCGCATATGGAACTGTCTTTCTTCTTTATTTCCACTCCGTTTCGACCTTGGGGAGAAAGATTTCTGAGGGGGGTGTTGATCTCTACGAATTTTGTAAAATGGCTCGGTTTTCACTAGGATTACATATATATATCAATGAACATATATCATGATATATATCAGATATTTAATTTCAAAATATCATTAGGTTTCATATTTTCAATATTTTCATATATTTGATATTTATTTTCAAAATATCATATCATTCTTTAAGATATCGTTTATATTTTCATTCAAAACATGTGTAAATGAATTTTTCAACTTTTATTGACTATGTATAGATAAAGAATTCCTCTGTCCGTATTACTCCACCCCCCCCCCCCCTGAAAAAATATTTTCTAAGCTTTATGTTCAAAGATAAATTTTTAAATGTAGAACCAACAGTGGTGGTATATTTTATATACCACTTAATTTTAATCCTCAAATGCCACTACGGTTTTATAATGTACGTGAGGAAAAGATTTTACTTATTTTCAAATTTGTCCGGAAATTCTGGTATCATTCAATCATTTCAACATTCTATCAACAGAAGTTCCTTATCCCCAGAAGTGTTAAGGCTACTTTATGACATGTGAATAACGTGTTATCATGTGATACGATTCGCTTATAACTTGATAAATAATTTATTTATCAAAAAAGGGAAAACCTATTTCGATTCCGAATCTCTTCCATAGTTAGGCCTGCCAATTTTATGCATTTTCGTTTAAAAATGAGTCTCAAATTGTGTCAGAAAGTTTCGCGTTGTTGAGCATGTCATTTGAGAAAAAATTCTGCAAGATTCTTTGCATTTATAAACAAAAAATGAGAAACTCTGATTTCTTGGTTTCCGGATAAAACATGCATATTTTGTATATTTACGAATATTTATGTTTATATTATGTTTATTATTATATTTTTATTACGAAATTTCATGCACTTGTGAAAGAAAATGAATTCGCGCATATATCAGAAAATAGTCAATTTGGATATGAGCTATGAAAACTGCTAATGAAGACATGTGATTCTCCCCCCCCCCCCTCCCAAAAAAAAGTACATAACCAAGATACATAACCAATAACCTCTATTTATTATGTTAATTGAAATGTGTGTGAAAGTTCTTATTTTCATGGGAAAACAAAACCTGTCCTGTCATTTGAAATAACTAATTTTAAATTATCTTAAATACCGTTTCCTTAGTCAAAAGTTCTTTTTACATGTAGTTCTATTTGTGCTATAGTGGTGTATAGATTTCTTAATCTTCAACACTACACCAGTGTTATTCCAAATTTATTACATTTACACTATACATTTCTACACTTAAAAAAAAGTTTTTGTATTGAGAAATCGATTAATTTACTAAAGCAAATCACCTTATTTTTTTCTTTAGAACATGGAAATGTTACATTGTTATATTACTACGTTTAACTAATAATGCTTATTAGGGTTGAACGTTTACCGTAGAAAAAATTGGCAGCAAAATATTTTATACCACTATTTGTACATCATTTGCAATTGAAATCTACCACAAAGTTTATTGTTTGGAAATAGTGGTGTTAAAAGTTTTGGTAATATTTCTTTTTCGACAAACGTTCAATCCTACTGATTATATTAACTTTATTATATAGGTTTGTTATATACTACTTTTTTTTAAATCTTACTATTTAAATTACCCCTTTTTTACATTATAATATAATTTATTAATTATTTATTAATTAATTATTAATTAATTATTATTTATTAATTAATAACCGCCGAACGTTTCAAATATATGTTTGCACCCCATGAGAAGAAAAAGTTCAGTATGTCTGCTCTAAATGATGGATAAGATCCGCCCCTGTCTCAAATACAGTGTGAAAAAAGATGACCAACTAGGAAATCTACACTCGAGTACAATAGATACGGCCTAAGGGAACAGGGAGGAATGAAGAGTAACCGCCAGCCTTCGTGAAAACCACTATAGAAATGTACCCTTTTTTCTGGAGATGGGGAATAAAAATTTAAGAGGAGAGTTACATTATCATTTACTTATTGTTGCTACAAAGTAACAATAAAGCATAAAAATCTTTAAAAAATAATTTTAAAGATTTTAAAGTTTGTGTGCTGGGGGAGGGGTGAAAGGGAGAAGCAGAATTTATTTGCATGGGAGGGAGGAGCAAATTAGATAATTATTTAATTATTGTTGAAAATTATTATTTAATTGTAGGAAAAAAAAAATTAAGGATTTTAAAGGATGTACTTTGGAGGGGGGGGGGGGAGAGAAAGAAAATAAAGAGGACTTTTGAGGGGAGAGGAAGGGAACAATTTAGATTATTTAAATATTGTTACAAAAAATAACTAACTGATAGTCGTGCCTCTATACAGCATCTTATTAATTGGACAAATGTGGGGCACAGAACGAGTCTGAACATCCTGGTACTGTTGAATTGCTTATCTGCAAGACACTCCATCCACTTTCAGTGGATCCCATCACATGTTGGACTGAGAGGAAACGAAATAGCCGACGGCTTGGCCAAGTCTGCCTCAGCCGAAGATCACCAGGAGGATAGAATATTAACCTATAGTGAAATAGCTTCGATTAAGAAACAAGAATTAAATTCACTTTCGAGAGTACCTCCTATTCCTCCATGGTACTTTATTAAAACACCAGGATGGTCTCTCCAACTTAATCTTGTAGGAAACAACAGACGGCACACTCTCATGCTTTATGAGTGGTCACTTAAGAGGACTATCTTTCCATCAGGGCCAGAAAACATTTTCTGAGTGTCATCAGTGCCCGGGAGTCCAGGCCTCTCCTCTGCATATTATCAAATGCCTAAATGTTACTTGCTGTGAAATCTTGGAAAATCCAGCACTCTTTCATGATTTTCTGGAAGTCTTTGGTTTTGTGGAGATGGTTTAGCATAGCTAAACCATCCCAGATAGCTAAACCATCCCATTCCATCTGGGATTGGAAATAACAACAAAAAATAACAAATAGAGCAGAAAAAACAAAGAATTTTAAAGATATAAAATTTAATGAGATGCATTTACAGGGGGAGGGTCTACATGAGATCAGGCAGTGGGGGGGAGAAAAGCAGAGATTTTAGGAGGAGGGGTTGATTTAGGTGGTAGATTAGGTGTATTTATTGTTAATATAGAGTATTAATTAAGTCTGAAAAAAAAATAATATTAAAGAGTTATAAAGGTTAAACGGGGTTTTAGTACTAGAGGAGGGGGGGGCAAAGGGGGAAGCTGTAATTTTGAGGGGGTTTAGATGATTGATTATTTATTGTTCCAATAAAATAACAAATAAAGAAAAATATTATAAATTTTTTTAAAAGATTTTCAGTTTTTTTTTTTTTTTTTTTTGGGGGGGGGGGGGGGGTTAGATTTTATATATTTATTTATTTTTGAGTGAAAATCTGTTGAAATACAGAAGATTCTCGCCCCTTTTTACTTCTAAATTAGTGATAAAACGGGTTTTTAAATGATTTTTTTAAAATCCCGATTATAAGCCCCCTCCCACATTCAACCCTTTTTGGTTTTGAAAAAGGAGAATTGGGATTGTACGGTATATTTATTCTTTTGTGCCTTTTAAGCAATTATTTATTTAAGATTTTGCATGTTTTGGAATTTTTAATGTTACCTTTCTCAAAAAATCTCAGAATTGAGCTGGATTTTTCCCTCCCAGTTTTTATACCTGAATGAAAATAAAAGGATTATGATTTAAAGAAAGTCTAAAATAGTTGATATTTCTAATTAACATAACAAAGTCGAAGAGGTGGTAGTGTGTGTGTGGAGGGGGGAGAAGGGGCTGATTAAGAAACTTAAATCTCTCCCAAAACACTCAACTCAACATTGATTTAAAAAAAAAACTCTTTGCTATGGTGAGTATATGGTGCACAAAAAAAAAAAAAAGAAAGAAAGAAAAAAAGAAAGCTTAAACATCAGAAAGAATTCAGCTTATATCTATTTCCAGACTTTAATAAAATAAAACAATAATAAAAACTATCTTCATTAATTGGGGGTGAGTGTTTTTATAAAGTTGTATGCTAAATTATTACAAAGTATCTGGGCTTTTCTTTATGTTGATTTTTTAATGTGACATATTCACTGCAAAATATTTTTACACACATAAACAATAAGTTTTTTTCATTTTTGCACGTTTTAGAAATAAGAATGATTTAAAGTTCATAACTCCTACCAGTTAAAATATCCAGATTGCACAGCTATAATTTTATAATCATTATCTGTCAAATGAAAAACAGAAAAATATATAAATTTAATGCTACTACAAAGCTATAGTTTATTTGCATCAGAAAACTAAAATATAAAGTTTCGACTAAAGGGATATTAAAGTAACAAAGACAAAAGTAAATAAAAAATAAACACTGAAGGGTTTTTTTTTTTTTTTTTTTTATGGAATTTTGAAGAATATTTTATGAAAGTGTAGGATCATCCAATTACAACTTCAGGGAATGGTTAGAGGCTCACCTTAACTTTAATAACTTTTGCGTATTCACTGCTTTGGAAGCATAAGCCAAATGCGCCCTACCAGTGGCTGAGAGGTTGTGCTCTCGAAGCTGGTAGACGGGAGGTGCTGGGTTCGATCCCAATCGCGCCCGTCGGCCTAATCGTTCGGAGTTTTCGTGGTTTTCTTCGAGCCGTGGATTTATCCATGCGTAAATACGGATTAGGTTCCCTTAGAAAGACCCCCACGAAGGGCACTCCCCCCGGGCCTATATCCCTAGTGTAGATAATTGGCCGTCAATAATCAACCCAACCCAAATGCTTTTTTCCCATGTAAATTTCATGAAAGTGAAATATCTTTTTTTTCCCCCTAATTTATGTATTTATTTGAATACTTTTAAAATGCTTCGTTTGAAACTATTTTTAGTCAATAGATGGCGCTATGTACACGTTTATTATCTGGACGTGATATGATTCATGTCATGGAGATAGAAATAAGATTCTCCATCTCCCTGATTCATGTTGAGATGAAGAAACGAGAAGAACGATTCGTGAGTCTTACAAATAATCTGATGCGGCGTGTATTTGTTTTGTTTTGGACGTGAAAATTTTTAAATATAATATTAACTGAAAGTACTTTTTTAATATTTCTTGAACAGGATTTTGTAGAAGTTTTGTTTTTTAGTAAGTTTATTTTTGTGTTTATATAAATCAGTCTAATTTTGCATAGTCATTAAATTCGTTGCGTTCTTGTATTACTATGTTGTACTCAAACGGAATCTTAGAAAAACTAATGGTTGAAAAAAAAAAAATCCTTCTTATTTTCAATACTTTCAAATGTAATCTTGAAGTTGTTATAGAAATAGAGAACACACTTTTTGTGTTTTAATGGGGGGGGGGGGGGATGTTGGGAATGGTGAGTGCAAGAAAGTAAAGAAACATAGGTATTTAAGATGATTATGACAAATAGGATAACAGAAAAAATAATTACATAGTTAAAAGGTAAGCCTTATGAATAAATTGTGAGGGAAAAAATATATTCCATGAAGTTATCTACCCATTTAAAAAAACAAAAGTGACTTCTGCTGACGCCTCCGTAATTAAATTTCTTGTGATCCGAGGTCTTTCTTGGCTTATATTAAGCAAACTATTGCATATGAAAATTGGTAGTATTATAGAGAAATGTTCGTTGAACACTCTGAAGTAGACAGTTTTTAAATAGAAGAATTAATTTAAGCGCTATTTAATGTTAAATTCGGTGAAAAAAGTCCTTATAAAAAAGTTTTATAGGATAAAAAAATATGGAAGCAATTTAACTATCTTTTACAGACACACTCTTGACAAGTTTGTGTTATGCAGCATGCAATATATATATTTTATTTATTTTTTAAATAGAGATTTTACTTTTTGAAAGGGCAATTTTTTTAAATTTATTGTTGCCAAATTTTAAAGCAGTGCAAATAATGTTTCTTTTAAATTAAAAAGTAATGTAAATATTAAAAAAGAGAAAGAAAACTTTGAAATAATAATTAAATTATTATTTGTTAAAAGAGTAAATGGGGAAAACTATGTCATATTTAAAAAGCTTAAATAATAATATTGCCAAACAGTTTCAATTTTAAAATATATTTACATGAGGGAATCGTTTGCTCCCTGTTGCTGAGGTTTTGGGGGGAGAAGAATGGTTATTTCAACATGATAAGGCTTCGATCCATACCTCAAACTTAACTTCAACGTGGCTTAAGTCGAAAAAAGTATCTATTTTGAAATGGTCAGCAATTAGCCCTGATTTAAACCCTATAGAAAATATATGGGGTATTCTCACTCAAGCAGTATTCTCCAGTTAAAGATTTGAAAGATGCCATTAAGAACACATGGTTTAAAATTGAACCAGAAACAATACAAAACCTCATTTTATTGATGCAAGACCGTATATTTAAAGTAATTCAGCAGAATAGAGCAATAATCAATCAGGTATTATTTTTTTTTAAATTCTTGTTCTACTAAAGACTATAGGTGCAGATTCACAGTCGCCACGTGACGACTAGATTTTTTGCTTTGTCTACTAACTTTCCATGTCTAAGTCACCATGTGTTTTACATGAATGCTCCTTTTCCACGTCAGATTTCAGCCTTTTTATAAAAAATCAAATCTGCAGATTTTCTATGATATTTACCACTTTTTTTTTTATAGTGTCAATAATTAGAAAATATGATTAAACATGGATGCCCCATTTCCACAGATCTACAAGTTTCCTGTTTTCTTCTTTAAAAAAAATTGCGCTGTCCACAAAATCAGGGAAAAAAAAATCATGTTGATCTGCGCCACAAAAAAAAATCAGCGGCGGTGGATACCGCAATTAGCCTTTGATGCAGAAAAATCCGTGCCGAGAAGTGAATAATTTTAAGTCCCGCTCATTAAATTTGTAGTTCTGGGATTATTCAGATACATATTTTTTTATACAAATACATATTTTTTAAATGTATCATGCCCAGATTTATCTTCTGAATGTCCATAGTTTATGATTTATATTATACTTAATATTCAAATTTAAAGAATTTTATGATTGAATTTAAATATACACAGTTGATGTATAGTCTGCGTTTTGGTGTCAGTGTTCTGTGCATCTATTAAATAAATTATTTTTTCCCTTTTAATTCCTGAGGGGTTTTTTTTCATATAAACTCTATTGTTTTTATGCATGTGACCACTAGATTTTTTGGGTTTAGGAGCCACTGGCTTCTTACAGATTTTGAGAATTTCCACCTATACTAAAGACTAAAGAACTACTGTGCTTAAACTTTTCACACACTCATTTTTGTTCTTTTGATAAATTCTACTATTTGAAATAAATTTTAAAGCATAAATCTGTTAAATATCTTTTTAAAACTACAATTTGTAGATCATGTGAAAAGGAATGTAACTTTCAGTCAATAATAAAATTTTATTTGGAAATTTTATCTTGTGTTTTAATTTTTGACATGCACTGTAGTGTGTAAATGTATTAATACCAAAAGCTGTATAGGTTCACCAGAACTTATTAAAAAACTGTGGATGTAGTAGAAGAAGGTTACACTGTTTGGGCATCACAATTTAAATTAAAACAAACTTTGGTACTTATCTATTATCCTGTCGACCACTTTTCTTAACAAAGAACTATCGCAAATTGTTAGATTAAATGCCAAAAATGCAGTCCCATTTACTTGATGTCCGAAGCATTATACGTGTTTGTTATGTGATCAAGTGGTTTTTAATTTGACATTTGCTTGTATTTTTCATTATGTTTTACTGATTTATTAGTTATTTTATTAATTAAAATAACAATTGTGTCCTTAAAATCTTATAATTTATTTATTTATTTTGATATTCCAATGGCAATGTTCTCCCGTTTATTTAGCATTACAGTTTGGCGATAGTTTTTTGTTATGAAAAGTGGTCGATGGGATAATAGAGATGTACCCAAACTTTATATCTATACTTTCCTCCATATATGTCCACAACTTCTTTTAGTAGGTATATTGGGACCAACTTAGCTCTAAGATCAGTACAACTGTTTCTTTAACACTTCCTGACCTCTCTCATATCAAAATCATCCAATTTTAATATCCCTGTTTATCAGTAGACTATGTTATTTAAACAAATTGTTAAACAAATTGACAATATTGTTTGTTAAAACCTTTTAATATACCAAGCCTACCTTGTCCATACTAAACTGGGGTCTTCTGAAGACCCCAGCTAAAACTAAACATCCCCCATGTTTAACTCTAAATTCCAACTGATAGGTAAATTACCAAAATTATGTTTTTTCAGTTTCTGAAGATCAGTAGTACACCAAAAAAAGCTCTTATTTTAACAGGAATTACATCTGCCCAAACCCCGTGGCAGAATTGCAGCGACATGGCGACAATGTTGCAGAATCAGAAAGATTTCCAGCAGAAATAATTCTCATTTGGGGAAAGAAAAAAAAAATCGGGAGGGAGAGAAGATTTATGCAATAGCAGAAAGATCTTTTGCATATGTTTCAATTCGGCAGAACAATATTGGTAAGAGGTGAAAATCTTCTGCGTTTTGGCAGATTTTTGTCCTTCCACCCCCGAAATTTTGGTTTGTCCACTCCCACATACCATAAAATTTAAAGTTGAAAATCTTTATAATTGTTAAGTTCTAAGTTTTGCTCCTTTTCTTAATAGGGTTTTGCTGTAGTTGTTTTATTTGTTACTAAATTTTAGTTTCCCTCTCTTTCGCCCCCCCCCCTCCTCTATCTCTCTCCAGCATTAACCCTTAACTGCTGTGGCAAACACTGTTGCATAAGATACTGTAAACTATCTATGAGACTGCTTGATCGAAAAGTGAAAAAAAAAGCTTGATTTACTCATACTATACTGTTTATGTACTAACTTTTGTACAGGACTATTATAAATCAAATTCACCTATTCAGATCCCTAGCAATAGTACTAGGGCATCAAACGAAACATAATTTCACTGTAGTTAAATCATAGTATCTATAGTTAAACTATGAAAATTGAAAAAAATATATAGCAGCCTATCAGACAGCTAACAACAGTTAAGTGTTAATATTGTTAATCTTAAAAAGTCTCAAGTTTTTATTTTAAAAATTGTGTCCCTTTTTTAATGTTGTTTTGCCTTAGTTCTTGTTACTTTAAAATACTAATGTATAAGTCTAAGGAAGTTTTCATAAATATCTGTCTAGATCTCCCCCCACTTTGCTCTATCCTTACAGTTTAAGATCTAAAAAAACAGTTTCATAAAAAAAGACAAAAGTCTGCCGTATTTATTACTTTGAAATAACAAATGAATGACCATCCACCTCCCAAATTTGTTGCTTCTCTTTAGAGTCCTGCACGGATTCGATTGTACCCGACCCAAACACGCAAATTCCATTTGAAGTCAAACCCGCAATCCTAACCAAACACGACAAAGAAAAAAAAAAAAAAAAAATTCCTCGACCCGCGAAAATAATTTTTGGCGACCCGCATCCAACCTGAACCCGCAATTAAAGGACAATAAATCATGTTTTAATGCTATTATGAAAAGTAATGTACAATTACATATCTAGGTTTCTTCTTTTAGGTTTTTAGGGTTTTTTTTTTTTAAATACTAATCATATTTTCTATTGAAAAGTATTAAATGTTTTTGTAATGATTTCACTTTATAGACGACCTCTAAAATTAACCCAATTTTTAATATTGAATATATCGAGAACTGGTCATAGAAAATTTATAACTAGGCTAATAAAAATAAAGTTAAGCATTCTTTGGCTTTTTTTCCTCCCCAAGCACTTTTTTTATCTACAGGAATCTGGAAGAAACAAATATGCATTTAATTATTTCTAAGGCATGCATGGAACAAATACTTCACAGTGATCAAAAGTCGTGTTAATAAGATGAATTTTACCGATGATATTAACAATTGGACGAAAATATTTTTCTAACTAGAAATCTTAATTTGAAAATATTCTTTTAATTGTTTATATTCTGAAGATATTCGGTGCAAGATGCGATCCTGTAATTATTATTAATAATATAAATGCTAACTAGGGATGGGAAATATAGTTACTTTTGGTTAACATGTTGCATCGTTTCACAGTTGCAGGGGTAGTACTTGTCCTGAAATTCCTGATATTCCTGAAAAAAATAAAAACGTCCTGAAATATAGTAGTCTGTCCTAATATTCCTGAAATTTTGCAAGTTTTGTGCTATATTGGCATTTGAAATCATCAAATAGGGGGTAGGTGTACCTTTTTACTGATGCAAAACGATCACGAAAATCACAATTTTCTTCATACTATCGTTAAAAATAGTGATTTTTATCAATTTGCACAAAAAAAATCGTAATTTTTTGTGATCAGTTACCAAAATTCGCAAATTTTATTGATTAGTCATTTAAAAATTTTGCTATTTTCGTCTCTCAGTCATAAAAAAAAAAAATCCCAATTTTTACCAATCAGTTATAAAAAATAAAATCTTTTGCAAATTTCGTCGATCAGTGAAGAAAAAATCGAGATTCTCGTCCTTCAGTAATGCAAAAATTGCAATTTTTTAGCAGCTTGGTCAAAGGATTCTGTTAAATTACTTTTCTTTTAAATGTATACTTTTAAACAAAAAAAAAAATGTGTATGTAGTGTACTATTTATGATAATAAAATGTATTGAAGAGGGAGTTAAGGTTTTTTTCTGTTAGTATGCCAAGCAAATGTGTCCTGAAATATCGAAAAAAGTATGTCCTGAAATATCCTCTAGGGTACTACCCCTGCAGTTGAATAGGCACCAGGTTCCAACAACCTGTTATTTTTATAATGTATAACTAATCGCTATGTATGATGCCAACGGACGTTTCAATTAAAAGGCATTTAAACAGAATGTTTGAAACAATAAAAGTAAGTATAGACACTATTGTCTGTTGAGGTGAATCCACACCATTAAAATCAATTTACATGGTTAAACTCCATTTTTGCCTGATAAAAACTTACATAGTTATGATACCTTGAATTTCATGAATTTTTAGCTTTTCTGGTATTAAAAACAAGTTATTCCACTTTTAGTGACTCAAACATTGAAAATTCATAAAATTTTAAGTACTATGATAACTCAACATGTTTTCGTCATTGAAGAATAAATTTTTATTGTTTTACTTGTTGGAACATTTAGAAACTCTTCTAAATAAAACTTATAGCACACAGGCATTGTATAATTTTTCTTATCTATTTCTTAACTATTTGAAAAGTAACCATTTTAACATAAATCGAGTCTTATATAAAGCAAAACAATGTTTGAGTAATTTTTGCAATACAACTGTACCTCTAAAACTTCCGGTTTAGAAATTGGCCATTGGTACACGATAAGAAGAGACCAAGAGAGATAAGAAAAAACCAAATTTTTAACAACATGATTTGTAAAAAATTAAATTTGATTCCCAACTTCATTGCAGTCATATCTGTCCATGCATATCCAAAGCGAATTCCACAAATATTATTTATACACTAATAATCAAATGCAATTCATTCTAACAAATTTTCAATATGATTTTCAAATTAATTACAATTGTATTAAAATTAAGTTACTGCACAGCTTATACAATGCTATTTTCTTTCTTAATTCTTTTTTTTTTTTCAGTAAAATCAAATCGCAGAAAAAAGTTTTCCAGCTCTCATTTTCTAAAAATGCAATAATGACAAAGAAGAATATATATATATAACCCCTACCCCCCACCTCCCAAAAAAGCATCAGAATTTTAAAAAATCCCTGATGGCTCGGCCTACAGGCACAGGTAGATTTCGAAGACTCAGACCGTGGGGTGCCTGTTTGTTGGGAATTGTGGAAGAAATGACCTTTTTGCCATGATGCAGCAGTTAGAACCGCCTACTTCGAAACGTAACTTGTTTGCAAACGAAGCAAGCTGGGATTTTTTTTTTTTTTTTTTTTTTTTTTGTTATAAGAGTTGGTCCTATAAAAAACTTGTCAATATAAAAGTTTTAGATAATATTAAGAGGATTTATAATAAATTTAAGCAGATTTGATATCTTGTGAATTGACACAAGTTATGAATTTTTTTCTTCGAAAACACCCCCTTTTTCCCCCCCTCGGGGCCATTTTTAATTATATCAAAAATCTGTCATACATAAATTTTCGGCCCTTTTCCTAGAAGTAATAATAACTTTAAACGGATTCGATACGTATCATAATTAAGAAATTATGAGTTTTTTCTGCTTTCACAAAAAGCCCCCCTATCCCCCCCCCCCCCCTTGGTTCGATTTTGCCCATTAATGAACTTGACCGAGATTTTATGCCCCTTGATTTTATGTATCAGTTTCAAAGAGATACGGGAGTTGCAACCGCCTACTTCGAAAAATAACTTGTTTGCAGGCGGAGCCGGCAGGGATTTTTTTTGTTTTTAATTTTTTTTTTTTTTTGCTATAAGTGTTGGTCCTATAAAAAACTTGTCAGTATAAAAGTTTTAGATAATATTAAGATGATTTATAATAAATTTAAGCGGATTTGATATCTTGTGAATGGGAATTGACGGAGTTGTGAATTTTTTTCTTCGAAAACACCCCCTTTTTCCCCCCCTTGGGGCCATTTTTAATGATATCAAAAATCTGTCATACATAAATTTTCGGCCCTTTTCCTAGAAGTAAAAATAACTTTAAACGGATTCGATACGTATAATAATTAAGAAAACATGGGTTTTTTCTGTTGTCACAAAAAGCCCCCCCCCCCCCCCGTATTTCCCCCCTCCCTAGGTTCGATTTTGCCCGTTAATGAACTTGACCGAGATTTTATGCCCCTTGATTTTATGTATCAGTTTGGAAGAGATTTGTGCAGAATTGTTGCAGTTATCGTGTTCATAAAAAAGTGACATAGATAGATAGATAGATAGATAAAGTTTTGAACTGGGGGTGGTTTTGGGTTCTGGGAGTCATGATCGGCGTAGATCTGCAAAAATTTTTCAAAAATTCCAACTTAGGTGAGAATGTAATAGGTAGTATTTCATACGAAATCTACCTAAAAATTGCTGTTGTCATAAATTTTGATATTGCATAAGTCATGGTTTCCACAGCAACAATACTGTTCTCTTGTCTCCTACACTAACAATATCAAAGTTGAATTGCCAGTGCTCAGAATAGGACCTAAATTTTAAGCTTGAATTAATTTTCATCCATTTAAATTTATTTCTAAACTGTATAATATGAATGTTAAATGTAATTATATATATGCATGTAAGCAGGGCTTTACAAATTTGATAAAATCTACTAGCCAGTAAAAAATTCTAGTCAGTATAGTCGCCAGTAAAAATGTTTACCTCCTTTCCTCACTGGTGTCATTGATTTTTAACTCTTTCAGTGCGGAATTTTTTTGGGGAGGTTAATGCCCTGTGTGGAATATTTTGACCAAAAAAGCAACATTATTTATCTGATTACCGGACAGAATTTTCCGGTACGAATTGATTTTCCCAAAGGGACACAACTTTTGGAACAACCAAATACAAAACTAAAAATCATATCTTATGGTTATACGAAAAGCACACTACTGGTTTTGGTTATAGCCAAATAACTGCACTACGCAGGTGCAATATGTCATCACTGCTAAGCCCATGATGCACTACAGTGAGCACAATACATGCCTAGGTGACTTTTGTCAATACTTAATGTAATCTACAGCACCCAACTCCTAGATGGCGACATTAGTCGACTCCCACACTAAAAGGGTTAAAAAGCACGAAGTTTTTTACAAATTAATTGAGAAAAAAATAATAATAATGCATTGTTTTGAATTATTAGTTATATAGTTTAGAATAGTACACAATTTAGAATGATAATATAATTTAAGTATATTGAAAATTATATATCACTGAAAAGAAAAGAAATATTGTAAAGACTGAATTAACCGGCACGTTCGAGAATTTCTTACTGCCCAATGCTTCAAATGTCCAGGTAGTTGAATGTTGCAATAAATCTATATCTGATGATGAGATGATGTGCATTTTTTTACATTGTATCAAATTTTAGGTTCCATAAAGGCTGGATTAACACTGCTTCTTGCTGTTTTACTGAAACCTGTCCCCTCTGCCCTCCCACACATTCTAATTACATGACATGCTAGCTGGCTAGAGAGCGAAAAAGAATGGTGTTTTCTGTGCATAAGATCAGTGTTGAATTTTAGACACTTTTCTCCGGGAGAGATTTCTGTGGCTCCAGGGGGAGAAATTGCACTATTTTACCGTTAAAAGCATAAAATCTCAAATCTTCTGGGGGGGGGGACATTTCAATGCTCCGGGGTGTGCTCCCCCGGGCCACCCCCTGAATTCAATGCTGCATAAGATGGAAAGTGCTTTTAAACTTGGTTCTTCCATTAAAAGTACAAGAGTAGAGGAATATCGCTGCTTTCCGGGCACTAGTAGGGTGGGGAGAGAAAAAATGCCATTTGTGCCTATTTCTTAGTTCCATTTTTGTACCCCTCCTAAAAAAAAAATGCCAGATTAAATAATTTGGTTGCCAGTTAAAATAACTTGGGCGACCTGGCGACTACATTTGTCAAACCCTGTATATAAATGTGCATGCCAAAATTATAGTCATAAAAGTGTATTTAATAAAGTTAAACTTACTTAAATTAGTTCAGTATGAAGAGTAGAAAAAGTTTTTCTTAAAAAGTATTTATCATAAAATCATCATTTTTGAAATTTCATTGTTTCACCAAATGACGGATATATCGCCAAAAAATGAAAATTTCCTCATTTTTTTATAAACACTATATCGAGGTTCTGTAAGATTTTTTTTTTATATAGATACAGAATATTCTTGTCAGGAGAAAATATATGTGAATTTTTTCCAATTTTTCTGAATATGCGCTTTTTTGGAGACTTTCTTTTTAAGAGGAGACTTACCCTATACGCTCATATCTTCCTTTACTGCTACGTGAGGGAAGAGGGTGATGAATGTTTTTTCCCTGTATCCCTACTACTGTAAGTCTGTCTCTGTCTCTCACCTATGTTCTCTCAATTACCTACATCTTTATATGGCTCCAGGGCTATCACTAAGACTTTTTATTGGGGGAAGGGGGGGGAGAGGACCTTAAATTACCATGTCAAATTTCAGTATTTGTCAACTTATTGAGAAGCAGTGAATTAATGATTTTGCCAATTAGGTTTGTAATTTCGCCAAATCTACCAGAATTAGAAAATGTATTACAGGGATCTGTTTAGAAAAATTTTGGGTCCTTAAAAGGACCTTTCACAAAAATTCTCATCTTAAAACAGAACCTTTCACAAAAATTCTAATCTTAAAATAGGACCCTTCACAAAAATTCTCATCTTAAAACAGGACACTTCACAAAATTTTTTATTTCAAAACAGGACCTTTCACTAAATTCTTTACCTTAAAAATAGACCTTCCACAAAAACACCTCCAAACTGAACTTTTCACAAATTTAACCATTTAAAAGTAAAACCTGATCTGTCACAAAATAATTAAAGTCATCAAATTGCACATTACTTAGTTTTTTTTTTTATATACATTAGGAGTAGATGGGTCATTCCATGGTAACTTACATTACATTTAGAATAATTGACTTCAGTAATTTTAGTAATATAACACTAAAAAATATTCAAAATGAAATGTTTATATGATTTGTTAATTAAACCTATACAAAGCTAAATTTGGATAAAAATTACTTAAATTTAGTACTATTTCTGGAACGCTAAAAATTATATTTACTATGATAACTTACGTTTCTGACAAAAAGAATGTAAGTTACCATAATAAATATGATGGCCAGTGTTCAAAAAATAGCACTAAAGGTAAGTAATTTTCATAAATATTTCGCTTTGGATAGGTTTAATTAACAAATCATATCAACATTACATTTTCAATATTTTTTGGTGTTATATTATGAAAATTGCTAAAGAAAATTATTCTAAAAGTAACGTAAGTTACCATGGAATGACCCAGATACATAGGAACCTGAATATAACTATATTTTCAAATTCACAAAATTATGACTATAATTTTCACAAATATAAAAAAAATTGTTCACAATTTCACAAAAACAGGACCCTGTGAGAAATATCTGGACAGACCGCTGTATTATAGATTTGATTAAAAGAGAAGAAAGTTTAACAAGTTTGCCAACTAGTTTTATAATTTTGCCAAGTTACCACATTAGAAAATGTAATATACTAGTTCTTATTTGTAAAAAAATTAATAATATTCCCAATTAGATTTGTAACTTTCGCCAACTCTATCAGAAATAGAAAGTGTATTATAGTTTTTATGAAAGTTTTAAACAAATTTTTGCCAAGTGTAACAGCATGATTCACAGCATGTTCACGAATGTTTGGGGGGGGGGGCACTCACCCCCTCAGCAAAGACCCTGTATGGGTAAGAATGCTGGTTGGCAGAAATTATTTTTAAAATTCATGTACATAAGGATAGAATTGCTGTTTTAGCTGATCAAAAATAACTGATACTTGGTCAATTTTTAAAGCTTTCTGTTTTTGAAAGTTAACTTAAACATTAAAACTTAGCTTTTTATTATTATTATGAATGGAAAAGTTTTACGTATTATTTTAAAGAAGTATTTTATTTCAAATCACATTCATTGAAGAGGGAATATTATTTAAATTAATTACAAATTTTAAATGAATGATGTTGAAAGTAGTAACAATATTTTTCTTTGTTTTCTTTTTAGTATTTATCAAGATTCCTCCTGAGCAATGCAGACTTTCTGAAGAGTAGGAGCTCATTTTCAAGATAATAGAAAATCAAAAGAATATTATATTATCAGTATCTGTAAAAGCCAATTTCTGACTTTAGTAGCTGGTTTTAAAACTTCTCTTTACATAATTTCAACGCATATTACCCAAAGAGTGCCAATATTTCATAACGTGCAGAGTTGTACATTATATTTACATAGAAATTCTAAAAATATATTTTACAGCACATTTTCTGTACCTAATGGATAAGTTTGATGAGAGCAATAAAGATGAAAATTACTTTTTATCTGAATTGAATTCGATTTCTCAACCAATAATATGTACTGGTGATAAAAGAAATGAGTGTCAAAAATCCTTATCTACAAATTGTAAGTTAAAAGAGCATGTAATTACTCTTATTGGTGGAAAACCATATGCATGTCATATATGTGAAAAATCATTTTTACGGAACTCTAATTTGAAAAGACACTTAAGAACACATACTGGTGAAAAACCATATGTATGCGGTATATGCCAGCGATCATTTTCACGGAATTCAAATTTTATAGCACACTCAAGAATACACACAGGTGAAAAACCACATGTATGCCATGTATGCCAGAAATCATTTTCAGAAAAATCAGATTTGAAAAAACACTTCAGAACACATTCTGGAGAAAAACCACATGTATGCCATATATGCCAGAAATCATTTGCAGGGAGTTCGGATTTGAGAAAACACTTTAGGACACATACTGGTGAAAAACCATATGTATGTCACATATGTCAGCGATCATTTTCATTCAGCTCGCAATTAAAACTTCACATAAGAACACATACAGGTGAAAAACCATATGTGTGCGACATATGCAAGCGGTCATTTTCACAGAGCTCGCAATTAAAACAACACACAAGAACACACTCTGGAGAGAGGCCTTTTGTTTGTCATGTCTGTGAAAAATCATGTACAACAAAGCAAGCTTTAAATGAACATACACTTACACATACTGGGGTAAAATTATTTGTATGCCATGTGTGCCAGCAATCATTTTCACGGAATTCGAATTTGCAAAGACACTTCAGAATACACATGGGTGAAAAACCATATCTATGCTCTGTATGCCAACGATCATTTTCCCAGAATTCGGAATTGAAAAGACACTTAACAGCACACACGGGTGAAAAACCATTTCCATGCCATGTATGCCAGCGATCGTTTTCCCAGAAGTCAGATTTGAAAAAACACTTGAGAACACATACTGGTGAAAAACCATATGTATGCCATATATGCCAACAGGCATTTGCACGCAGCTCACAATTAAAACCGCACATAAGAAAACATACAGGTGAAAAACCATATTTATGCCATATATGTCAGCGGTTATTTTCAGAGAGCTGTCAATTAAAACAACACATAATTACACACTCTGGAGAGAGGTTTGTCTGCCATGTCTGTGAAATCTCATGTTCAACAAAGAAAAGTTTAAATCGGCATGCTCTTATACATACTGGGGAAAAATTGTACATATGCCATGTTTGCCAGCAATCATTTTCCCGGAATTCAGATTTGAAAAGACACTTGAGAACACATACTGAGGAAAAATCATAAGCGTGCTATGTATGCCAGCAGTCTTTTTCACACAATTCACAATTAAAAGCACATGTAAAAATACATTTATGAGAGAGAATAATCATTTGCCATATCTGTCAAGCCATTTTAAAGTATGGAATTTAAAAAAAAGAAAAAAAGCATTTAAGTATGCATATTGGGTTAAAAATCATATGTATACAATGTGTGCAGCAACCTTTTTTTTTACCATTCACAATAAAAATGCCCATGAGGATAATAAATATTATCCATTCTGAAGAGGGAACTGTTTATCTGCCAAGTTTGTCAAAAAACATTTTCAACAAGTGTTATTTTAATAAAGCATGTATATACTACATGTACATGTGGGAAAATGCACACACGCCATGTATGTGATCAATTGCTTTAACATTATTTGTTATTAAAAGAGCATGTAAAAGACATTCTGGAGAGAGACTGTTTATGTGCAATATGTGCAACAAATCACTTTTCACGAATGTAAATTAAAAAAAATACTAGATCATACACATACTGATGAAAAAACATTTCCATGCCATGTATGCCAGCAGTCATTTTTATGGAATTGGAAACTATTGGGTCATCCGGAAAACTGTGTGGTTTTTCAAAGCGAAGCATGGTTTCGTTTAGTTATTTTACTGCTGCTGATCAGGAGTGACCTTGAATGACCCAGATATGTACATTCGGTTTTTTCTGCTTGCACCTCCTCATTCTTGCTTGTGTCGTGGTATAAGTTTTGTTTCAGTGCAGTGCTACGTATGGATAACCAAAAAGTTCATTTTCGCCATTCTCTTTTATTTCAAAAAAGGTAAAAATGCTTGTCAGACTGCTCGTAAAATTTGTGTTGTATATGAATAAAGTGCTGTTTCAGATGACACCGTTCGTAGGTGGTTTGATATGTTTAAGCGTTGAAATTTGAGCCTCAAAGATGATGCCTGCTCTGGACAACCATCATCGGTAAAGAAGGACCTCTTAAAAGAAGCTGTCACTGCAAATCCATGTTACACAATTCAGGAGCTATCACACAGACTAAATATTCCAAAAAGTACAGTGCATGATGATTTTGATAGCTTCTTTTAAGATGTCCTCCTTTACAGATAATAGTCATCCAGAGCAGGCGTATCATCCTTGAGGCTGAAATTTCCACGTTTAAACTTCTCAAACCACCTTCGAAAAGTGTCATCTAAAACAGCACTTTTTGTCCATATGCAGCACATATTTTACAAGCAGTCTGACTAGCAATTTTATCTTTCATGAAATAATAGAGCATAATATGACGAAAGTGATCTTTTTGGTTCCCCATTCTTAGCATTGCACTGAAACAAAAATTACACAACACAAGCGAGAATTATGCAGCGCAAGCAGAAAAGACTGAATGTACATATCTGGGTCATTCAAGATCGCTCCTCAGCAGCAGTAGCAAAATAACTAGATGAAACTGCGCTTCACTTTTTTAAAACCACAGGACTTTAAAAACTTTCTCGATGACCCAATAGAAAGACACATGAAAACACGTACTGTTGAGAAAGCATTCGACTAACATATCAGTCAAGAACTTTTTTCACTGAATACAAATCTGAAACTGAATAGGCTGATAAAGCATTCTGAAGACAAACCATAATGCATGGAAATGACTAAAGTCATTTTATGCGGTTGCTATATAAACTGCCCATTGGTATGGATACCAACAAGAAATCATATGCCAATAATAAAGGTGAAAATAAGGAATTTCGCTTAGTAGCGACTGGCCAGTAGGTTGATTTGTTTTAGTAGCCAGTTACTGGCTGGTAGGTTGATTTTTTTTAGTAGCGAGTTACTGGCTGGTAGGTTGATATTTTTAGTAGCCAGTTACTGGCTAGTGAGAATAATTTCTTTAGTAGCCAGTAAGTACATTTATATCACTGAATATTTAATTTTTTTAAAATATAATGACTTTTCAGTAAATGAGTAATTTATGTACTAAATAAAAATATTTCAATTTATATTGTTTTGAATAAACTTGAGATATTAATTTTCCAATCTATTTTAAATTTAAAAATAAGTTAACAGCAAAGTTATACACAACATGCTTATGTAGCTAACTACTGTATTACTGAGACAAGAAAAACCCTGGGTAGGGTTGCTGCTTTCGAAGGTTCCAAAACTTGTAAGGAGGGAACTTCGTCAGTAGGAGCAGACTGCGATAATTCTCAGGCTGACCAGTTGAGCGAGGGGAAATTGGCGTGAAAAGAAAATACGAAATTTCCCTCAAATAAAGTCGACTGACCAGTTACCTTGGCAACTGGACCAAGCAAAGACCGGTTTCAGAGTTTTTCTAACCAGAGCTAAACAGTACATAAGTCACACTAAGCTTAGGTACTTGTGTAGCTAACTACATAAGTACCATTTTTAAAAAAAACATATTTGTCTAGAATTATACACGCAACCTTAATATATGCATAAGACGGAAATGCTCTTTCGACAAGTTCTGTATTTGTGAAGGATAACAAGTATCTTAATGCTTTTCTCTGAGTTTTTGATTCTCTTCAATTTTTGCGAAGATGGGGGAAAACAAAGTAATTGTACTATATTATTAGAGCAGGGTTCCTACGTGACTAGAAAATATGGAAAACAGAGAATTGTCAGGGAAAATCACATTTTTTCCCCTGAAACCCCTGGAAAAATCAGGGATTAATATATATATATATGTATATTATGTGCTCTCATATGTCAAGATTCTTCCGAGTTCTGAATTCAGTCTGCAAAAAATTCAGATTTTTTACTAGCAAGTAGTATTTTTACTACATTCATATTTTTAACATAATGATGTTTTAGCCATACAAATTTGTTGCTAAATAGGTGATACTTCTGAAAGAAATATTGAGCAATATTCTGAAGAAATATTGAGCCATGTTAAGGTAGCTAAGATGAGATATTATGAATATATAAATAAGAAAATTATAAAGCAAGCAAAAAAGAAAAACTGTAGCTAAAATTAAATTGTTAAAAGACAAAAAATTGAAAGTTACATAACAAACTGTTTCTGAAACAACACAAATAAATGATATGGTAGTAGAAATGTCAAAAAATATTTGAATGGTTGATATGTGAAATCTAATTATCCCAATAAAATGTTACTTTGAATCCATTCAAATTGTATTTTTTTAAATTGTTTTTCATTTTTTATATTTTAAATATCAAATAATAGATTTTTAGTTTCAATTTTATAGCTTACTTTTATTTTCAGAGGTATATTTAATCATTAAGATCTAGAATTGCTATTCGTATTTCTAAAAATGTCCTGAATTGTAGGAAAAATGGTCTGGAAAAAACCTGGAAAAGTCAGGGAATTTTGTTATTCAAATAGAGTATGAACCCTGTTAGAGGCGGCAAAGGCAGCAACATTGAATTATCAATGAATTACCTGACTAGTGGCACTTTTCTCTTATATTGAGAGTAACATATTGGAGTTACACATGAGACTAAAATCATAATCTGAACCTGTCAACTTTGTACATGTTTTCAGGTGAACCTTGTTTTGTGATTTCCACCATTACTGATATTATTTTCACGTACCCCCAGGGGTATGCATACTCCAGGTTGGGAACCGCTGATTTAAGATGTTAAACATTATTTTGAAAGCAATTTTCCAGGGGATTAATTCTAAGTTCAGATTAACCTATATTTTCAATTGAGGAAAGTTGAGTATATTAAAATGGGTAAACCACACAAATATCTTCCAGCCTGAAACTAAAACTTTATTTAAATTCTTTTCTGATATAGCAAAATTTGAACTATTTAAAAAATTTTACAGCTCTACCATAAACCAAGGTTTATCTAATCTCTAGTAACTAGGCTGGTGTGAAAATAAATAACTTGATTTTGGTGCTCATCCATGTTTTAAAATATAAACGTCATTTCTATTTTGAATCATTTGGTGTAGTTTTGTTTCACGGAATATATTTTTTTCTATTTTGGAAAAATAGAATACTTTTTAAGTTAAAAACATTATTCTTGTTCTTTCTTCTTTTCTATTAACACTTTCCAACATAGTGTAAAAGTGTTTATGCCTTGGGTTTATCTGTCTGTCCGTGCTTTAACTCACGTAAATATACTTGGATTGCCATGCAATTGATATATGTTAATAAGGTTTATTATTGCATGTTCGGTATTGAAAATGAAGTGTGTAGCATTTATAGTTCATTTACAGGGGCACTCAAAAGAATTCTGTTACATTACAGTATATGGGGAAAAATTGTTTGTGGTGTATTTTAATTATGTTAAAAACTGTTTCAAAAACATTGAAATTGATATATATCATTGAGGTGCACTACGAAAGGCTTACCGTAGAATATGGTGTGCAGTGCATAGCATTCATTGTTTATTTATAGGGAGGAAACACAACACAAATTCCGTTATATTACTGTCTAAGGACAATAATTGCTGGAAGTGCATTTTTAGTTGTGATACACGTTTTTAAATTTAACTTTTTTTTGTCTATTACTTGGTGCATATGTATTCTATAGATACAGGGCAGTTCAAAAGATCTTGAATACATTCCCATTTATCGATGGAAATTGTTGAAAGGGGAATTTACAATTGTGCTATACATTTCCTAACTGATCTAAATTTTAGCCTAGCATGTAGTATAATATATACAAATCTATAGATCATATACAGGGCTGTACGAAGGAATTCGGATATTTTTCCAACTGTTGATAGTAACCTTATTAAATGGTGAAGCTTTGTTAAATTATTCTGTATAAGTGTTGGAAAGTGTTTCATAATGTATGCTTGATGCATGATTTTTCGTTCTTGTTATGCTTAAAATGCTATTTTTTTTAATTTGAACTTTCCATGTGTCACCTTAGGGTTTAATTAAAGAGAGTTAACATATTTTGAGTTTTGTGAGTTGACGAATAAGAATACAATATGGTTCCCCTTTATGCAGTAATAATTTTTTTGAGAGTGAAAAACTAAAAATCAATGTTAGAATCCATTTTGATGCAAAATATATTATTGACCTGTAATTGCATTTTAATATTTATTTATATACATTACACTGAATAAAATATTTTGAATATTTTTTTCTGCTGGAAAACTGCATTCAAAATAAGGTTTAAAATTTTATGTACCTTAATAATTTTTTGCATATGTAAAAACTGTATTTTAATATTTATTTATTTATATTACACTGAATAAAATATTTTTGACCACATTTTTTTATGTCAACTTTATTTTCTTTTATTTTTTAATACAGCCATTTTGTCACTAAAATCATCACAGAAAATAAATGTTGTTCACGTCTTTTGTGTGTCCCTATAAAAATTCTGTATGTTATCGCTGAACGCCAAATTCTGGTCACCAGGTTGCTGTTGACAATGACCAGAAATTGAAAGCTAGCGACTAAAAAGCAGCGTACCTGCGAACTAAGAAATGAAATGGATTCTGCCAAAATCCAGGCCCTTAAGGCCCTCTGGGTTGGACTGGAAGTGAAAATTTTTATTTATTCACAAGTTCGAAACAGAAAAAATATTTGGATGCTATTTGAAAAATTAGTCCGATAAACTAATTGATCTGTTAAAATGATTTGATTGGTGTACAAACAGGGATGAGTACGTCTGATTTGTTGGAAGAGAGGGAGATTGATGTATGGAAGCATTTGTTTGTAAACATGCCCTTCCCTTAATTCAAATCTTTCTTCTATCTGATGCATGTTACTACTTAAATATTCGCTATTACATCACCAATAAAATCAATATTATTCGTCATTCTGTTGTACCTCAGCTGCTTGTGAATCGGTGGGTTATATGTATGCGAAGCATCCTTCGTCGCATGAGCAGTTGGTGTACAACACAACTACGAAAAATCAAGAAAATAGCGATCCCAGCGCCTCCTTTCTGGCAGAATAGCCCCAAGTTCGAGTGGGGCTGCAGTTCATAGTCGAAGACATATGAATGAAATGTGGTTCAATTCTATGCATAATTTCATACACTTGTCGATGATACAATAATGAAAATGGTACAAAAATCTCTATCACAGCACCCCCTTCCGGTGGAATAGCCCCAAATTCAAGTGAGACCTACACGCAATAGTCAAAAACATATGCATAGAATTTAACCAAATTTTATTAAATATCTTCATGCACTTTTCGATGATACAATGAAGACGGACACACAGACAGATATTTTGTAAAAAGATGTTTTTTGAAATCTCTGAGCCCTAAAACATGCAAATCCATCGAAATTTTTTTTACTACAATACTTTTTTCTATTCTACTAGATAGAAGAAAGTAATAAGAATGTAGTCTTAGTTTCTTAAAGTGTTATGCAATCCCCTAAAAATCAGTTTAAAAGGGAAATGAATTATTTGATGGCAAATAAAGGAGTATAATAATCTATCTTATTCTAAAGCCTTCACATTAGTTAGTGTTAGTAGCATTAAGAAGTTGGGAGATATTACTTGTCTATCCTCTCTTTCTGTTTAAAGTCTTTTTTCATAATTATTGGAAAACAAAACTCGTGACTTTCTGCCATTAGTGTTGCAATGCAATAATATTTTTAAAGAATAAAAATTGCAAATTTTTGTAAGTGGTTGGGTATAAATAACAGATTTGCTTTTTTAAACAGATTTTATCATGGGGAACTATTTAGGATTAATAGTTACTTCTGTGTAAGAAAAAAGTTTTAAATGAGAAAATTAATCTTGAAACTATTTTGGTATTTTCGGTATCGGGCTCATGCGGTTCCGACTCTGATTTTAAATCGTTATCCCCATTCAGATTGGATATTTAAGCTATCTTAGACTGCCGAACAGCGAGTTCGAACATTCTATTGCTAGATTCAGCCATTACCACCCACTTTGATTGGCTGTTGAGGCTTGCTTTAACTTATGCGCATGTGCACATTCTATGTTTGTTGAGATCTCAGACACTGTAATTTTCAGTGAGTTATCTTTGATGAGTTTTGTAGTGTGAACAGGTATTCAGTTTTGGGTGGGTACCACTTAAAAAATGGCAATTATAACTTCAATATCCGGTGCAAACAGGGTATTAGGCTCGTATCCGGAAAAAGAGCCCAAAGACATCTCTAGTAAAAACATGATCGTTTCACACTTTCAACAACATTTTACTTACTCTCATCCAAAAATGGATGAATCATCACTCCTCCATATGCCGTATTTAATACGGATGCACCGAATACTCGGTATTCGGCCGAGCCAAATACTTAAAAAAACCTTTTTAAAACCATACACAGCTTCTACTTTTAACTGTCAATGAATAGATATTCAGAATAATTAGAAATATAGAGTCATATTTAAATAAAAGAGAATGTTTTTACAATATTTATTTACTATTTATAAAGTGTCGACTTAAGAAAATTAACCATTAATGATGACCTTCATTACAAATCCTTCATAAGAATTAATGATCTACAAAATCCTAAACATTTGTCTATTAAATAATCTGTTTCTTGCTTTTTCGCAAATAGTGTGTTTCTAAATAAAATGGAAAAAACTTTCAGAAGTGATAATAGACATAAAGACAGACAATATTTGTCCAGAAAACCATGATCGCAATCCACTTATTTAGTCAAAAATACAGTGCCCTCCAGGTCAAACTTGGATTTTCGTTTGTTAATTTAACAATAATGAAGGTACTGTAACTATAGTTAGGTAAATATACATATTTTCAAGTTCCAACAGAATTACTTTGATTTCTCTGAAATATGATAGCATGATGAGAAGTGCTGGAAATTGTCACCATTCATATCTAACCAACACTGAGCTAGACATTCCTTTATTCAGAATGCAGCTGACAGTACTTATACTGTGTCATTGGCCAAAATTCAGTCACCTTCAATGATATCATCACATTGTATACAAACAAAATTAATAAGATGCAAATCTCACTAAAATATCTTGATTATTGTTAAAGTTGTGAACAAAAATTCAATTTCGGCTTGTAGTGACATACCCTGTATTTTTGATGGAATAAGTGGATTGAAATGTTTCTTGTTCAAAAAATGTTTGTCTTGACCAAGACCGATGTGTGATACTAACGACCCACCTATTTGCTGCGTGCTCATTTTGAAAGCGAGTGTTCGACTGGTCAACACTAGAACAACAAACTGCACTTTATAAGAACGCATGAATGATTTATTTTTTTTTAATTTTAGTTTTATATCTTTACAAATATGAGATGTAGCGTGCTTTTCTGCAATATCGAAAGTCGAGCAGACTATTTCGACCCAGATGATAATAAAATATCCATGCATTATTTTCCTAAATATGAAAAAGGATTCAAGCAATCGGCAGCCAAGTTGTTTATTTCCCTTTTACTATTTTATTTAAGTTTATTAAATGTTAATTATGCATTTAATCTAATAAGATGGTTCATAATTTTACTATAAAAGAAACAGAAACTTACAGAATATTAAAATATCTGTTCTAAATATTATGTCTATTAAATAAAACCTTTTTTTTTTTATCACAAGCAAGCCATACTCAGGTAGCACAGAGATATCAGCCAATATTTCGAAAGTCACTGAATGTCGTACGTCAAATTTACATCTGCCAATATTCATAGACTTAATTTAAAATTTGTTTTAAAAAGAAAGCATTCAAAAAAGCTTTTTGCATTACTTATGACATCATAATACAGAACAGAAATAGTATTGTAAACACTAAAATTTAGTAATTTTGCCATTTTTTAAAAACTTGACTTTTTAATGTTGTATTTTTAATATTTGGTTACATTGGCCAATGTTGTAACAATAATATTACTACTACAGTAACATTCAGGGATATCTATCGACATTCGTAAAAACAATATCATTTTTCGGACATTCCAAAATATCTGTCGACATTCAGTGTATCTGATGAAGTTTGTAGTGAAAAGAAAGTTCTAAAGATCCGCCCATTTGTGTAGTTTTCGTCAATGTGTATTTGTTGGAGGCGTCGGGCGTGAAATTTACACAGAAAGAAAAAGCCTATATAAAAAATTTCTGTAGATAGTTATTTTTATATATAAAAAATCATGTGAAAATTTGTTTTATAAAAAACTAAAGATGTTTTGGCTATGATGTCATACACTCGAGTGTATGACACGCACAGTTTTTTTTAAATCGATTTTAAAAAGGAAAAAGTCGCCAAATTTAGGGTATTTTTTCCTTTAATGACAACATAGCTATTGTATTAAGTTATTGGTTTGGCGCGGACTTGAAAATCGCGCCAAACCAAAAAGTCGCCAAACATCCGTGCGTGAGTGTAAAACATCTGTTCCGATGTTTTTTATACAATTTTTAATAATGTTTTTACAAAAAAAAAATTTCAATTTATGTAATTTTTAAATGGATGCTTGTTTATTTTTCTAAAATGCTTTCGAATTTCCGACTTTTATAAGAATTTTATTTTTTATTGAAAAAGTACAAGTTTAGTTTCAAAAGTAGGTAGGTTACTGAATTTTTAATTAGACACTTTTAATAATATATATTTTATATAATTCATCTAAGTAATAATAATAATTATTATTATTATATAATAATAAGCTTTTAGGGCTAATTTATGTTCGTGTTAACTTTTGTGTAGTGCATCAATTTTTGAAAAAAAAATTATACATATTTCTGACTTAAAATTAATAAAAAATATATATTTAATTTCTCACAAAGCAAAATTAAAAAATTTCTTTATAGTTTTGTGCAAGGGGAACACAAGATTTTTAACACAGCAAGCTTTAAAATTTCTTATTTCTTTAAAATTTCTTACTTATTTTAAAAAATATTTTTTTTACAAGATTTCGTAAAAAACTCAATAATGAAAAGTGATATTTAAATAAATCTTTGCTAAGAGAACGTAAAAAAGAAAAAAAAAGATGTCGATTGTGATTGAAAAATACCAGATAAGTAAATGATAGTTTTTTTCAGACATTATTTACTCCAGTAACAAAAAAATACACTCCCGCCAGTTTTTGTTTAAAGTTTTTTATAACATGTTATCTTCTTGTTACCATATGGGGCTCAACACCACGTGCCAACTCTCACTGGGGTGGCACAGCCATCTACATAAAAAATTATATCCCACATCACACAACTCAAAATATTCCACTCCCAGGCATTGACTACACCAGTATTGTCGTCAACTTGCCCCATGCTAAAATCAACTTCACATCTTTTTACGCACGACACGGGCGACGATACCCCATAAATGACCTGACACACATCATTACACAACACCAACACGCATTTATCGCTGGTGACTTCAATGCACATAGCAGGCAGTGGAACTGTCATTCCACCACTACCAGAGGTAGATCTCTTCACAACTTGGTTAGCCATTTCAATCTCAGTCTCCATGCACCTACTACACCAACACACATTCCTGTTGCTCGCAACCAGCACCCCTCTATTATTGACTTCGCCATCACAAAAAATCTTACCTTCCCTATCAACACTTCTGTTATTAATGACCTAAGCTCTGACCACCTTCCTGTCTTCTTCAAAATTGATCTTATCAAACCTATCTCTCCTCCTCCTTCAGTAGCTATTGACTGGAATAAATTCCAAAATTACATCAACAACACCGACCTTACCTACCCCACAATCAACAACACTACTGACATTGATAACGCAGTTAATAAACTCAACAACATCATTTACAAAGCTCAAAAAGATGCCACTTACACCAAATTCAAAAATAATAACTCTTACATCTTACCCACTTACATACATAATATCTGTAAACAACGCAACACACTCCGTCGACTCTACCAAAATACCAGAGATCCCACCCTTAAAACAGCTGTCAACAGGCTCAACAATAAAATTAAAACCCTTATTCAGAAAGATAAGCAAAAAAACTGGTCTAAATTTCTCGAAAGTCTTACTTGCGAGGATAACTCTCTTTGGCAAATCAAAAAGAAACTCAATAATAATTATACCCCTATTCCTCCCCTTACTGCCAATAATCAAACTGCGTATACTGACGAGGACAAGGCAGAATGCCTCGCTAGCTCATATGAAAGGCAATTCTCTCCGAATCCCTTCCTCGCAAGTCAAGCACACTTTAACAATGTCAATGATACTGTTAATGACTTCCTCTCAACCCCTCCTATCCCTCTCCCCGAAATTCAACCCATCATGATCAACAATATTATTCAAAAACTTAATAATAAAAAATCTCCTGGGTACGATAAAATTTCCAACTATACTCTTAAACAACTTCCTATCAACTGTATTCTCTACATTACGAAGCTCACTAATTCTATCCTCAAACACTGTTATTTTCCTAAACCCTGGAAAACCTCTATCATTTCTCCTATTCCTAAACCATCCTGCAATCTTAATGACCCAACTAATTTCCGTCCCATCAGTCTTCTCTCCTGTCTAAGTAAAGTCATCGAACGCGTCATTAGATCACAGCTCAATGACTTCCTTCACAACAACAACATTCTTATGCCTGAACAATTCGGCTTCAGAGCCAAGCACTCCACCCTACACCAACTTCTTCGATTTGTGGAATTCTTAACTGAAAACTTCAACGAGAAGAAGCCTACTGCTGCCATATTTCTTGATGTCGCCAAGGCCTTTGACAAAGTCTGGCACGCGGGCCTCATTTACAAATTAATTCGGCTTAAGTTCCCGTCTGGACTTATCCATTTAATACACTCTTACCTTGGTGATCGTGACTTCTATGTCCGTGTAAACAACTCACTTTCTCTACTACACATAATACTCTGTGGTATTATTCAGGGTTCAGTCATTGGCCCTATTTTATTCATAATATACTTTAATGACATTCCACGCACACTCTTCACATCACTCGCACTCTATGCGGACGACACTGTTCTCTATGGCACTGCACATCACCCATACAATCTTTACAAAAATCTACAACACCACCTCAACATCTTCATGGAATGGTGTGATCAATGGCGCATTAAGATAAACGAATCTAAAACTACTGCTGTTTACTTCTCTAGAACCTTCTCCACTCCTAATAGATTAACCATCAATAACACTACCATTCCCTGGTCTGACGATGCCAAGTACCTGGGAGTTACCATTGACAAACGCATTACCTTTAAAAAGCATATTCTTAATATCCGCGGTAAAGTCGCCGGAATTTCCAAAACCCTCGCCCCCCTTCTTCGCAGTCACTCACTCTCCATACACAACAAACTCTTAATATATAATGCTTGCATTCTCTCTGTTATCACATATGCATGTCCAATCTGGGGCTTCACTTGCAAAACCAGCATGAACAGCCTCTCTAGTACCCATTACAAACAGCTCCGTTACATCAGGAACGGGTCTAGATACCTCAAAAACTCCACAATCCTCAAGGATCTGAAAACGACTTCACTCAAACATCGCATTAAACACCTTGCGAAAAAATTCTACAATGACATTAATCACATTCCAAATGAACTCATTTATGAGCTACCTGACTACGATGCTTGCAGTCCATCCAACCGGAAAAAACCAAGGTACTCCACTATTCTTGATGAATAGTCCTTCCGAGCTATAATTCTTACCTCAAAATTTTTCTCTTTAATTAAAAAAATATATATATATATATATATTATTATATAATTTTTTACTGTTAATTTTATATTGACTTTTCTCCTAAACTTCTCTTAACATCTTTACTTTACCTCGTCTGGCATATTTTTTTTTTTTTTTTTTTTAACTATGAACTATTTTTACTCTTATACTTTAACTAGTAAATTTTCATTATTTTATAGTTATACTTAACACTATCCTATTTTATGTAGTCAATTGGACTACGGCTAGACATTTCATATGGCTCTCTCAGGATTTGATATACACCTACTCAAAGCCAGGGTGTGCAGTTGCTTCGCAACTTGGAAGCCCATTGAACCTATCACAAGTTCAAGTTGTGGGGCTCAAATCTACTGTTTATTTAATTTTTTATGTTTTTATGAGCTCATTTTTACAACATCAGAACTTTGTTTAATTTTTGGGCGACTAGCAATGATTACCAACCACTTAATACAGGGGCGTAGCTACCGTGGAGCAAACTGCTCCAGGCGCACGAATTATAAGGGCGCAAAATTCGAAAATGTTAAAAAAAGTTTTGTATAATTTTTATTTATGATTAACAAGTTATTATAGATGGATCATACTTGTTACAATCGGCATAGACCTGTGATATTTTACCTTGTTTTGGATCTCAACTACTTTTGACTTAAAATGCGTTTTTATTCTCATAAAAAAAAAAAAAATCCTTCTATTTGCAACATTTTAATTCACAGCACCACCTTAAGTAACTTTTCCAGTATTATTTCAGAATACCCGATTTTTATTTCTTTACTGGTGGTGACAATAACATCGTTTCGAAAATTTCAAAACTTACCTAACGCCTTGAGTAAATTTGACGACTGAAATTCGTCAAGTACTTAATTTTGCCCCAAATGGAGATGAGGAATCTCAGACGTCATTCGAGTTAACACTAAAACCTCCACATGGATCAATTCGCCTAAGGGTCTTCAACCTGGGGCCTGGGGATACCAAGCTACCGCTATTACACGGGGGAATATCTTACGCCCCACGGACAGATACGAATCCACTGGCGATTATATTTTATTTGTACATGCAAACATTTTTTTTTCCTTTGTCTGTGTGTGGTAGATTTTTCTTGATCATATAAACGTAAGCAGCTCACATCATCGTTTTAGCTCTTTAGTCATACATTAATTGATAGAAACATTAGCTTGTTAATTTGATCCGCAGAAGGTTATTGATCGTATTACGAACGAGAAAGCAAGAAAAGGTAATTTAAAAATTATTTTTTGGTATGTCAAAGTTAAACATGCATTTGTCAATACAGTTTATAAAATACGTAGTCATGGTCGGATTTAGACATATGCCACATGCACTCAGCCTATTGTGGCAACTGAAATTGTGAAAGTATTGTTTTTAATTATGAAGATATGGTAAATTTCAAACGAAAAAAATTTCATAAGCATTTTCTATCAAAATCAATGAAAGGATTTTCCTTAGAAAATATACTGGTTGAAATTAAGCAATTATCGTCACATGATTACATAAAAATGAAATGTTCAGCTTCTCAAATGTTGCAAACGTCATGATATTTCTTAGAATGTATTTCAGAATCTGACCCTTTTTACTGAAATAGAAATAACGGCTATCTTAAAATGGCTAAGTCATTTAAAGTGACTCGATTACTATCAATATTAATTTTAAAAAAAATTCTGTGTGTCTGTGCGAAGGCTAAGGAATTCTACAGCATGTAGAGATCTGAAAATTTTGATAAGGATAGTCCAAGGCAGGTCCTAATGCATCTAAGGCTCAGATTTTTCATTTTTTGTTAATTAACCGATATATTAATGAATAAAAAAAGAAAACTCGCCAGTTAAACTGAGGGCATTGAACTCACAGGCTATTTACTCTAATTGTGTATTATACTCTTATTTCAAAGAATCTAAAATAAACCCCTCGAAAAATAAATAAATCGACAATAAACTAAGAGGGGATGATCCCCTCGTCACCCCCTTATAATTAACCAAAGAACCCCTAAACTAATCAGGAAAGCGCCTTATCACAATGAACCTATATACAAAATTTGAAGAAAATCGGATAATTCTGTATGAAAAACCCATTTATCTAAATTAAGGGGGACGCATTTGCCCCCGTTAAGTATAAGGGGGGTACCCTTTATACTTAACCAATGAACCCCCAAAACTAATCAGGAAAGTGCATTATCACAATGAACGTATATACAAAATTTAAAGAAAATTGGATAATTCTGCATAAAACCCATTTATCTAAATTAAGGGGAGGGGATTATCCCCCCTTTCTCCCTTTATGCTTAATCAATGAACCTCCAAAACTAATCAGGAAAGCGCCTTATCACAATGAACCTATATACAAAATTTGAAGAAGATCGGATAATTCTGCGTGAAAACCCATTTATCAAAATTAAGGGGAGGGGGGGGGATTAGGCTCCCTTTCTCCCTTTATACTTAACCAATGAACCCCCTTAACTAATCAGGGAAGTGCCTTATCACAATGAAACTATAAACAAAATTTGAAGCAAAACGGTTATTTCTACCAAGAGTTATCGCGTTACGTACATATATTAAGTACATACAGAACCGGCGGTCACATTAGCTAAAACTATAACGAACATCGTAAAATGGTGATCTATGGTTGATCACGACGAAATTTGAAGCATTTTTTCCCAAAAGACTTTTTTGAAAATTGAGGCGTAAAGGAATATTTTATATTTTTGGAATTGATAATGCATGATAAAAGGAAGTTCCTGTGGGTGAAAAAATTATTTTCCTGAAACATAGCTTTTTAGTATTAATAACATGCTGCTTTATATATAGTCGTTACAAGAACCTTTAATGAATCTGTGAGATATATACTTTGAACAATCCTTTTTCATGTGAATTCAATACGTGTTTTTATTATTTCTTTCATAATTGAAATTTTTAATGCATGGACCGATTATGTCCAAATGGAGGCTTCTTTTCCTAGCCCCTTTCTCCGTCAGAAATTATATTAAGGTTTACATCTAATTTGGGACCTTCTAATCTGAGGAGGGATACTGAACAAATGCCTGATCTGTTTCATTATGGTAGTATGGCCCAACTATTGTGATTTAAAAAATTGATTAAAATCAATCAAATTACAAAATAATAAAAATTGTAGCATTTGTGTATTTAGTAGTCCAGTAGGAAAGGTCGAAAAAATGCTGAGGTTCGAGCTTAGTGATAGTACTAGTTGATATATGCCAACGAAATAATACTGTTTCTAGGGCCTCAAATTGCCTTAATCGGCTTTGACAGGGTGAGACAATTTAAATGTTAAAAAAAAAAAAATTATATAGTCGTAGTTACAATCACTACGTTAAGGTATAGGCACATGTTTTTTTTTTTCATAGAATTTCTTCAAGTAATGTGCTATGAAAATTAAAATTTCTCCACAATAGTGTGTTTCCTTATTAGAATTCTGTATAGTCTTCTAAGCCCTCGAACGAACAACAGAATTGTTGACAGATGGCATTGCGGCCAATGGCACATATAAAACGGAAATATCGGCCCCGTAAGTAGTAATTTTAAATAGCTACTCAGTACCTAAAGGATTATATTATATTATATTTTTTTATTTGTATTTATTGCATTGAATTTATTATAGTTAAAACAGCCTTGAATATCATATAAATTAAACAAGGTTTTAAATAAAAACAAGTATATATATATATATATATATATATATATATATATATATATATATATATATATAAGGGTTCGTACGAGTGCCAAAATAAAACCAAATTTTACCTAAATAAAACCTTGAATCAAAATTTGCATTATTTAATTGCAAGATTCTGTGATAATAAAATATAGCAAAATTCTAATTATGGAAATAGCGATATCGAAAAGTAAGCACTTGTATGAACCCTGTATATGATTTTTAAACCTTAAATAAAATAAAATTTTCCAGAACTTTTCCCAGAGCCAATGGGGCGCAATGATTTTTCTTGCTCCAGGGCGCTGAATATGTAGCTACGCCACTGACTTAATACCCACAAGCTCTTATGTTTCGGGGATGTGTGGTGCTGACCACAGGCACCTCGAGAAATATTCTAGATATCGGTAATATTCTATATCTGTAAAACCAGTATGAACATTGAACAATCTTAGCCAACTCCACAACCAATCTTTATATTGTCAGAAATGCTTCCCGTTACTTACCTCCAAAATAGTACTATTCGTAGGGATCTCAAAACTACTACTTTAAAGAAAAGAATCGACCATATTTCTAAAAAAACTCTATATGACCTCCCTAACGAAATAATCGCGGAATTACCGGATTATGACGCCTTCGAACCACATCACCGTAAAATACCAAAATATTCTAGCATTATGGACTGTGAGAATTAGTGCTCACCATAACTAACTGTATACTTCTATCTCTCTTACTTTTTTACGTGTAATTATTTCCACATTATAAATACTTAATTTCTTAATTAAAACTTAATATCTAAGCTATAACCAAAGAGAAAATAAATGTATGGCTCTTTTGAGTGCCTTTTTTGTTTAAGCTTTGCCCGCCTTTTCACCACGTGGCATTTTTGTGCTGTTTCACGAACATGTTTCGAACCCTATTTTTAACTTTTTCAACTTCCTTACTAGTAGTTAATTAAAACTACAGTTATACCATTTCACTTTCTTCACAATATTTAGACTCTATCCTTAATCTCTTTCGCTTTACTTTATTATTCCAAATTTTTTATCATCCCATTTCTTAATTTTACATCTATCCTTTTTATTGTAATTGTTCGTTTATCTTGTAGTTAATACTACATCTTAACTTTTCCCAACGGCTCAATTTAATACAAGACACTCTACACACAATAGACTGGGCGTTAAGTTGATCGCAACTCGGAAACCCCTTAACTGACATCAGCTGTTCGGCAACTGTTCTTAATTATAGTACTCTCAAAAGTACCAGGGTACAGTGCCTAGAATAAATAGTGTGGAAACGGGCTATCCTTGTAATGCTTTAAAAAGTGCTAAAAAGTTGTAGCCTATAAATGTGCAGAGACAAAACAATGCATATCACTTTTTTAGCCATGCTTTCATAATTTTAAAAAAGCTTATAAAAATCACTAAGTCAGAGGAGAAAAGGATATATATAATTTAAGTATTTAAAATCCTTTTACCAGCCGAAACATTCTAATACAATGTTTACGTTGAGAAGAGCTTTCCCATCGTTATCTTTTCCGCAGCGTTGTACATTTATTGGATTCAATTTTTTAGCACTATTTCGTAACAGATTTCCACACTGTGTATTCTAGGCGCTGTAACCAGGGTTTTCCTTTCTCTTGTTAAGTAACGAGACTAGACCTACCTTGAGCTGAGATATCTCGTTTTACAATGAGGGATTTCTGTCCACCACCTCTGGGGTGCGAAAAAAAAGAGATTGTTCGATATCTAAAGGTATTATTTATTAAGGATTGAGCTGGACCGTTACACCATCAAAACATTATTGTATAAAAATATTGTGTATAGTAAACTACACGATTTTACTGAATGGTGTATGAAAAATTTTATGTAAAATAATGTTTAATGTAATTTTAAGTATTATTTTCATGCGCGTAACCAGGGGGGGTGCCCTGGGTGCCCGGGCACCCCCCCCCCCCCCCGCTCACGTAGATACACGCAGGATTTTTAAATCGAATTTAAATAATCAAAATTCATAAAAAAAAAATTAAAGCAAGGTTACAAAAAAATATATATATATTATTTTTATTTTTCATATATTATCACTCCTATAGAACACAATCATTTCTCAAGTATCATGATGAAATTACTGATAATTAATATTTTTCGCATTACATTTGTGCTCATTCAGCAATATTTTATGAAATAAAATATTTTAGGATGCGAAATATTCCATAGGCAGGCGCCAGACACTACTGGCGAGTCCTTTTGGTAATGTTTGCAAGGCGCCAGTCGCATTAAATGTTTACACTGACAATATACTTTTTTTTTTCTTTACGGCACGCACGGAGATATTAGCTGAAAACAGAAGCATTTCCATTTACATATGGAAGCTATGCTAACTTATTTTTTTTAATCTTTTAAGTAAAAGAAAAGAAAAAAAAGACGCAACAAAGTGGTAAGTTATTAGCCAATCATTTGAGGGTTTTCGAGAAAAGAAAATTCTGTGCTTTTGTTCAGTTTTCGTTTTTCATTCTCTTGTGCTCATTCCGAAACAGGCCACGTGAAAATTATATTTGATTTATAAATATACATCACACTTAGCATGTGTATTTAAAAAACATGGGACGGCCTGAAAAAAGAAAAAAAAAGTTAGAGAAATCTGCAAAAACGTGCAGAACAATTGGGGATGTTTTTAAAGAAAAAATAATTGCTCGACATGGCGTCAAATCTTCAGAAGCCACTGTCACCAAAGAAGGTAAGAATAGTTTATACTCTCATAAAGCTGTTGTCAAATTCCCCTGCTCAACAAATACGAAACTTTCTGACACATTTTATGACTTATTTTTAAACGTAAAGGCAGAAAATTGCGGCAGGCCTGTCTATTGAAGTGATTTGGAATCGAATTACGTTTTCCATCTTTTGATAAATAAAATACTTATTGAGTTATAAGAGACTTTAGTCATGTGACGGCAGGTTTTTCTCCTTTCTTGTGCTGTCACGTCCGGAAATTTGGTTCAAAACACCAACTTTGACAGTATTTTCTGAAAATTACGTTTAACAATCAATGGAAAACGTCTTTCGATTACAACATCACTTCTGAATAACACCTGCCAGTTTCATGCATTTTCGAAGAAAAAATAATAAAAAAAAATGTGTCAATGCATTTTCCAATAAAAAATAATTCAAATATATGTCAGAAAGTGTCCCTTTCGATTTGTTTTTGATTTATGAACAAAATAGTATGTGAATGTTGGAAAAAAAATTTAATCTTTTTTAATTCAATAATTTTTTGTTAAGGTGTAGCATAAATTTGTATATTTGTAAATTTGTATTTTAAAAATCTACATATTAAAATCCTTTCCGAATTTAAATTTAAAAAAAATTAATTTAATTTAAAAAAACTAATTTTAGCCGTATTTAAAATTGATGCAGGGTAGATGTGCCAGTAATGAATGCACTTCCTGTAATGGACACCCCCGAATGTTTTTGAATTATAAAAAAATAACCAATAAAAATTTTGCTTTTATTTATTTTTTCATACCTCCCCCTTGTATGTTTTATAATCTGGGTTATTATTGACACTCTTAATCAAACCAATTAAGAAGCAGAAAATAATGTTTCACAGTTCCACTGTTTTTCTGTGAAAATCTTAATGAACATGCTAAGAGCTCACTTCACTTAATTAATTTATATCTTCTTTGTTTTCTTGCAAAAATTGCATGTTTTTGTTTGGACAGTAATATAAAACTTTAAATTCCATATGTCAAAGGCCATTTACAAAATTTCATTTATTGTTAAGATTTTAGGTGCAGTGTCCATTACTGGAATGCTTAATTAGTCTCTTTCCAATAATAGACACCCCATGTGGCCAATACAAAAAGTGTAATTTCAGTAGTGCATAAAATCTTTTAACTGAAAAGCTAATTAATCAAATTTAATTTTTAAATTTTACTTAATAGAATGTAATAAGCCCCTTTTTTTTTAATTCATGCCAAATCAACCAAAAAATTTCAATATTCAACCTGACCATTTCAGATTTTAATGATACTGTCAGGAATCATTCTCCCCGATGATATAAATGAGAATATAGCTTTATTTATTTATTTTTTTTTTTTTTCATTAGATTTACAAAAAAAATTTCAAATTTCAAAAAATCGTCATTTTTTTGCTTGCATAAACGTTTTCAATTTTGATTTTCTCGGATTCTATCAGGCGTAGGGAGTTCTTTGACCACTCATTTTAAAGAGAATTTCACAAGGTTTCATTTGATTTGCAAGTTGCTTGATTAAAAAAATAACATTTTTAAATAAAAAAAAATTTAGATTGTGTTTTTTAATTTTTTTTTTTTTAATGTATCTTTTTTGTAATATTATAAGCTCAAAATCTTGAAATCTTTAGAGTGGTATGTCAATGGGATCAGGAGTTATGAAATAAAAGCTAAAGATTAAAATACAAATAATAAATAAATAACAAAGTAAGCTAGAGTTAGTTTATTATTTGTATGGTAATCTTCAGCTTTTATTTGTCATAAATGCAAACATAGTTTCAATGATGAAAAGCAAAGGTCATTCAAATAGTGGGTAAATCACATATTGAATCCTTTGGATTATCAGAAAGTGATGAGAAAATTGAAGATTTGGCATTTGAAAGCCATAATTGTATACAGCACATCATTCTGACGTTGATATGAGTGAAGATTATATAAAATGTAGCAAATAAAAAATGTCCCAAAACTTAATTATTATTGTGAAACTAAATCTTTACATTTATAAATCCTTTAATGTAATAATCTTACATTTCAATATTTTGTTTTATCAATATGCCTTCATTAAGTTCTGAACCTAATTACTATCATAAAACAATTATCTAATTATTTTTTGTAGGGTGTCCATTACTGGAACAGAGGGTTTCCATTACTGGAATTTTGGGTGTTTTGATATATTTCTGTTTAAATTTTGATTCACATTGGGAAATGAGACTATGAGATTGATTAAATAATGTTGATAAATTACTGTAATATTACAAAAAAAAAGTGGACTATAATAATTATAACTATTAATTAAAAAAATAATTTTTAAAGAAATTTCTTAAGGGTGTCCCTTACTGGCACATCTACCCTATCATCTGGAAAGAATAATGTTTCTTGAATATTATTTTTTTCATTTCTGAGTACATAAAAATAAGAAATAATAATTTACATTCAGAATTTATAAAAAAAAATAAAATAATTTTTATATGTATATATAATAGCTACACATTTTTAAAAAATTAAGAATTTTTCAAGGAAAAAAAAAATATTGTGAATAATTTTTACTAAGACTACCACTTTTATAAGTTTCTCTTAAAATATAAAATCTTGAGAAATATTCCAAAAATATATAACTGAAAGGAATTGTATGAAGTCTAATAACTCCATATTTCATAGAAATGTTGATATATTAATCTAAAGTTATTAAAAATGATTTCGTTAAGGTGGGGGGGAGGGTAAAAATATGGTATTTTCGAGATTTTTGTGCTCCGCACTACCTTTTTAAAAATTTAGTTAATTTTTCTTAATTTGTAATTATGAGCAATGTATGTGTAATATTTATATGGCACTGACGATTAGTCATATTTTAAATAAAAATCCAATTATCATATCATAAAGTTATTATAAGCGCTGACAAAGAAGGGCAGGTGGCCCGGGGGGGAATGTCCCCCCCGGAGCATTGAAATGTCCCCCCCGGAGTATTTGAAATTTTATGCTTTCAGAGGTCAAAAAGTGGAATTTCCCCCCCCCGGAACTCTATAATGTCCCCCCCGGAGCTACAGAAATCCCTCCCGGAGAAAAGTGTCTGAATTCAACACTGCAGGGAAAGGCCATTGCTCCCTTGGATTTTGAAATTGAATTACTTATTTTTCTCTGATTTTTGGGAGAAAAAAAAAAAGTAACATTTATTCTTTTCAAGTGACTTAAAATGACTCAAAACTAAAAGAATGACGAACTGGGGTTATTTCGTTAGATGAGTAACTCCCCTAAAACACCTGTGTAAGTCAGTTTTTAATTATGTTTTTCTTTTCTTACATTCTTGTTATTCTCTTTAAAAATTTTCTTAACCCTCCTGTTCTCCTTGGGTATATATGACCCGAAATGAAATTTAATTGCTCATGATTTTTTTTTATTAAAAATTGTTTTTGCTCAAAATTTATGGTTCAAAATGTTAGGTATATTAATTACAACATAACTCATCAAATTTTGAGCATAAACAATTTTTAGTACAAAATGTTATGAGCATTTAAATTTCCTTTTGGGTCATATAGACCCAAAGAGAAAAGCAGTATTAAACGGTAGGTTAAGCGAAAAAAAGAAAACTCTTTCAATTCTTCATTTTTATAAAAGTTGGTATAAGTATACTTATGAATTTTTGATATTCTTTGTTTGTTACATTTATTTATTGGAGTTTTAGGTGAATATATTAAATTTCCATTTAAAAAATGTTGTCAGGCAATTTTACCAAAACTTTGGCTTGTCACTGCATGAATTTCGTACTAAAAGAGCTGATGAAAGTTATGAATCATTAAAAATGCATCTAGGTATAAAATTTTATTAAAAGTTTGATGAAAATGCAGAATACATTTCTAAATGAAATAGTATATGTATTATTTAAAATTAAAATATATATGAAGGCACAACTGATTAAGTATTTTGCCTGAAGAGAAAAAAAAAACACTTAATAAACAGACATTAAGATTTATTGATTTATTTTTAAGATTGAAAAATACAATAGTTTTGACATAGGTATGGACTGACTACATTACAAAAATAATTCAAATTATCAGCTCTGTTATTTTTTTCCGTTACTCAATTTATTTATATGGTGTACGCATTTTTATTTAACCCCTTGGGGACGAGCGACACGTATACGTGACGCAAAAGATGCTCAGAATCCTCGATTATTCCCACCAGTTACTTTTTATTGTAAGCTTTGCCTTATTTAATGATAGCATTTCTGCGATTCAATTAGCCGAACATTTTTGTTTTGATAAACCGTCGGTGAAAGATTAAAAATTCTGTAAAGGACGCTCGTCGCAAAGGGGGTTAATGAATTATTTAAACATATTTATACGTTTCTAAATTAATAGAACTATTATTTTATTGCAGTCTTTGAGGTTTCTTACATTATCAATGTACTTTTCTTTTTAAAGGTTTCCAAAATGAAGTATTGTTAGAGAATTCTAATTGCAATGCGTCATCGTCAACTTGCGATTTTGAAAATCAGAAGATTTGTGAAATAACAGATAATGATGTAGACATAGGATATATTTTAGCTGAAAAGAAACTTCCCATTATGTCTGAAAACGAAAAATATAATATATTAGTTAATCACTTTCGGCCACATAGATCATTTTCTTTTCCAAAAAAAGGAAATGCGAGATGGTAAAAAAAGAAGTTTTCAGTATGAATGGTTGAATATATTTCAATGGATGGTATATAGTAAAAGTAAAAATGGAGCGTTTTGCTTACCCTGTAGCTTATTCGCTAAAAATCGGGAAGTGAAAAAGAGTTTTGTAAATACTCCATTCTAAACTGGACAAAGATGAAAGAAAAAGCAAACTGTCACCAGCAGAATGATTATCATTCCGATTCTGTTTTAGAAGTCAGCAACTTTCTTAAAAACAGAAAGCTTCCAGAAAATTGTATTGATGTACGCCTTGACCGCCAAAAAATCTTAATATAGAAAACAACCGGAAAATTCTTAAACATATAATTCAAGGAATTCTTTACTGTAGTAAGCAGGGTAGCATTGAGAGGTCATCGTGAAAATTTGGAAGGCAATGAAAATCCGGGAAATTTTTTGGCAATATTGAAGATGATAGCTTCATACAATAAAGATTTCAGAGAACATTTGAATTCTCCTGCAATAAAGAATGCGACGTATATTTCACCAAAAATTCAAAATGAATTAATTGACATAATTGCACATCAAATTATACAAAAGAAAATAATTGAAGAAATTAAAGAAGCAAAATTTTTCTCTATCATAGCTGATGAAATAACTTCTCACAATGTTGAAATTTTATCATTTTGTATTAGATTCGTTGACAGTGCTAAAAATGTTAGAGAAGAATTTTTAGAATTTCTACAAATTGATCGTATCACGGGTGAATTTATTGCCCAAAAAATTTTGCAAGTTGTCGGCAAATTAGGGCTTGATATAAAAAATGTAGTTGGGCAAAGCTATGATGGTGCTGCAAATATGGCTTCGGAAAGAGTTGGGGTTCAAGCAAGAATCAAAACACATGCCCCCAAAGCTGTATATGTGCACTGTAACTCGCATTGTTTAAATCTTGTTATCGCCCAGTCAAGTAGAATAATGGAAGTGCGAAATATGTTTGATAAATTAAAGGAAGTATGCCTTTTCTTTTTGAATAGCCCAAAACGATTCTGAACAAATCTTGAACAATTCTTTTAGAAATTGCCAAACAAGATACTGGAAATGATTTAGGAAGAAGGAAAATTTTGTTAGATCTCTGTAGAACAAGATGGGCTATGAGACATAAGGCGTATCAACATTTTTATCAAAATTACAGCTGCATCGTAGAAACACTAGAAAGTATTGTTTATGGAGGGGAATCTGAAAAATTCTTTGATACTCCATGGAGTGCACAATGTAAACGCGATGCTCTGGCAATATTAAATTCCATAACATCTTTTCAATAACCTTTATTACTTGTTATCAGTATTTGTCTCATTTAGAAGGTATTACTGTTAAGTTACAAGGACGATCAATGGATATTGTTCAAGCATATCGAATGATAAAAGATATTATTGATTTATATGACACAGAAAGAAATTCAGTTGATGAAGGCTTTCAATATATTTATCAGAAAGCAATTTCCATGGGAAAAAAACATAATATCGAGCCTTCAGTTCCACGAATTTCGCAGAAACAAAAGTATATAGAAGCAATATCGAATGCGATTCAGTTTTAAATCATTACAAGATAAATTTAGCAATTCCGTTTCTGGATTGCGTTATTACGAATTTAAAATCAAGATTCTTGAGATTGGAGGAAAAAGCAATCTCTCTTTTATCAATTTTGCCACCTGTTTTCCTACAAGAAGACAAAGAAGAACTTGAAGAGATTGAACAAAATTATCACAATGAACTTCCAAGTCCAGAACTTTTAGTTCAAGAAATGAAGCGATGGAAAGCCCATTTCCAATCGTATTCCGAAGAGGATATTCCGAAAACGCCGGCTGCAGCGTTAAAATGCATAGATGAATGTTTCTATCCAAATATTAGTGTCTTACTTCGAATTGCAGCAACTTTACCAGTAACTTCTTGTGAATGCGAGCGTTCAGGCAGTAGTTTGAGAAAACTAGATGATTACAATAGAGCTACGATGACAGACGAAAGAAAAAGCTCGTTAGCTCTCATTCATATTCATTATGATGAAAACATTTCAATTGACGAAGTAATTGACATATTTGCTCGATTACATCCGAGAAAATTACAATTGGAGAACATGCTAAATGTTTAAAAGTTACATATGCTCCCATTCACATATAAATTTAAACTTTTAAAATAACCTATTGACATTCAAAATATTTCTTTTTTTTTTCTTTTAAATTCTTCTGTGTTTTAAATAATTGATTTAGAGATTTTTTTTTCTCCGTTGCAAATGTTATACAGACAGGCTCTGTTTCAATCAGTAGCCTTCTTTTTTCTAAGGTAATTTTCTGTAACTATGATTTTAAAATGTGATTATTGTATTTCAAAACGTTTCTCTATTATTCATCTATCTGTTCAGTATTTGGTCACTATATTGCAAACTTTTATGTATTTTTTACGATTCACATAATACATACACAGGTTTATTATGTTTATATCTTTAGTATTATATATATATTTTTTTTTTTATTTGATAGTCTTAAAATGTGAATTTTTGGCAAGGAAATTTTTTGTATAAATTATATATTGTATTATTTTTTATTTTAACTACACTGTAAAAATTCATTAGTATGTCATGGGATAAAATATGGATAGCTCGATTTATTATTTATATTCTATAATAGGTTGTATATTGTATTGTATTTTTTCCATATTTTTATTGCATAGAAACGTGCTCTAACTTTTATCGGTACTAATTTAAGCCGTTTAATTATAATGAAACTTTTTTTTATATAGTTTTAATCATATATATTTTTCCTTTACCGCAAATTCAAATGTTTCTTTTTCATTATTATTATTGAAATTTAAGAAAATCCGTTACATGTATGTTATATTATCAAAATATGTGTATCTTGTTTGATCAGTACGGAATAAATGATTAATTTATTTTATATCAGTTACTAAATTATTCAGTTCATTTACTATCATTACATGTTATAACGTTGATTTCTTTAGCAACAAAATGGTAATACTTTATCAATCTCATAATATGAACAGAGATGCAATACTGTATTTGACGCCCGGTGCAAAATTTTTATATAAATTTTTTACTTATCGAAAATGAGTATTACTGATGCTTAAATAGTTGTAATTTAAACCATCAATGGTACGCCTATCCAACGTGGTACCTGGTTAAGAAACACTAGCAGCAATACCTTTATTACGGCACTGAATCTGAGTTTATAGTGAGGTGTAACCATAAAACCTGACTATAATACTTTAACTTTTTTATTTATTGTGACATTTATTATTGCATTATTATTAGTGTGTTCATAATTATTATACTGCAGGTTTGTGAATTCATGTATACACACACATACGCACACACATGTATGTAGAAGTGTGTGTTTTCAGTTCCGTTATCTGTTTCAAATAAAAATCTGGGCACCCCCCCCCCCCCCCCCACGTAATAAGCTGGTTACGCCTATGATTTTACATAAAATTTTTCATACACCATTCAGTAAAATCGTGTAGTTTACTATACACAATATTTTTATACAATAATGGTATTATTTATTATTCAGTAATGAAAAAATAAGTCATTTAATATCCAAAAATATTATGCAGGAATGTTAGAAAAATATATCGCTCAATATCAAATGGTGGTATTCAGCAGTGACAGAAAAATACATCACTTAATGTCAAAAAATGATATTCAAAGATGTTGGGAAATATTGGCCAACATTCACAGATGTCAAAAACTAATATTCACAAATATTTTTGTTAAGGGGGGGGGGGGATCATTTAACGTTGGCCAATATCAATTTTTGATATTGGCCGATATTACTTTTTGATATTGGCCAATATCTTTGTGCTACCTGGGTAACAGTAGGCCTTAGAAAAATTTCGCCTTCCCTTTCACAAGTTGAGAAAATACAGGCAATACTGTTCGTACAGTATGTAATGTTCGGATAAACAATGAATCCTGGCACTATAGAAATATTCAACTTACACCGGTAAAATCTAGTGATACATTTTTAAATGTAAAATATGCAGTATTTTAGTCTATGTCTATAAACCTGTGTAATGGTCTTAAATAGCGAGTGAGGGCACTAAAAGCCCTCCTCGTTGAATGTTTAGATAGATTAGACACGGCCTAACTCGATCGTTCTCCTTCCTCTTATACGGCCGTAACAAAAAGTCATTTTCCCTTTGTTCAAGAGGAATAACATTTTCTCCCCGGAGAAAGTAGGGGGCGCTATTACTTACCATGGCTAATGGAGAATTTCCTTATTCTCGCCTTTCACTCTTGTATTTTCTTAGATATAACGTAAATGAAATTGCGTGTTCTTATTTTTCTTTTGTTGAAAATGGTTCATTGCTGTGTTCCACATTGTGCTTCAAATTCAGAGAAAAAAAAAAAACCTGGAATTTCTTTTCATGAATAGACGCTTTTATTACCGATACACCAGCAATCAGTAGAAGTACAGAGCAAAATTTTCGAAATATGTGCCTTATAAAATTGCTGCGGCTCTCAATTTATTTGTAGATTTAAACTGAATTTTAATGTTCGAAATTATAAACCACTAAATTAATTTCTTTTTAATTGCTAGCACCACCAAGAGTTAATCTGAAGTTTGCAAGTATTGCCATTGTTAGCGGATAAGTAATCTTGTAAGAGTAATTCAAGAAAATTTTGATTGAGAATCCTGCTTATCAAACATAGAAACAGATCAATGTGATGCAACCATACTTCAGTTAATTGCCAATCAGGATAGAGGTGGATTGTCTTATCCTAAACTACAATTCATCAGTCTAATTTCCACAATTTTAGACTGAATTTTACTAGAATTTTAGGATTGTACCAATCCTAAATTCAAACGGAATCGTCGAAACTATTTATGAATTGATATATCCGAGACTAATAAAAAACACTATATGGGAATGTGACTTAAACAAGCATAAAATAAATATATGCTCCTTAATATGTGCAAGATTTTTGCCCATCATTTAAAAAAAAAATATGGCAAGGAATTTTACAAATGAAGCCAGTTCATCTGAATATACGATCTCTTTATCAAGAAAAATTTTAAAGTTTACTTAATTTTAATTATATAATATTTACTGTATATTTCGCTGTAAAAATTATCAATTTTTAAAGTCTAATCAAGAAATGGAATCTGCATATACCTTATAGATATATTTATATATACAAGCATGGTGAATAGATTTATGCATTAATATTTTAAAATTCTGAAAAAATATTCTGTAATTTCTGTTGCCCAATATTCTAAAATTTCCACGAAAACTATTCTCTTATAAATGGAGTGCATGATGTTACAGCAAAAAAGCTTGTTCATTGTATAAAATAACGAAACCTCTAAAAATTGTTATTATTTTGTTTACCTCTACTTTATGATCATCACCTACAGTATTTAAATTTACTGAAAATGTCCGCAATGTACAGACACACACACACACACACACACATATATATATATATATATTCTAAATAATTAACAATCATTTTAAAATAATCCATGTTTTGAGAGAAAAAAATCGATATGAGTTGATTGCCGGATATTGGCGAAATAGGTTTTCTTATTCTGTTGATATTATAAAACATGTAAATATATTTTTATTTTTATCATATACATACTTTTATACCATGAGTTTCCAGAATTGGAATATAATATTTAATTTTATATGTAATTCTATTGTATTTCTATACGCTTATATATTTAAGATCAGCACCTATAATGGTTAAATTTATTGAAAATTGTTTTGAATGTACATATATATACATATTTTAAATAATTAAGAATCGTGTAAAAATAATCCATGTTTTGAGAAAAAAAAATCGATATGAGTAGATTGCCGGATATTGGCGAACTTGCTTAATTTTCTTACTATTATGAAACTAGTAAATGTTTTTAAAATTTTTACTGTGTATTTTACGCTCAGAATTATCAATGTTTCAAGTAATCAAGAATTTAAACGTGTATAAATATATAAATTTACTTATAAAGTTTGTTTTGCATTTATAGTAGCGTGTTATTTAAACTATTTTTAATTACTTAAAGAATTGTATTTATTTATTTTATTTCTAAATCTTATTTTTTCTTGTTTGTAGTAAAGATAAAGCTGAGGCTAAAGTTACATACGATATATATATATACCTTTTATAATGAATACATTGCAAAGATTTTTGTATTTTTATGTATAGAAGTAACCTTTATTAAGCATTATTTATGGTAAGTATACCGCGCCATCTACCGGCGAAAGTAGTCTTTAACGATTCCGAAACTAAGGGGTGATTGTGAAGGCCGTATGAGGGAAGGAGAAAGATTGAGTTTGGCCGTGGATTAGAGAACGACTTCTACTAATAGAAGAACTTAGAAATAGTAAGAACTTAGTAATAGAAGAACTTAGAAAAGAATCGTGGTCCCCTTCACCACCCAGGTAGCACAAAGATATTGGCCAATATCAAAATGTAATATCGGCCAATATCAAATTTTGATATTGGCCAACGTTAAATGACCCCCCCCCCCCCCTAAAATAATATTTGTGAATATTAGTTTTTGACATCTGTGAATGTTGGCCAATATTTTCCAACATCTCTGCATATCATTTTTTGATATTAAGTGAAAAAAATTTCTGACATTGCTGAATATCATCATTTGATATTGAGCGATATATTTTTCTAACATTTCTGAATAACATTTTTGGATATTAAATGACTTATTTTTTCATTACCGAATAACAATCTCTTTTTTGCACCGCAGATGTGGTGGACAGAAATCCCTCATTGGAAAACGAGATTTCTCTGCTTAGGAAAGCCTATTAGTTATGTAACAAGACAAAAGCAAACCCAAGTTCTAAAAAGTATGATCGATAAAAACGCAGGGAAAACCTTATTATAAAGAGCTGTGAACAAAAGCTGGTGGGAGTAGATTTTTCTGTTAATGGAATAAAAAATGTCTAACAAATTGCATAACTATCATTGAATTATCTCGTATTTTTCAATCACAATCGACATATTTTTTTACGTTCTTTTAGCAAAGATTGATTTAAATATTACTTTTTATTACTGAGTTTGTTGGAAATTTTGTAAAAAAATATTTTAAAATAAGTAAGAAATTAAAAACTTAGAAATTTAAACGAAATACGAAATTTTAAAGCTTGCTGTGTTAAAAATCATGTGTTCCACTTGCACAAAACTATAAAGAAAGTTTTAACAACCCCATTACTTTGAATTTTGTTTTGTGAGAAATTAAATATATATATTTTATTAATTTTAAGTCAGAAATATGTGTACATTTTTTCAAAAATACACTACAGAAAAGTTAACACCACATAAATTAGCCCTAAAAGCTTATTATATAATAATAATATTAATAATTAATTAGATGCATTATATAAAATATTTATTATTAATAGTGTCTAATTAAAATATCAGTGACTTACTTTTGAAACAAAACTTTGAACCAAACTTTTGAAACGAAAGCGAATTTTCTTACAATAATAAAAAATAAAATTCTTATGAAAGTCGGAAATTCGAAACATTTTTAAAAAGATAAACAAGCATCCATTTAAAAATTACATAAATTGAATTTTTTTCTTGTAAAGACATTTTTAAAAATAGTATAAAATACATAGTATAAAAATAGTATAAAAACATCTTTAGTTTCTTTATAAAGCACAAATTTTCACATGCTTTTCTTATATATAAAAATAACTATAGATTCCTACAAAAAATTATTATATAGGCTTTTTCTTTCTGTGCAAATTTTACGCCCGACGCCTCCATCAAATGCACATTGACGAAAACTACACAAATGGGCGGTCCTTTAGAACTTTCCGTTCATTTCCGTCAAGATTACAAATTTCGTCAGATATATTGAATGTCGACAGATATCTTGAAATGTCCGAAAAATGATATTGTTTTTTACGAATGTCGATAGATATCCCTGGATGTTGTACTAGTAATATCATTTTTACAACATTGGACAATGTAACCAAATATTAAAAATAAGGCATTAAAAAGTCAAGTTTTTTAAAAATTGTAAAATTATTAAATTTTATTGTTTAGAATACTATTTCTGTACTATGAACTCATAAGTAATGCAAAAAGCTCTTTTGAGTGCTTTCTTTTTAAAACTAATTTTAAGTTATGTCTGTGAATATCGGCAGGTGTTGTAAATTTGACGTTCGACATTCAGCGACTTTCAAAATATTGGCCAATATTGCCGTGGATATTGGCCGATATCTCTGTGCTACCTGGGCAGTGGAGAAGGGGGAGAAACAGTAATACGGTTTCCCTTGTGTATGTTTCCCTTTTCGCTTACATTTATTATTCAGTTATGGAAATCATTAAAATTATAATTAAATAGCGAAGAATGTTGAATTTTCCAGTTATTAAAATTCGATTACTTTTGAACTTTTTTTAAATTTGGATATTTTATAATACCTTTTTGACATATTATTAAATGATTTTCTGAAGGAGATACGAGATAGTAATCTTTTTAACGAATACGCTTGTCAGTGTTCGTAGGGGAAAGGGAAAGTGGAGGGATAATATAATCGAAGTACAATTTTTTCAATTTGAGAAAAATGGTGAAACTATCTATTTTCCAATTTGATTTACTGCATCCATTTCACATTAAATGAAATTTTCCTTGCAGAGTTGCAACCTTTAAAGTTTTTCTTTTCTTTCAGTCAGTGGTTTTTAAATATATCAGTATGATCAAAATGCTAAAACTTCGACAAGCATTTTTCAATTGACTATATCTATATGTCCTATATATATATATCTATATGGTTGATTTCATAAAATTAAGGATTTTTTTTTTAAATAAAAATGTTAAGAAAATAGTCTTTTTTATATAAGTCATGACATTTTATTTTAATTTTTAAATAATTAATTATTTTGAAATCTGGTCCTTATAGTTATAGAACACACGTGGAAGAAAAGTATGAAACAAAAAAAAAAAAAAAAAGAATGATGCAAGAGATTCAAAATTGTAAAAGAAGCGTGGGTTTAAAATTTTCTTCATTTTTTATTCCAATTCTTATTATATGAATTGAATTTTTCTTTAGTTAAATAATTTTTCTTCATAAAACCATTTAATAATATTAAAAAAAAAGTATTATAAACTATCAAGAAATAAAGTAAAGGGTTAAAGGATTCCTTTAACTGGAATTTTTTATATGTGCTTACAAAAAACAGAAGTTTATGATTACTTTTAAAATGTTGTTACTAATCTTAACAAAATATTAGAAAATTTTTATATAGGCTTTTTCTTTCTGTGCAAATTTCACGCCTATCGCCTCCATCAAATGCACATTGACGAAAACTACACTACACAAATGGGCGGTCCTTTAGAACTTTCCGTTCACTTCGGTCAAGATTACAAACTTCGTCAGATATGCTGAATGTCGACAACGACAGATATCTTGAAATGTCCGAAAAATGATATTGTTGTTTACGAATGTCGACAGATATCCCTGAATGTTGTAATAGTAATATCAGTTTTACAACATTGGCCAATGTAATCAAATATTAAAAATAAGGCATTAAAAAGTCAAGTTTTTTTAAATGGCAAAATTATTAAATTTTATTATTTATAATACTATTTCTGTATAATGATATCATAAGCAATGCAAAAAGCTCTTTTGAATGCTTTCTTTTTAAAACTAATTTTAAGTTATGTCTATGAATATCAGCAGATAGTGTAAATTTGACGTACGACATTCAGCGACTATCAAAATATTAGCCAATATTGCCGATATCGTAGCCTACGATGATGCGCGTCGCTGAAGAGCCTATCATTTTCGACACAAAAGTAGAGGACAGGGAGTGGGAATTTTTCCCTAGACGAGCGCCATCTACTGGCAAAACATTGAACAGCTGATTGCTCATTTCCGTATAACGGTAACGTTTTATCTCTAGTATTTTTCGATAATCTGTATTACCATGAACCTCAGTGCCGAAGTATTGACACGATGTATCACTATTGCGTTAGAAGTCCTTCTATAGAGGTTCATGTGTATTACAATGCACATTTTTAACACTTAAATATCCTGACTTAAAACAACAAAAACAAAAAGGAATAAAAAATGCAGTGCCGCAGACAAATTTTCGTAATTTTGAATCATTTTACACAACAATTTCGTTTTTTCACATATACATGTTTTTTTTTCCTTTGCTACATATATGATGTGTAATATATAAAGTTGAAAAAGAGAGGAAATATTTTTGATCCCCCCCCCCCCTCTTCTCTTTATAGTTATAAAAATTCTCCCACTTTTTTCTAAGGGGGTAGAGGGAATTTTGATTATTGTTTATTTATTCGTAGGTGCTACAAAATAATGGTGCATATATATATTTTTTTCTGGGTGAAAGGGAAGGTGTTTTTTTTTTAATTTAATTTTTAAACTTTTATTTATTTAATTTTATTTAATTATTTTTTTTGTTTTATTTTTATTTATTTTTTATTTTTATTTATTTATTTATTTGGGGGGGGGGAGGGATTTAAATGATTGATAATTTATTAATTTGTTTTATATTAGAATGAAATGTAAAATAATTTATCATAAATATTTTACAAATAATAATAATAATAATAATAATGTATTTATTATAAACAAAAATTTATTTAAAATTTATGTACGACTAAGATTTTTCAGAAAATAAAAATAAAATTTGTAGTACACTTTGAAAGAATTTTATTCAGTGCATATAAGTCACACATAATTATATATGCTTTTGGGAAAAGAGTAGAAATGTGTGTTTAATAAATATATTATATTGACTTGTTGAATTAAAATGGAACAAGATTGCTGAATCAAAAACTTTCACCAAGATGCCCCACTCGTACCTTGTACCTATAAAATTTCTGTTCATTATAAATCAATTTAAAATAAATGTCTTTTAAAAAATATGATAAATGTGCCAGTAATGGATACCCTCCTAAGATTTTGGTTTATAATTAAATAATCAATATAAAATCAGCTTTTATTTATTTATTTTTTTTCATAACTCTCACTTACATGTTTTATAACCTGTGTTATTATTGACAATCTTAATCAAATAAGTCAGGAAGCAAAAATAATTTCTTTCAGTGAAAATTTTGCTAAACAAGCTAAGATCTGGTTATACATAAATTAATTTATATTTTCTATATATTTATAACTAATTCTTAATTTATATCTTCTATTAATAATTTTTAAGGAAATTCTTTAAGGGTGTCCATTACTGGCACATTTACCCTATAAAATAATTAAAATATTGATCTTGCGATAACAATAATAAATTATTCTCATAAATATTTTATTAATTATTGATATCCTGATTGTTAAATTTATTTGAAAATGACTATTTATTTCATTAAATTTTGGTTTTGAAAACAATTATCTATTACCTTTTCGTGGGTGTTCATTACTGGAATAGTGGGTGCTTTATTACTGGAATTTTAGGTGCTTTAATTTATTTTTGTTATTACAGCTAAATTTTTATTCATAATGGGAAATGTGACAACGAGATTGGTTAAATATTGTTGATAAATTAATATAATAAGAAAAAGAAAAAAGAAAACTGCCCAGTTAGACTGAGGGCATTGAGCTCACAGGCTATTCACACTAATTGTATATTATACTCTTATTTCAAAGAATTTGAAATAAGCCCCTCGAAAGATAAAGAAATCGACAATATATTAAGGGGGGATCACCCCCCTTATAATTAACCAATAAACAGCCAAAACTATTCAGGGAAGAGCCTTATTACAATGAACATATATACAAAATTTGAAGCAAATCGAATAATTCTGCATGAAAAATCCATTTATCTAAATTAAAGGGGGATTAGACCCCCGTATCCCACTTTATACTTAACCAATGCACCCCTAAAACTAATCAGGGAAGTGCCTTACCACAATGAACCTATATACAAAATTTGAAGAAAATCGGATAATTCTGCATGAAAAACCCATTTATCTAATTTAAGGGGGGGTTAGCCCCCGTTTCCCCTCTTTATACTTAACGAATGTATCCCAAAACTAATCAGGAAAGCTCCTTACCACAATGAACCTATATACAAAATTTAAAGAAAATCGAAAAATTCTGCATGAAAAACCCATTTATCTAAAATGAGGGGGGTTCCCCCTATATACTTAACCAGTGAACCCTCCAAACTAATCAGGGAAGCGCCTTACCACAATGAACCTACATACAAAATTTGAAGAAAATCGGATAATTCTGCATGAAAACCTCATTTATCTAAATTGAGCGAGGTTATCCCCCGTTACCCCCTTCTTACTTAACCAGTGAACCCCCAAACTAATCAGGGGAGCGCCTTACCACAATGAACCTATATACAAAATTTGAAGAAAATCGGATAAGTCTGCATGAAAACCCTATTTATCTAAATTGAGGGGGGTTAGTCCTCGTTTCCCCTCTTTATACTAACCAATAGACCCCCAATACTAATCAGGGAAGTGCCTTACCACAATGAACTTATATACAAAATTTGAAGAAAGTCGGATAATTCTGCTTGAAAACCCCATTTATCTAAATTGAGGGGGGTTAGCCTCCCGTATCCCCTCTTTATGCTTAACCAATGGACCCCCAAAACTAATCAGGAAAGCTCCTTACCACAATGAACCTATATCAAAATTTAAAGGAAATCGGAAAATTCTGCATGAAAAACCCATTTGTCTAAATTAAGGGGTACCCCCGTTTCCCCCCTTGATTATGAGATATCATGTTTTTTTTTTCATTTTGTACTTTTTCTAAGCTATCAAATCGTTCTATCACAACAGAATTCTCATTATAAAAATTTAAAAAAAAATTTAGAGATTGTTTTCAATTATTACATTACAATTCTATAGTTATACTGGAGATTGACAATTTTAAATGCGAATATTAATCCATGACGAAGTAAAGTGTATGCATCTAACTGTTTAATCTAATAATGCTTAACATATTTAAACCTTAACCCTCTCACTGACTAAGCATTTAAGCTATTACGGATCTACAGTGGTGGACATAATTATAAGACACCTACCTAATTTGACATACAGTGAAAGAAAAGATTCAGAGCTTAAAAATGTTTTATCGAATACGACAAAAACATAAATTTATTCTGTTATCAGACGTAATTGTTTTACAGAAATGATATTTTTATAGAGTTTAATAAAAAAAAATTAAAAATACCATGGACAAAATTATAAGACACCCTAACATTTTAATTAAAACACCTGCTTTTTTTCGAAATATACAAATTTTCTGCACACTGTTATGACGTCAGCAGTTAACTAAAGCAGACGATAACCGACTTCACGCATTAACAAACATGCCATGAGGTACAGAATGCCCCAGTACATTTTATAGCATTCTGTAGGTCTTCGACACATGTAAACTACATCCCATGTCGGTAAACCTCACGAGTTAAGATCCCTCACAAGTTTTCGATGGGATTTAAGTCTGGGGAGCGAGAAGGCCACGGAAGAACATTGATACTTTGCTCTGAAAACCACTTTTTTGTTACGTGTGACGTATGAATCGACGGGTTATCGTACTGGAAAGTGTAGTTTTCGCCACAAAGAAGTTCACCGTATATGACTAGTTGATCTTTAAGAATATTCTTATACTTTTCGGAAATAATTCTTGAATGCACAAAAACGATATCGGTTTTCCCTTGAGCCAAAAAACCAGTCCAAACCATTACTGAGCCTCCACCCATTTGGCAGCTCATTTGTACATCAGGAGACTTCCGTAAATCATGTCAATAATAGTAAAACCGGTCAGGACCATCCAGTTTAAACTTTTTTCATCAGAAAATCAAAATTCAGAATTTTTTGCAAAGAAACCCAGAGTACCATTTGGAGGTCCAGGCCAGAGTTTGTTTAGCGAAGTTTAGATGGTCCATTTTGTGCCGCCTTAGAAGCGGTGGTTTTTTTCTTCAATTTTTTAAATTTCATATAGGAAGCATTATGCAACACCCTGCAAATGGTTCTCCTTGAACAATTCAGTTTCAAAGCATTTTTAATGCCTGTAGTAGTCATCTTATTCTGTGCAGCGAGCGAAAGCACATGGCGTCTGTCTCTCGAGGACAAGCAAGGAGTACGTCCAGATCTTTTAATCACCGATCCATTACTTCCTCTTTTCAAAACATTTGAAATTGCACATCTAGAGCGTTTAATAACTTTTGAAATATTATTAACTAAAGCACCAGTTCCATTTAATCTCCAAATTTTGCTAAATTCACCTTTTTTTTAAAATTCTGTACATCGTGGCATGTTTGTAAATGCGTGAAGTCGGTTATCGTCTGCTTGAGTTAACTGCTGACGTCATAACAGCGTGCAAAAATTTGCATATTTCGGAAAAAAAGCTGTTGTTTTAATTAAAATGTCAGGGTGTCTTATAATTTTATCCATGGTATTTTTAATTTTTTTTTTATAAAACTCTATAAAAATATCATTTCTGTAAAACAATTACGTGTGATAACAGAATAAATTTATGTTTTTGTCGTATTTGATAAAGCATTTTTAAGCTCTGAATCTTTTTTTTCACTGTATGTCAAATTAGGTAGGTGTCTTATAATTATGTCCACCACTGTAAAACCCAGCATAGCACGATTTTAAAATACAGCGCGAAAGAGGAGCGATAGAGCGGAGATTTGATACTTCGGGTTAACTAAATTTTACCAAAAAAAATCAATTTCCATGTTTATTTATCTACATAAAGATAGAATTGATATTAGAGGTAAGATTATTTTTTTCATAATTGTATTACATTACACAGATTCGAGATTTTCTCAGATTCGGGTTGAAATATTTCGAGTTCGGATTGACGAATTTTTTTTTTTTTTTTTTTTTTTTTTTTTGTCTACTTTGGGTCTGATATTGGGTCAACGGAAATTTTTCCGTCGTGTTCGGGTTGAGTTAGAAGTTGCCTATAAGCGGAATTTTCGGATTCGGATCGGGTACAACCAAACAAGCGCAGGACTATTACAAATGAAAAATTTTATATTCTTTATATTAATGAGTCCTTACTTGTTTATTTTTCAACATTAAAAGATAAAATTTATATTGAAGTTATGAATACTTTTCCATAATTACATTAAATTTTGGGTAAATTTTCTCTAATTGCGGGTTTTGGATAGGGTTCACATTGTAGTATTTTCGGTTGTGGTCGAATTGCTTGGCAACGCAATGTATTTTGTTGGGCTTAGGTCGGGTGGCGTGTTGACTTTAAATAAAATTTGTGAGGCTGCAAATTTCATTTATTACTCGGGCAGGACTTTAGTTAGGTGAAACGTTTAGGCGGTAATTTTCAAACGTTTTCTCTAACAAATTTAAATAATTTCAAATTTAAGTAATTTTTTGGTCATTTCATGCGTTTTTGGTAATCATTTGTCAACTGATTTTTCTCATATATCGCCAAAAATCCAGAGTCAACCCGACCCGAACATCAACGGCGTTTCGGGAGAAATGGGGTTTCTCACTTACCTGATGCAGGACTGTAAGTTTCTATGCGTCAGCATTTTTTTAGGGTACAGGGGTCCACGATGGCCACGATGGTTCACGATGGGGTCCACGATGATTGGACTTATAATCAAAAGACTGTTCCATACTTGGTCGTTGGCACACTGCTGCGTATAGAGCATAATTGGGCACGTAAAATCTGTAATGTTGAATGACCCTTTATTGGGAAGTTGCTGGGTGGAAAAAAAAAGAGTACGAAGCTGAGATTTTCCTTTCAGATAGGATTTTAAATTGTGTGGGATTCTTTTTTCCTTTTTGGATATGTCCGCCTATAAAGGTTAGGTGACCGGTGAAGTGTTTCAAAAATAAATTTGCAAAGAGCTATTTTTTACGTCATTTCTGAACAGTATACTTTGGCAAACTGAGGAATTTATGCTTCAAATAAAAGTCGTTTGGACTCCTACATTTCATCTCTAATCCATATTATAAAGAACAAACATATCCGTGTGTAACGCTGATATCATTTTGAGGTTGACAGTACATGACCATTAATTTTAGATTTTGTAATTTTCGCTACTGCAAATTTTTTAATTTCTAACCATCGCACATTTTCAATTTTTACACCATCGTTTCGGAAAAGAAATATACGCTCAAATGCAATTTGTTTGAAAACTGTGTCGCAAATATCTCATTTATTGTGGCTTTTAAAATAAGTTTCAAGCGTGAATTTTTAAAATCGATCTTCATAGCGAGCAGGCTCTGTTACTGCAGAATAGTACAGAATAGTAATCCTTTTGCACTTAATACAGTATAATAGTGCAGCATTTTTCTCCAGATAATTTTCCATATCGAAGTTAAAACATCATCAACAAATAAATAAATAAAGTGAAATAAAATAAAATAAAATGAAACACATGAAATCGAACAATTTCGATTTTTACGCATTCGAATAGAAAAAATATATATGTACTTTCAAATATAATTTGTTTGTAAACTGTATTTTATTTTATTGAATGTTTTTACGACTTTTTAAATAAACTTTCAAGTGTAAACTATTTTTAAATCAATCGTTATCGCGTGCAGCCCGATTACGAATGATTAGTCCGTCGAAGAAGCGAAATCTTTGAAAAAGAATAGAAATCTTTGGTGATTTCTTCACATGTTTACACTTGGCATGCGGCTAATACGAAAGTATCATTTTTAATAAGTTTCAAAATTTTATTTGAATACATTATTTCGATTTTTGATTAAACAAAATGCTGTTTGGATTTGTCAGAGAGGAATCTAAAAAAATATATAAATATATATATACCAAAAACCCTATATGTTCTGTAACCTGGGAAACTCGGACTGGATCCCCTATTTTAAATAACATAATAGGCGTTAGACATCTTCGCAGTTCGGTTTATGTCAAATCCGAACCCGACAATTCTATATCAAGTCAACCCGAAAGCCGTTCGAACCAGACAAACAAAATTAGTTGACCCGCAACGAGACTCGAATACTTTTAAATAATTTTCGTCGACCTCAACCCGAAATGAAAGAAAATTATCCCATGTTTTAATGCAGTGATGGAAAGGTAGTCTTCAGTCATATCTCTAGTATCAATATTCTCTTTAAAAATCAATATGTACTCATTACTATATTCAAACATATAGTTTTCCACCTGAGAAAGTATTTTGGAGCTTCTTTTGAGTAATTGGATCAACACGAACACGGGCTGCAAGTGTTAATACCCAAGCCGAATCTGAAACAATTAAAGTGAGCCTTACCTGAACCCGACCCGAAGTGAAAATAAATAGGTCAACCCGACCTCACCGAACAGAGGGTAGGGTAAAATATTGTTATATATGTTCATTTTCCTCTTAAAATTTAAAATGAAATTTAGATATACAATTGTATACTAATTTTACATAATTGCGTTAAAATATGGAGTACTTTTCCTTCATTCGGGTTCAGGTAGTTTTTGGTTGAAAGTATGTCGGATTCGGATTGGGTTACGGGTTGAAAAAAAAATCGTATATAATCCGACGAACTCTAATCCATATATATTTATATTTATATGTTAATAATTTGCCCCCCCCCCCCCAATCGGACACATATCATAGTTTATAAAATCATGTAAAATAGGGCACTTTATTGCAAGAACTTCAACTGTTTGTTACAATTGCCACAGAACTAATTAAACTTATTAAGGAAAACTTATTTATTTCCTAAACTTATTTAGGAAGCATAAAATAAAAAAAAAATTACCTTAGAATTCAAATATCATGTATTTCTTACGTGGTCGGAAAAAAGGCCACTTTTACACGTATAAAATATAGAAAAAAAGGTATAGGGTTAATTTAGTTATTTATAAAAGAGCGGGAAAATCATTATTTCAGAAAATGGATGATAAATGAAAAGAATACATCTATGCAAAATTGTGTATAAAAACGAAAGCGTGGCAATTTCGATTATATTATAAGTAAACTATTTTCCTGCCAAAGCGTTTCTTATGCAATTTACACAGTGAGTTGTCTGATTGATGACACAATTCTAGTGGCGTATGCAGAATTTATTTTGTGGTGGTGGTGGGGGGGGGGGGGGTAACTAGTACAAACATCCAAAAATGTTGAACATTTTTAGAAATACCTATTGTATTGATTTCTCTTCCCCCCTCCTTTTTTTTAACATTTCGAGGAAGGGAGGAGGTGTGAATTTATTTACCTCTAAAGAGGATGCAACTTATTATTATTTTTTTCGCAACAAATTTGTACAGTGTGAGACGGGCTTTTAAATTATTAACCACAGAAACTCACCCAAGAGTTCAATTTTGGCTAGGTAGGGAAAGAGGATGTACCTATTGGGAAAAATAAATTTTTGCACATCATTATATTTTGGTTGGGGAGGGGGGGGGGGAGTAGTTGCCTCAACACTAGTCCCTCAAAAAAAAATTTAACATCACAGTGGTGTCACTTTGACTATATTTGCTCAGAGACAAATGAGGACAAGTAGTAAATAGTAATAGAGTACACACGGCACATGGCACACACAGTGTCAAAAGGAATTTACATGTAGTCAAGCTCGAATTCTTAAAAATCATTAGAAGATAAGATCTGAAAAAACAAATCCTGAAAGAAATGTTAAAGTTTTGAACAAACGGCCTGAAGTCATATTGGTTTCCAATGAAAATATACCTTTGTGACTTGTGGGGCCTGGCTTTTACGATCAAGTGCCGACGGTGACATTGATTATTTTTTCTTGGTAGGTGATATAAACATTACACGGGACTTCCTTCTTCCTAATAGTTAGGAAATGTGTTTTGTCCCCTCTCCCCCTAACTTCTGGGAATGCTAATGATTGATTCTTTCTTCCAACACATGTGAGAGCTGACTCGATCTACTTTGATTCCATTACCAAAAAATAACAGTTTAAATTTAATACACACTAAAGTTTTACCCTGTAAAAAAATATCTTGGGAATGAAATTCACGGAGACCTATAATTGTACCCCCCCCCCCCCTCTTTTTTACCCTTTTTCACCAGTATGCACAGAAATAAGCCTTTAGAAATAATATATATATTTAAGTAAGAAATAGAAGAAACTGAGTTAAACTGCGCATAAAAATTGTAGCAAAAACGTAGAATGCAATTCATAACGAAAAACATTTTGAAGGAATGTGGTGCCATGTTAGGTTTATTACTTGATAAATATGGTATTTAGGATGCATTAGCACCATAAAACATAACATACTTTCAAAACATAATTTAACAAAAAATTAATTACCTATGTTTGGCGCTTCTAGTTGAAAATATGGGGGTGGGGTGTTCAAAATTTTATTTTATTTTACTTTAGTGTTCTAAAATTCTGGGAGATTGTAAGGAAGTGTGGAGGGAGGGCAAATCACCTCCTGACCCTTCTTGTTATGGACCTGCTTTATTTGATTTTATTATTCTCTTTATTTGATTAACGGTTTCAAATTGCAAAATTTGAGCAAGTGCAGAGAAACGAAAATTTTCCAGTACTGTTGACAGCTACAAAATGTGTTACAATTTGTTCAAAGTTTTATGAAGCTCAGGCGTTGCTACAAGAATTGAAAATTTGGTTGAGCGATGTGATGGTGTAAGGCAGGTTTGTGTACTCTTGTACGGTCGATCTCGTTGTCCTGAATTTTGGGAGGTTTTTATTAGATGTAACGTGACTTACCTTAGAAACCACCTTAGAAAGACTATAGTATACGAACTATTTAAAATTGAAGTATTAAGTAAAATTTAATATTTAACATGAAATTAACATTTATGGAATGCAAAGTAATTTTTCTGTCATTTGAAGCATATTTTTAACGGAAGATGCATAATTTAAGTTGGTAACTGTATAGTGATCGATGCGGGGCACAGAACTTTTTCTGTTTTCTTTTTATGCAAAGATTACAAATTATTTTAATGACTGTTACTTGATAATTTTTCGACAAGGCATGAAGTAGCTAGAAATTCTGGTATATTTCGGCAGGACCGTGCGAAGAGAAAACTGAGCGCAAGTTTCAATCCCCCCCCCCCTCCACTTCTCTTTGTAATAAAATTGTGTCACAAAACTGATAAAGCACAGAAACATAATTAAATTCTATTTAATAAATATTTGGCGTTTATTTTTCAACTTTAAAAGGTTTAATTTTAATTCAGAAATCTTAAACAACTAATAAATAACTTTACAGTTAATTGCTCTTATTTGTTAGAGAAATCATAATGTCTTGCGACTGTAAAAAAATTTAAAAAAAATGACGAAAACAGAAAATGAAATTCCCCGGGTAAATGATCGCCGGTCAAAAAATGAATAAATAAATTATTAAAACCGTGGTTAGTAGTAAAAATTTGGCATTCACTCAATTTCCGAGCTCCGGGATAAAGGTTCCATTTGTCCCCCTTTTCGCAAAATTGTGCAAATTTTAAACTTTAAAATTTCGTACACATCACATCTTTAAACGATTTTTAAATACTTGGGATTTCATTATTGCAATTAATTCATAAAAATAAAACTTGTAATTATGTATAGCAAAATAGAATAATATTATTATATAACTCAATACTCAGAAATAAAAACCAATTTCTTCCCAATGATAAGACTTTTCTTTTTTACAAATCTAGTCGAAATTCTTGATCCATTTGGTCATCTATCTCCGGAAACGAAAGGAAGGGACAATTTGAAAGGAACAGGAAACTGCCCCTCGCCCCCTGAGGTAGGGTCGGGGATTGAAGCAATTATCTATTGTTGAGAAGATACGGCGCCTAATGAAAGGGGGTAGGCATATTTCTTACACACGTGCACGCCAGTATTGGAGGTATTTTCTCCAAACGACTTATCACGGCTTCGCCGGTATAGAAGCCGTTCTAGGAGAACGACTTAAGAAAGGCTCGCCTTTTTCGGAAGACAGTTTGCTGAACGTGTTAACACGGCCTTGTCAGTGAGAGGGTTAATACTGGAATAGATGTTTTATTAAACTTATTATGTACGACTAAAATTTAGAAAATAAATTGAAGCAGAAAATTCTGTAAAATTATAAAATTCTCCAGAGACGTCATAAAGTTAATCAATGGCTTTATATATCGACGTCAAAATTTCTCTTTTAGTAATATATACTTTGCATTAGTAAAATATGTCGGTTTTAATTATATATAATAATCATTAACGAAAACATAGCTAATTAAAGCGTCACACAATGCTAAAACGAACTCTAGATGTAATTTTAACGTTTGTTTTCCCCGAGAATGACACCATCTACCAGATTATATATAAACTATTTTCTTGACCCGTTTTCGCTTACAGAAATCGTTCAAAATGATAGGCTTTACAGCGCCGCGTATCATCGTAGGCTACAGGCGATATCTCTGTGCTACCTGGGAAGCTGAAACGCCAACGCTTAGACCACGCCACACAGACCACAGAGACCTTCTTAAACCCTCTTATACCTGGACCTGACAGACCACGCAGACCTGATAAGCCATAGTGTAAACGCAGCATTACTTAGATACGTTTTATTGTTCTTTAAAAAAAGAATACGTTTGTCACCACAGAAACTCTAGAAATAGAAAGTATCACAAAAGAGAAAAGTTTCTTTTCAGCTCCGGCCAGTCAGAAAAGACTTGCGATATGTGGACGGCCAGAGTGTAGTCACCTGTGAAAAAAAAGTAGTTTTTCCAACCCCTGCTAAAGAGCCGCTACTGCACACAACACATGATTTTCGCGATAAAACTATATTAATACAGAGGCAAAAATAGGAGAAATAAATGCATTCTTATGTTTCGCAATTTTTGGTATGAGCATAGATAGGATAGCGAGTTCCGGTTAGGGGAGCCATTAGGTGGAGTTCCCAACCCCTAAGGAATTTGATATTCAGAAAATGTCAGTCACCTCAGGTCAAACCAAAAAAAATTATAATAAATAGCACAAAAGCTATAGTAACTTCTCAGATTTGACTAAAATAGAAATGTAATCATTTAATAAACACTTTAAGCATAGAAATTAATAATATTTGTTAAACCTTGCTATTGAAACATTTTTGAAGTGAGACGCATTTATCATTAATGAGCATTTTGGTTATTTTAAAAAATAGTATATGAGAATAAAAGGACCTGCCTTACCGATTATTTCTAATTGAGCCCCGCTCTAGAGTGTAATTTCTTCTCGGCGTTTTAACCCCTTGAAGGGCACCGGTATATTATATATACCACTTAATTTTAATGCCACAAAGACACCAGAATTTTATAATCAAATTTTGAATTTATAAGATACATGAGGAAAAGCTTTTACTTTTTTTACTTTCTTCTATCTATAATAGAAGAAAGTATTGTAATCGAAATTTTTTTCGACTTCCGGTTTTCGACGAATTTACACGTTTTAGGGGTCAGAGATTCCGAAAAACATGTTTTTACAAAATGTCTGTCTGTCCGTCCGTCCGTCTGTGTGGCTTTTAATTGTACCATCTAAAAGTGTAGGAAGTTATGCTTCAAATTGAACCTAATTTTTTTTCTATGTTTTTGGCTATGGCAAGCAGATTCTATCAGAATTTGGGGATATTTCGACGAAAGGGGGCGCTGTGATCGATATTTTTGTTCCATTTTCACTATTGTACCATCTAAAAGTGTATGAAGTTATGCTTCAAATTGAACCTAATTTTTTTTCTATGTTTTTGGCTATGGCAAGCAGATTCTATCAGAATTTGGGGATATTTCGATAAAAGGGGGTGCTGTGATCGATATTTTTGTTCCATTTTCACTATTGTACCATCTAAAAGTGTACAAAGTTATACTTCAAATTCAACCACATTTATTTTCTATGTTTTTGGCTATGGCAGGCAGGTTCTATTAGAATTTGGGGATATTTTGACGAAAGGGGGCGCTGTGATCGATATTTTTGTTCCATTTTCACTATTGTATCATCAAAAAATGTATGAAGTTATGCTTCAAATTGAACAAAAAATTTTTTCTATGTTTTTGGCTATGGCAAGCAGGTTCTATTAGAATTTGGGGATATTTCGATGAAAGGGGCGTTGCGATAGCCATTTAAAGATTTCAAATTCAAAAAAGATGTGCAAATTCAAAAAAATTAGAAATCCTAAAACTTATTTTTCGTTAAATGTTCGGCCTTGATCCGGAGAATCCGGAACAATTTTTGCTTTGCCTCTATGTTAAAAAATGGCTGAGATATAGCAGTTTGAAATTTTAGGGTGGCTAACATTTTCAAAGAAGACAGCAGAATTCATCCATAAACGGGTTTAATTTATGAGCTTTAGTTAACATGGTTTCGGCAAATTTTCTTTCATTGTTGTAACCATTAATTCTATTATTTGCTTATCACTATATATTTATATTCGCCAACGTCAAATTCTCGCCAAACTTGGCGACAGTTGGCGGAATATCGCCAAATTTGGCGACCAAAATAAGTTGCCATAAATGAAGCCAACTTGGCTGTAGAGGACTAATTTGGCGATATTCTCATTCAAATTCAATGTTGACGAGAACTGGGATTGAATCTTCTTTATTTAGGTTCCACGCGTTTTACCTTCGTGTTTTCCATTAAATTAATTAGCTAAAATCATAAAACCAAGGAATAGGAAGGCTATGTGTTCCTGTCGGTTCAGGCCAGAAGGACTTTTCGTAGTTTAGTATACATCGGTTGTTCGCATCCTTGTAACCCGACCATTCGCACGCAGCTGACGTACAACAGAATGATGAAAAATATTGATTTTATTGGCGATGTGATAGCGAATTTTGAAGTATTAACATGACTGAGATAGAAGAAAGTTTTGGGATTGGCACATCCGACTAGTTTAAAATAAATTCGTTCGTGAATCCTGGTGTCAATCAATCATTTCAATATATCAGCTACAAGAGTAGTTTGCCCCTGAAGGGGTTAAGCACACACCAACACACTGCAATATATCATGTACTAGTTGACTTTGCTTTGTGAGGAAATAGAAGCACTGAAGTCAATTCTATCATCAAAGATCTTACTTATAATAAAATCCAAAGGCGAGAAAGTGTCTGTAACGGTACCGGGCTGTACCACTCTGCTCTGCGAGTCGACCGTAGTTAAACGCCATGTTAGGCTTACTGAAAAAGATATGCTAACACATAACCACCAAATGATAATTTCTTCTACTTGAAATAATGTCTGCTCAGCATATTTTCGTATAAAACATGTATATCATATCCAGTTATAATGTTTTAAGTTTTAAATTAAAAATAACAGATCGACGAACATCCGATTACCTGGTGTAAACAAACGAATAATGTTGCCATTCAAAAATACAAATTCCAAATGAATGACTCTTTGAACGTTTCATTAAAATATCTGATTATGCTCTTAAAATATTTGTAAAAGCATATTAAAGTCTTTAAATAATTTAAGGGATTTCTTTAATTTATTTCTGAAAGCATTTTTTTTTCTGTAAGTACTTTTTTCGCAGATAATGTTTGCGATGATACGGCAATGACTTTGACATAATTTAATTAACTTTTTGCGGAGTCTGACTTTCCAGTACTTACCAGGACTTTCCAGTCATACTAATGCATTTAATAATGAATTTATTTTGGTTTTTTCAGGCATATTTTTAAAATCAGGTTTTTAGAATCAGGTTTTAATTTGATGAATACTTTTAAAAGTTAAAGTTATATTATCTACTTTCGTCGTTTAAATATTTGTAAAAGCATATTAAAGCTTTTAAATCTTTTAATTTTGTTTAAAATCTTAAAAAACTATTTCATAAAAAAATGTATATTAACATTTTTGTAAAAAAAAAATTCTGTAAGCACCTTTTTTTCAGAAGCAGCGGTGATTTATTTCGTAGGGAGAGATTTGAGGTTGATTCAGTATAGTGTCGCCATCTACTGGTGGATTTTGAAATTTGCTTCCATCGTTCCGGATTTCGGGTCCTCCCGAAGTTCACGATTATTTGACAAAATTCATGTTTTTTTTCGTGATTCTTTGACAAAATTTGCGTTTTTCTTCTACGATCCCTTGATGAAATTTTACATTTTTTTGGAGTCCTTGGAAGAAATTTGCGTCTTCTTCGTAAGCCTTTGACGAAAATCGCGTTTTTCTGCAATTTGTTAACAAAACTAGCGTTTTTTGCAATCTTGCAACGAATTTTGCGTTTTTATTTTCGGTCCATTGACGAAATTCACGTTATTTCCACAATCCTTTGAAGAAATTTTCTATTTTTTCTGCAAACGATAGACATAATTGATTTTTTTCGGCGACTATCGTTCAAAATTTGAGATATTTATGTTCGAAATTTTGGACTGAAGACTTAAATTTTCGAAATCGAATGCCTTAAATTTTTAGGAAAACTTGAACAGAATCACCCCTGATGAAATAAATACATAACTATTTTTTGTTTCTAACGAATCGTAATATAAATTAATTTTAAACTAAAATTTGAGAGAAAAATTATTTGTTTTTAATTTCGGGAAGAGAAGGGGGGGACCGTGTTCACCCGCCACTGAAGTAACAATAACATTGAAAATTTTTTTAATTAAACATTGAAACACAATGGACTGAAAAAAAAAATTAGGAATCGGTAAAATTTTCAGAAAATCTAAAATTTTAGTAAAAATTTACAAATTTAGAAAATTTTCGAATTTTTCTTTCCGCACTTCGGGTCTTTCCGGATTTTGGATTTTCGGATAATGAGTCATATACTGTAAAATGATTCTTTCTTATCAAACGTAATTAAAATATAAGAAATGCATAGTACAGCGAAATTTCCATTTAATTTTGCTTATGTAATCAAACAATGAGTTATATGGTAAGTCACGCTGTTTAAAAACTCATTGATAACACTTTTTTACAAAAACTTTTGCACATGGATTTAGAGATCTGCACGGGCCGGGCCAAGGCCCGAAGCCCGTACTCAGCCCGGCCCGTGGGCCGGGCTCGGGCCTATTTTTGTTCACGGCACTCGGGCCGGGCCGGGCCCGGGCCATATTTTTTTCTGAATACTCGGGCCGGGCCGGGCCGGGCCGAGTGATTACTCTTTACGGGCCGGGCCGGGCCTTACTTTTTACTTGAAGTATAAGGCCGTGCCTTAAATTATTTTTTCCGTACAGAGCCGGGACTGGTTTCATTTTTCCTAGTCTTCACACCTCAAAATTTTTAGTCCTGGTTTTGAGCCGTATGAAAGTCATTATCTCGACGTGCCTGGTCCTTTCGAAGGTCAGTAAAATAAGATCTGGCATAAAAATCATTGCAAAACATGCATACATTTTTAAATCGCCATTATTTTATAATTAAACATTAAAATTTATTCTTTTTAAAGAATAGTAGATTTATACACTTATTAAAGTATGGCTAAATTAAAATATAGTAAAACGTGTGAAAAAGAACCTGGTTATGACGGAATCCTGTCTTAAATTGAAAAATGTGTTGATCCATTAAAAATGAATATACTAATACGTAAGAAAAGAATATATAATACATTTACACCTGATAAGAAGGCAAATTGTCTATAACTCATTTTTTCTTCCCTATGCAATTCCATTTTAGAAGATTTTACTGCATAGCATTTTTCTGATTTTTAACACTTCAATAAATGGAATATGGATTAACAATATTGATGATAACTTAAACACATACATACAACAAATAGAGATTTATTAAAAAAATAAACATTCCAGCTTGCGGCACCTCGATAAAAATGAAGATTATAAACATGGAAAAAAAAAAGGCTAAGATAGAAATTTTTGGTTAGATCTCCTCCTACAAGGCAAATTTTTAACGAAATCGACGTAAAAATTATGTTTTGTAGAAATTTACTCGGGCCGGATTCGGGCCGAGATTTTAACTTTTTTTCGGGCCGAACTTTTAACTTTTAAATCGGGCTGGGCCGGGCCAATATTTTTTTTTGTTCAGGCCGGGCCGGGCCAAATTTTTTTTGTATGGGTCGGGCCGGGCTCGGGCCTGGAAATTTCGGCCCGTGCAGACCTCTACGATGGATTATTTGTTAATATTTAATTTTGTCCAATCGTTGAACTATTTCAGAAATTTAATACTAAGTAATATATATAGTATATATATATATATATCCTTATTATTTTTATTTGTAGAAATCATTTGTCCTTTTTAAAATGTATTTTTCTACAATACAAACCTTTCAATAATAAATCTCCTTGCTGTTTGTTTGTATGAAGTCTTATGAAAATGAAACGCAGATCAACAATCCGTCATTTTTGACGGGGTTATATACTAGTTCAAAATACCATGCAAATGCTTGAATCCTTTGCTGCAACAATAGATTAACACAATTTTGATATTTATTTCTATTTGTATTTTCATGTCATTTAAAGTGTCTGCGGCATCTGGAGAAAGGAGTTTTACTAAATACTTATTTAACCACCTTATACGGACAATTTGTATTTTACATATGACTAGTCATCATCTGAATTATCTGCAGTTTAGAATTGATCTCAATCGTAGTAGTAGAACACAATCTAGAACCAACTGAAGTAGGTAACTAATTTTTTCTCCAAACTTATACGCAACAACATGTAGTACTTATTAATTAAAATAGCGAAGAAATTAAAACGTTTTAATAATTAAAAAATAGTTTTAAAAAGAGAGAATGTACACGCAAGAAAATGTTGAAATTGTGTATTTTAAGAATCGTTGCTTTGAAACAAATTAAATTTGGTCATAATGAATAGAGGAAAGTATAATTCAACTAGGTAAATTGGATCAAACCATTGGATAAAATTAAATTTGTATCCAAAGTTATCTGTATATACAGTAGACTTCCTAACATCCGCACATCCTTTCAGATGTAAACAATGAAACTTATAGTTAAGATGTAGGTGAAAAATTCAAGTTTTTTTTCATTTTTATATCATTCTGTACACATTTTAATATGTAATTCTGGTTAATATGATTGAACTCATGTTTTCTGATGAAGGAAGTACAAAATTTATTTCTGAAAAAATTCAAGATAGCGCTGATATCAGTGGCAATCACAATCTTTTTACCAAATACATTTATGTATTAATCAAACTTTTTTGGTTAGTAAGTATGGCTAAACATGAAGTAAAACTTGGTTATTTTAATATTTCGATGGAATTATTAGTGTACCTTTATAAGGTGGGTTTCACTGAATAAGCCAAGAAAACATTGTCTCATCATTATTTTGTATACTTAATTATGCATTATTAATTATTTACTTGATCTTTACTTTTAATATTTTAAATATTTTTTAAAGTTTCTTACTTTTTATTATTTTGCTTAATTATTTTAATTTATTCTAAGCATTCATTATATTTTCGTGTGCATTTACATTCAAATTACTGTTTTAAAAATGTAAACAAAAGAGTGACCAGAAATCTGCAAAATTCTAAAATATGCACAACTTCTGGTCCCAAGCTATACGGGTATACACCTCATAAGACGAAAAATATACAAAGCATTCATACAAAACTTTTTTAGAGGAAATGTGTATCTCTGGGTGTTGTGTATTTGTAGGAATATATATATAATTAGTGATGATATAACTTAACAGGGTTTATTAAAGATAAAAGCTTGTGCATGGCTATCTCGTAGCGACACGGCGTGAATGTTTACATCTGACTGCCGCTAGCCTGTTGCCATTCTGGAAACATTAAAATGTTATGGTTAGCGTTACAGTTAGAGTCTGTGATAACACATAACATCCCTCCCCCCTATGTAACGTAGTCCTTTAGCCAGGTCGGTGGATGTTTAGCTATAACTGGTCTCGATGGGAGGAATGTTGGACTTGTAACGTCAGGGATCGGTCTATCTCCTGCAGGTGCAGTCCCAATTAAACTATCTGTATCCACAGGCTCTGGAACCGTGTCATTTTTTGTCAGTCCCGGATCTTTGCTGCCTCCTGCTGGCTTAGTGTCCTCGCTGTCTTCTACTGATCCTGACATCAGCGGTGAAGGTATTGGGTCACTGGATGGGTATGCTGAGGAATTACCAGTGTCTGTCACATGCTGAAGATTACCTTGACGTCGTCTTAATTGGTCAATGTGTCTCTTCCACACAAGATCTTCATTCGTTAAGACCTCATACATTATGGCGCCAGTTACTTCTGTGACTGTAGCTGGTACCCATTTGTCGTGAGGATGGAATCCTCGAGCATACACCGGGTCTAGAGGTGCAAACATTCGGAACCTTGGATTAGACAGATTCTTGGGATTAGGCTCCGTAAAATCAGGATGAAGTCTGTCCAGGCAGGTTTTCAAACGGCGGTTCATAATCAGCTCTGCTGGAGACACATTTGTAGTAGCATTGGGCGTAGCATGTTGTGCTAATAAGAATGATGCAAGTCTAGAATTCCAATTCCCAGTAATAATTCTTCGAAGTGCATCTTTTGCTGTCTGCACCATCCGCTCTGCTCGCCCATTCGATGAAGGATGTCTCGGAGCTGTAAAAGAATGGTAGATACCATTTCTCTTAAGGAACTCGTCAAATTCTGGGAATTTGAAGCCAGGTCCGTTATCTGACACTACGGTGTCAGGGATGCCATGTGTACCGAAGAGCTTCCTCAGAGCTTCAATAGCACACACTGAGTCTGTTGACAAGACTTTAATAACTTCTAACCATTTTGAGTATGCATCGACAACAATGAGGAAAAGAGATCCTTGAAAAGGACCAGCATGATCGATGTGGAGTCTTGACCAAGGTTTTTTAATGCACTCTCATGTTCCCACTGTCTTAGGAGGAGCATGTCGTGTCTGTTGGCAAATATTGCACCTATTTACAGTGTCTTCGATTTGGCTGTCTATCCTCGGCCACCACATGTAACTTCTTGCAAGAGCTTTTGTTCGCACAATGCCTTGATGTGAATTGTGGAGAGTAGCCAGTAGGCGTTCTTGTGCCTTCCTTGGTATTATGACTCTGCATCCCCAAAGGAGGCATCCTCTGTGGGCTGAGATTACCAATCGTCGTTGGAAATAAGGGGCGAATTCTTCATTTGGCTTTTCAGCCGGCCACCCCTTCAAAACCCAGTTGAGCACTCGAGCTAAGATTGGGTCTTGGAGTGTCATTCGTGCAATATCTTTGGCTGAGATAGGGGGCTTGTCCAAATCCTCCAGGAGTAACACTTCATTGGGAGATGTTTCATGATGGGTCATCTGCGGGTGAAGTAGACGACTAAGTCCATCTGCATTGGAAATTAATTTGCCAGGTCGGTATACAAGATGGTAGTCATATGAGCTTAGAGTTAGGGACCATCGTTGCATTCTAGGAGACAGCATTGTTGGTGTGGGTTTGTCACTGGCCAAAAGGCCTAGTAAAGGTTTGTGATCAGTTCTTATTTCGAATTTTTGTCCATAGAGGTAGTTGTGAAACTTCCTAACACCCTGTATAAAGGCCAAGGCTTCTTTGTCAATCTGGGCATACCGGCGCTCAGTTGGGTTCATTGTTCTTGAATAGTATGCCACTGGAGCTTCTACGCCCTCTGACAATTCGTGGCTCAGGACAGCTCCAACACCATACTGGGAAGCCTCACATGTGAGGATGATTGGTTTCTTTTCATCGAAATGTACAAGGAGGGAATCACCTGACAAGAGTTTTTTAACTTTATTAAAAGCTTCTTCGTGCCTTTTCTTCCATTTCCACACTGCTCCCTTGTCAAGCAAGCGATGAAGAGGTTCTGCCAATGTTGCTTTATCTTGTGATGATACACACATGATAAAAGTTCAGTAGGTCCAAAAATGCTTGGAGTTCTTCTCACTTTGTTGGCATAGGGGCTTCTTGGATAGCTGTCACTTTATCCTTTGTGGGTTTAATACCTTTCTCATTGATTTCATACCCTAAGAATTCAATGCTGGAGGTTCCAAAGATACATTTCTCTATGTTTAAGCGTAACCCAGTCTTGGAGAATCGGTCAAGAACTTCTCGATGTCGCTTGGCTAGTTCGTCTAGTGTTGAACCTTTGATTAAGACATCGTCATAGTATGGCAACACTCCTGGTATGTTTATGACCAATGACTCAATGAACCGTTGGAATATTCCAGGAGCTGTGGAAATTCCGAATTGGAGTCGATGCACTTGAATGCTCCACGATGTGTCACAATTGTTTGTACCATGGCAGAAGATTAATCCACGACTAATTGCAGGTATGCTTGGGACAGGTCAAGCTTTATGAAATGTTGGCCTCCTGTTAATTCTGCGAGTATTTGGTTTACTGCTGGCACTGGATATGGTTGAGTGCCTAAAGCCTTGTTGACTGTACATTTATAGTCACCACAGAGCTTAATTTCCCCATTAGATTTCAGGACAGGAACTACAGGAGTTGCCCAATCAGAGTAACTAACTGGTTCAAGAACTCCCTGGTCTTGTAATCGTTGCAATTCCTTCTCGATCTTGGGTCTTAGAGCAAATGGTACATTTCTAGTTTTCAGCTGGATTGGACGGACTAAGGGATCTAAATGCAACTTGATAGGAGTACGAGTACCTGTAAAGCTTCCCAATTCTTCCTTGAAAACATCAGAAAATTCACTTAAGACATCATCAATGATAGACTGTTGTATGCTATGGATGCCTGTTACCTTTATTCCTAATGGTTCAAACCAATTCAGACCTAAAAGTCCTTGACGTTTCTTCTTAGCAATCAAGAAGTGGAAGCTCCCGGTCAAATGAAGCATATTTAACATTAACTTGGCACCGACCCAAAATTTCTACTGGTTGTTTATTATAGTCTTTAACATTAAAAGGAGACTTTTCCAGCAGTGGAACCTCGTGAGGATATAACTGGTCAAAAGTACTTTTGTCAATGATGGATATTTTGGCTCCCGAATCTACTTCCATAACACATGATGTACCATTGATCAGGACAGTTGTTCTCATGTTTGGTGTTTCCACATTATTGAGACACACATATTTCAAATGGAAGTTGTTTAAACTCGCTGTTTCAGAGGAATCAGTATCGCTATTTTCTAAATTCTGTTCATGTACTGTTTTCCTAGTAAAATTTGATTTGTTCCGGCAGACCCTTTGTATATGGCCTTTCTTTTTGCAGGCATGGCATTCAGCATCTTTAAATTTGCACTGTGATCGTGAATGGTTGCCTCCACAACCAGCACAATTTTCTCTCTGTGATTGAGTTTTAGATTGCTTTTGATTTCGATTTTGTCTCTTGTCGAGATGCATCACTGAGACAGATCCGGAGCTCCTAATCTCCTTTACATGAAAATTAGCAGTGTCTGCTGCCAAGGCCTTATCTAGTGCTTGATTAAAAGTCAGTGATGCTTCGGCAAGTAAGCGTCGTTGGAGAGCTTCGTCTAGCAGCCCGCACATCAACCTATCTCTGAGCATGACATCCAACGATGAGTCAAAATTGCAGTGTTCGGATAGTTTCCGTAACTCCGCGATGAATGCATTTATACTTTTCTCCGATTGTTGGTTCCTTCTATAAAATGGAAATCGCTGGACGATTTCTGAAGGTTTTGGAGAGAAATGAGTTTTGACAAGTTGTATTAGTTCGTCGTAAGTTTTAGAAGAAGGGCTTGCTGGGGATACGAGAGAACGGATTGTCGCGTACATCTTCGCGCCGCACACACTCAGAAATATGGCCCGTTTCTTCGTCGGGTCGCTGACATCGTTCGCTCCTAAAAAGCATTCCAATCTTTCGTGATAAGAGTCCCACGTTAATGGTTCCGATACGTCGAAAGGCTCTAAGCTGTCGAAAGTAGCCATTTTTCACAACGATGTTGGGGGGAAAAAATCAGAAGTTTGCAGAATGTAGATTTCACTCAGTTCTGTAACCAATCCACGTTGTCACTGTTAAGCCTAACGCGTGAGTATCAATATTTTTCAGGTAGCTTGCTGAACCCTTTAAATCCATCATCGTCGCCAATTTGTTGTGTATTTGTAGGAATATATATATAATTAGTCATGATATAACTTAACAGGGTTTATTAAATATAAAAGCTTGTGCATGGCTATCTCGTAGCGACACGGCGTGAATGTTTACATCTGACTGCCGCTAGCCTGTTGCCATTCTGGAAACATAAAAATGTTATGGTTAACGTTACAGTTAGAGTCTGTGATAATACATAACAAATATAGCATTTGTAGAGACGCAGAAAAGAACCTAGCACAGGGTGCCATGGCTAATAAAGTCGACTCTGCCTTTATCTTTGAAAAAAAAATCGTCTTTTTGCGATTCTTACGTATTTTGCCGCCCCACCCTTTTGCTGTAATTATTTTTTTAGATTCAGATGTAAATGTCCGAGGCAAATACATCGTGTGCCCCTGTAATAATCAAGCTCGATTTCTTTTTGTTTTTAATCTTATCCTACTCTAAAACTGCAAAATATCGATTACAATCAGTAACAAAGTCAAATGCATTCTGAATATCAGCTTTATGTAAACAGCATACCAAGTATGGGAGACGAGACCCCTAAATCAGGGGCCCCAGTGTCTCGATCCAGATTTAGATTTATCAGATCTGATTTAATTAGACTCTGAATCTGTAATTAAATCGTCATAAAAGTCTCTAACAGTAACAGGGTTCCTTTCAGCTCAGATCCAAGTTTGAGTTGAGTCTCTATATTTCGCGTCTGGTGGTATGATTTTCGAATCCGTTGGATGGCTGGAAAAAAAGTAATAGCTCCTCAAAAAAGTCCCTAGTAAAAAAGCGATGAGAATAACCCGGAATATCTACGCAGAATTTGATTGGTCCATTTCTAAATCGTTTTTAGCTCAGTTCCAGATTACTTTTTTTTTAATATAGAAGGATACAGCATATTATTGTGTAAAGTGGTGTAAAATCGAATAGAGTAGTAAAATAAAGTATTAGTTTGGACATAAAACAAATAGTAAAACTTATAAGTAAAATGCTGTACAATTTTTACGAATCTTTAAATTTTCAAATTCAAGATCCCGAGCTTTGGTACGTCGCGATTGGTTATCTCTGTATCCAGAATATTTTGTGCTAAAAGGTAAAATTGAGTTATATCTGTCCATATATCGGTTCCCAGATAAGCGTGATTTTTTTAATTCAGAAGAAAAATATTCTCCTTATTTAATCACAGAATAAATAAGACAAATATTACTATTCAAAAATAGTGGTAGCATTTTGAATTAACTAACAACTAAAACAATTCTAACAACTAAATTAAACACAGGAAAATTTCCAAAGGCTTCGCGAGCCACAGATAAGTTGTCGACGGGCCCGTGGGCCACGTGTTTGACATGCCTGCTATAAATAATGTTGAAGTTTCAAGGCATAAAATTATGGGAAAAGTGTACACATATAATCCCTTTGCGACGAGCGTCTTTTACAGAATTTTTAATCTGTTACCACTTGTTTTTCAAATGAGAAATTTTCACCTAATTGAATCGCAAAAATGCTATGATTAGATAAGGAAAGCTTTACAAAAAAAAAATAATAATAATAATAACTGGTGGGAATAATCGAGGATTCTGAGCATCTTATGCGTCACGTATTCGTGTCGCTAGTCCCCAAAGGTATAATTATCCTCAGTACTTTCGCTCTCAGCCTTTGAGTATCTTAGACCGGGAAGCGGCAGCACAGACAATCACCTCATCGAGTTCACGGCTGAAATTATAGAATTAGTTAAAACTCGATTCGCATATTAAAACGTGATCGGTCTGCCAAGTCATATCTTGGTGGAAAACACGTGAAAACCCGATTTTAGCGGTGGACTCATAGGTTTACCACTGTGTTTTCCTGCACCCAAAAGTATGAAAACATTGAGAACTGGGAGTAGGAAAACACAATGGTAAACCTACGAGTCAACCGCTAAAATCGTGATGCCTGCAAGGACAGCAGTGGCTTTTGTGGTGTATAAAAGAAATACTAAAATCCATGAGTTAAATGTAAGGTTACATTTATTGAGTTCAGTGTATCAGTCCGAGCTTTTTGCGATAGATATGATTGTGCCTATCTACGCAGACAGTTTTTCTTCACTCACAGTTTTACAGCGGGCTTTCCCGGCTGATCCACTGGTCTTGGGTATATTTAATAAAATTAGCCAAATTGCACCCAGAACTATTTTCTTTGGATGGATAAATGCTCATGTCGGCCATGAGGGAGGGTAATGAGTACGCTGATAAGTTGGCCCTCTTCAGAATGTAGTCGCTCTTTAAGGTCCCTTAGTCTTTAGTCCCTCTTCAGAATGTATTTTTTACACGTTTTTTTAATTGTAAATTCTACAAAAATAACTGCTGATATACCAGGTGGTTATAATATAAAAATTGGAGCTGTCTGTAGCTTGAAGGAATAACCGGAAGAAAACCAAAATCGGTACACTTATTATTCGAGAAGGGGGAAGAAGAATGGAACAGTAAAAATATTAAATTGCAATAATCGATGACAGATGGCGCTTTTGAGTATGAAATGTAATGTGTAATATTGTGTACCGTGGAGGTGACGCAAACCTCAATGAATTTACCGCATATCACAACACGTGCGAAACATCACTCCTGATGCGTTACATTACGCAGTTGAGCACGTCGTGCACCGCCTGGATTTTGTCCTCCAGCACAATCACCATGTGGAACCTGAACATGATCGGCACCGCCATGCAAAAGCGTAACCACGTTCACTGTGACATTTTCCAATAAATTAGGTGTGCCATCCGGCTTGACGCCTTAATTTTTCGTTCTTGTATTACACATGACATTTCACTCTCGATAGCGCCATCTGTCGGTGATTATTGCAATTATTTTTTTTATTGTTCCATTCTTTTTCCCCTTCTCGAATAGAAAGTGTACCGATTTTGGTTTCATTCAGATCATTCCAAAGATTTCGGATCAGCTCCAAATAGAGATACTTATATTCACTCTGTACATAACACAGACATAATTTTTCATAAGTATGAGTATGTTGATGTTCTTTCAAATTTATATTTTTTGAAAATGATTTTTGATAGACATGGCTGACAGATGGCGTCTCTCCACAGTATGTGCTTTAAATTTTCCGCTTAGTGAAAATAATTGCTGCGATATGTTGTAAATATTTTTTGCCTGTGGGTGTTATAAAGTGTGCTTTCAAATTCGAATTCAGTTGAAATTATTCCTGGAATACACACAATTTTTGACATGTATGTGTAAGTGCGTGCTGATTTAAAATCTGCTTTGTTGAACATGATTTTTGACAGACATAGCAGACAAACTTCCTCTCTCTAGAGTTTTTTCTTATGTGTGGTTTTAATTGTGAGTCGTGGGAAGATGACTGCTGTCATATGATTTTTCACCTTTGTGTGTTTTGAAAATTATTTTCAAATCCGACTTCCATAAAAATCTTTGCTGGTATACAGGGCATATATATAATTTTCATCTGTGATGTTTTTATTTCGAGCTGGGTCAAAATGACAGCTGGCACATATGTCATAGACATGGTTATTCACCAGTATGTGTTCTCAAGTGTTTTTTCAAATAAAAATTCTGGGAAAATGATTGCTGGCATATATAGCAAACATATGGTTTTTCACCAGTATGTATTCTGATGTGTCTTTTCAAATCAAAATTCCTCGAAAATGATCGGTCGCATACATGGCAATGGTATAAATGTGGTTTTTCACCTGTGTGTGTACCGAAATGTGTTTTCAAATCCGATTTCCGTGAAAATGATTGCTCACATACATGGCATACATATGGTTTTTCACCTGTGTGTAGTCTTAAGTGTGCTTTCAAAATCGACTTCCGTGCTAATGATCGCTGGCATACATGGCATACATATGGTTTTTCACCTGTGTGTGTTCTTAAATGTGCTTTCAATAACGAATTCAGAGAATATCTTTTCTGACATACAGGACATACAAATGGTTTTTCACCATTATGAGTAATTAAATGCTGTTTAAACTTATCAGGTGTAGAAAAGGATTTTTGGCATTCATTGCATGCATATGGCTTGTCACAATATGGTTTATCAGAAGTACATAAAAGTAGATGCTTATTTAAATGTGCAGCACATGAAAATGATTTTTGGCACACTTCGCACACATGCCTTTTCTCACCAGTATGTGTCCTGAAATGCTTTGTCAAATCTGAATTCCATAAATATGATCGCTGGCATATACCGCATACATATGGTTTTTCACCAGTATGTATTCTTAAATGTGATTTCAAATTTGAATTCAGTGAAAATGATTTCTGACATACATGGCAAAGATATGGTTTTTCACCAGTGTGTGTTATTGAGTGTTTTTTCAAATACGAATTCAGTGAAAATGATTTCTGACATACATGACATACATATGGTTTTTCACCAGTATGAATAATTAAATGCTGTTTTAAATAAAGATTTGTAGAAAAGGATTTTTGGCATACATTGCATGCATATTGTTGTTCACCAGTATGAATACGTATATGCTGTTTAAAATATGCAACCGAGGAAAATGATTTTTGACACACTTTGCACACATTTTTATTCTCACCAGTATGAATAATTAAATGCCGTTTCAACTTATTATTTGTAGAAAAGGATTGTTGGCATGCAGTGCATGCATATTTTTTCTCTCTAGTATGTATTCTGAAGTGTTTTTTAAAATCCGAATTCCATCGGAATGATTGCTGGCATATACTGCATACATATGGTCTTTCACCAGTATGTATTCGTGAGTGTTTTTTCAAATATGCTTTCTCTGAAAATGATCTCTGGCACACATGACATGGGTATGACTCTTCACCAGCATGAATACGTAGATGTTTTTTCAAAGCTACTCTTGTTGACAATGATTTTTGACAAAATTCGCAAAAATTTTTGTTCTTATCAGTATACGTAATCGGGTGAGAAATTGAACTTGATGTAGATGGAAAGGAATCTTCGCATATATTGTTCTCACAAATCTTATGCATTGTACAGTAATAGATACTACACTGTCTTTCTTAAAACACATGGAAATGAAGTAGAAGGAAATATCATGCACATTTGCACGTCCTGCAATATTGCGGTTCTTTGTGTAATATGCTTTCAAATTAAGTAAGGAGAAACTTTAAAATTAGCAATTAAAGTCAGAAAGTGGCTATCATAGATACTGATAATATCTCCTTTTGATTTTCTATTGTTATCTTGAAATTGAGCTTCTCTTCTGCAGGAAGTATGAATGACTCATGACTCGGGTGACTGTGAGGTGGAATCAGATTGAATGACTCAGGTGAATTCTTGATACACACTAAAAAGAAAACAAAAGAAAAATTATAGTTACAATTTTCAACATTACTAATTTCAAATTTCTAATTAATTTAAATAATTTTCCCTCATCAATGAATGTGATTTGGAGTAACCTACTTCCATAACACTAAAATACGTTAAAGGTTAAAATTTTTCCATTCATAATAAAAATAAACAGCTACGTTCCAGTGTTTACATTAACCTTCAATAAACAGTCAGCATAAAAATTGATCAAAGGATGAGTTATTTTTCATTGACTAAAATAATAATTCTATCGAAATGCATGAAATATAAATTTTAAATCTGTATTTGAAATAGATTCGGAAGTTATTTAATTTTGTTCGGTCACTGTCGGTTGTTTGCAGTAGATTCCCATGAGAAAAACCTCATTTGAAATAAACACAAAATCAAATTAGATTCGAAAAAATAATTTTTGTTGACCTGCATCCTATCATGCAAGTGAGTCACACAAAGCTGCATGCAATTGAGAGACTATACATGAGAGACAAGGACTGACTTTTAGAAGTATGAGAGAAAAAGCATTGTCCACCCTTCCTTGACCAAGTAGAATTATATGAAGATGTAAGCAAACAGTATAATTTGCTCTCCCAAGGAAGGTCTCCTTAAAGTGTATACTCAGAATATTTTAAAAAGAAAAAAATGCCAATGAAACTACTCATATACGTTAGAAACGATCAGCCAAATTTAGCTACGAAATTCCAGTAGAAAGTCTGCAAAAGAATAAAATACTTTAGAATATTTGACGCGAAAAGACACGATTTGGCGAGCAACACTGTTTTCTCACAAAATTCAAACGATTTTAATGCAATTGGAAGTACCTGGTTAAATGAGTTTTTAAATGCGCTGTACTTTATGAATTTAAACTTAAATGATGAAACAGTTTATTATTTTTGCTACAAGCTTATATAATATATACAGGGCGCGTCTAAAATCATGGGACAAACTTTGAGGGGTGGTAGAGCTCACTAAAAAAACAATTATTGCATATGACCAATTGTTTATTTACAACGGATTGTTTATTTACATCGGATTGTTTATGGATTGTTTATTTACAACGTCGCCGCTAAATGCTTTTTTTACAGCAATGTCTACAATAAATGCTCAATATTGCAGCTACCGACAGCATTGCAAGCTTGGTAGCGTCGGTGGAGTGATTCGCGAACAGATTGCCATACCCTGGGTATTTCACGTACGCGTGCAGCCGCACAGGATAGTCGAGCAACGAGTTCTTCAATGGAGTCAACTGGAGTCTCGTAAATGAGGGATTTCAAATGCCCCCACAGGAAAAAATCGAGACTCGATAAATCTGGCGATCATGGGGGCCATCGGACTGGCCCACCACGCCCAATCCAGCGCGAATTGCGAATTTCCATACTGAAATGTGCTGGCGCACCATCATGCTGAAGCCACATTTGATTGCGAACGGCAGTTGGAACTTCTTATAGCAATTCTGGTAAAACCTCTTCCAGAAAAATCCGATAACAGCGACCATTGAGTGGGGTTGGTAGGAGATATGGGCGTATGAAGAAATCATTCACAATACCCGCCCAAATGTTCACAGAGAAGTGTTGTTGAAATGCATGTGGAGGTGTGGATTTTCGGATGTCCATACATGAGATTGTGGGCATTGAAAACGCCTTCGTGTGTAAAAATCGCGTCATCTGTGAATAGCACATGAGCTGGAGAAGCCGGCAGCAATGCAGTCTGCGGCAAGAAACATTGGCAGAAAGCCACGCGCAGAGGGTAATCACACATTTATAAAACTTGAACTCTCTGTATGTGGAATGGGTGTAAACCTTCCGCATGTAAAACTCTCCAAACGGTTTTTTGACTGATATGTAGACGACATGCTACAGCCCTTGTATTTGTGCCGGGTGTTTCGTCCACATGGTCCAAGATGACTTCTTCCATGTGTGGTTGTCGTACAGTTCTTGATTGACCCCTTCCATCAGTACTGGCGTTAAATGAACTATTTTCACAAAGTTGCTGATGTAGTCACTGAAACATTTTGTGGATCGGCATGCGTCTACTTGGAAATTGTTCTTAATACAGCCGTAGCGCTGCTCTGCGGTTACCATTAGCAGCACCATACATCAGATGCATGTCTGCCTTTTCGCTATTAGTAAAATCACCCATCCCGGCCAAAATCTTAAATGCAAATGCCGTTTTTTGCTGATGCAGCAGATCACTGGCGCACTGCTTTACTGCCCTCAGCTATCGCCAACTATGTCAGCCAATCACGCTATAGAGGTTGCCAAGCCTGTGTGACTGTTGTAGGATGCAATTTCCAGCAACTGTTTTAACATTTTCTGTACGGAATCACAGATTAAGTTTCTTGCTAATGGACATTTCATGATTCCGTTAATGTGTTATTTTTTTGTGTTTGTGCCTCAACGCGTCACTTCCGGTCATATATTCCTATTCCTATGCAATAATTGTTTGTTATAGTGAGCTCTATCACTCCTCAAAGTTTGGCTCATGATTTTAGACTCACCCTGTATATTCAAGTTGCGTGTTGCTGAAGTTATTTAATTTTACACGGTTTCGCCGGCTGGATAAATTTTAAGTACATTTTAACAGTAACTGCCCAATTAAGAAATCTCTCATTATACATTTCGATATTGAATGAGTCATTGTTTCCATGGCAACAATACTTTTCTCTTCTTGTTCTGTTAAAGCTACAGACACTAATTTGTCTTCATTCAAAGCAGATAAGCTCCCACTAAGTAATCCATTTCTTTCAGCGGAGCAAAAAGAGCATTTTACCGTTGGCGAGAGATTGGCGGTATTTCGCTAAATGCAGAAAGAGACGGAGAACACAGCGGAAAACCTTTGTTTACTTTTATACGACAGTGACCGGTGAAGCATCGTTGGTTTGAGAAAGCTGCTGGCTGGGCTTTACAGTACACACAATATTTAATAGTTCTATTTAATATTTTAGTTTGTTAAGTTATTTATACCTTTTAATGAAGTTAATATGATTTACAGTTGAATAAAGAATTGTACATTATAAAATAGCCTTCATCTTTCACAGCGTTAATCTTCGCACTAAAAGTACACTTCTACATTAACTACACTAGTTCGTACTTCTATACTAACAATATCAAAGTTGATTGACAGTGATCTTAAATTTTAGTTTGAAGCATTCTAAATCAATATTTAAATTTTGTTCTAAACCGTACAATACGCCAAAATAACTTTAATAATAAAAGAAAATTCGAAACGAAAGATTCGCTTTTGTTTGTGTACAATAAGAAAAACATTTTTATGAAAAGTGATTTATATTACACATTACAAATAGACGTCCGATAAAAACATATGTACAAATGTCTTAAAAACTTTAAAACACAAGATATTAGTAGTACACAGCACTTTCAGCTCTAAACTAAGCCATTATCAAGGATTTCAATCAGTGGAGACCAAAGCTCTGATGTAGTTCAAGATCAATAATCCATCCACCGGTGCATGTGTATAAAGGGTTCTCCTGTCACTTTGAGTTCTAGTCTTGAACTACATCAGAGCTGATTGAAATCCTTGATAATGACTTAGTTTAGAGCCGAAAGCGCTAGGAAAGAGTTATGTACTACTAATATCTTGTGTTTTAAAGTTTTTAAGATATTTGTACATATGTTTTTACCAGACGTCTATTTTAGTAATGTGTAATATAAATCATTTTTCATAAAAATGTTTTTCTTATTACCGTAGAATACGATTGTTAATTTTTTTTATATAAGCATGTAAGTGTATAGTTATAAATGTGTATTTATTTAAGTTAAACTTACTTAAACTTAGTGCAGTATGAGGAGTAGAAAAAGTTTTTCCTAAAAGACTCCTTACCATAAAAACGTATATATTTTTTAATTTCGTTATGTCGCCAACAAGCGATAAATCACCAAAAACATAAAATTTTCATAATTTTTTTGCGGACGTTATATCGAGGTTCCTCAGCAATTTTTTTTATAAACGTATATATTCCCACGAGAAGAATATTCTGTAATTTTTTCAAAATTTTCTGAGTATGCGGTTATGGAGACCTTCCATGTCTACTACATGTATTTTGGGAGTGGAGATGCATTTTAGTCGTTGATTGTAATTTAAAATTTGAAATCAAAAATTTATGAAATATCTCGACTATTATTAGTATTTGTATCATACCCTGATTAGATATATGAAAAAAAAAACTACATCTGGTGTCATAATCACTGCCCCCACCTCTTACACATTAGAAAACGTGAACTTTGTCGTGTATATAAGATCATTATATGCAATATACATTTATTATTATTTAAGTCATTAACACTTGGCATAAAAACAGTAAATAAACTCATGTTTGTAAAAATTGCAACACCATGAAGGAATCATCATAATTAAATTAAATTTAATACACATACGACTGGTATTGGTACAAACAAATGAATAAATTTTCAAAACAAAAACACAATATTAAGTGTTCGAAATCGGTAAATGGTGTAGCCACCACGCACTGCAATAAGTGCTGCTATACGATGTGGCATGGAGTCAAACAGATTTTGAATGTCTGCCCGGGGAAGAGCATTCCATATTGTTTGTATGCGTACCCGAAGTAAATCTGTAGCAGCTGTAGGACGAAGATCACGAGCGAGACGTCGACCAACAAAATCCCACACATGTTCAATAGGCTACATATCCGGCGAATATGCAGGCCACGGAAGAAGCTGTCATATCTTCAGCGGACAAGAAGTTTTGAACATTCCTTGCAACATGTAGGCTGGTATTATCCTGATAAAAGATAGCTCCAGGAATGCCTTGAAGGAAAGGAATGACTTCGGGCTCAGCACTTCACTTATGTACCTGTTCTGTTCTGGTTACCACAATTCGTAGCAGCTACGATCGCCCATGATGCGCAATCGCACCCCAGACCATAACTCCGGGTGTTTGTCCACTGTAACGTTCGATAATGAACTGCGGTAGGTAGCATTCACTGGCATAGTGTCTAACAAGAATGCGGCCATCATAGTACCACAATTAAAGCGGAATTCGTCAGAAAAATTTACTTGTTGCCAATCTGCACGCCAGTCTTTATGTCCATGAGCCCATTGCAGCCGCATACGTCGATGGTTTTGCGTGAAGGGGATCCTGTATAAAGGAGTTCTTATACGCATTCCACGGTGCAGCAGACGTTGACGAAGCAGATAGTGATATACCAGTAGCAGTTGACCAATGTGCTGCCATCTGTCTAGATGAAGCTGTACGGTCCGTCAGCGCCATGCGGACCAGGTGTCTATCATCACGCGTTGACGTCAACTTTCGGGATCCACTCCCAGAGTTCCGAGTTGTCCGATTCTCGTTGGTCCACTGTTTCCAGACTGGCATCAATGTGTTGCTGTTACGCCGCACACAAGCTGCTATTGCACAATAGAAAAATCCTGCTTTACGAAGGCTGATTGTCCACCAGTTGTGGAAATATCACCCTCTTTCGTCGAAGAAGCATAGTTACGTCTCACTTAACGTTTACCAGTAGCAGGTAACCACAGACTATTTTCAACATCCCACTACAGCACTCTATTTATATGGTTTCAGCAGCAGTACAGAAGGCGCCGCTCAGCCCACTCATGCGTGGTGACTCTGAAATTTAAATCAATTGCATAACATACTATACTTTACATTTGCTGAAAATTTTAGATCAATCGTGTTATTCCTTCATGGTGTTGCATTTTTCACAAACAGGAGTATAATTTTTTTTTCCGTAAAAATCTTTTCATTTATACTATCACGACAAATTCTTATAATTTAGAATATATTTTAGCAGATATTTATACAATAAAATGAAAGACATAAAAATACATAAGACTATTATTTTCTTTTCTTAACTTAGAAAGTAATGAAAACAGAAAAAAAAATTAAACTAACAAAAATGTGTACGTTCGTTGAATTCTAAAGATTTTCATTGAATTCTAAAGGTGGAATTTTAAAGGCATTTTTCTAAAGATTTAAATCTAAATATATCTGATAAATTTGTAGGAAGTAGAGTGATTAATATTTCAAAATATATATTATACTGATTGTTTTAGCTGTTTAAGATTTCCCCCTCTTTTCTAAGAAAAATAATCTGTATGCCAAATACAACGATCTCTCAATTATACGTCGAAGCAAGGGACTAACGAAAAACCGCACATAAACGAGAAAGACACATAAATGAAATTCAAGTAAAAATAAATTTTTATATAAATGTTAAGCCAAAGTAAATCTTTAAATGGTTAAATAACATACAGAATAATAATTAAAAAAATACGATTTAGATAAATTGTTAAAGATTTACTAATTCAAAGCTGAAATATATACATCTCAAAATTTTAATTACATACCTTATTTGTTTAAATAGTCTAAAATTAAATTTGTTTATCAGCTTGATGTCTGTCCCTAAACAGAGCTTTTTTGAGATCATTGAAACATGGATAAAGTTGAACCAGATGCATCATTTCATTGGATGCAAGAACGGAGGGTTTCTAGAACATCTATTATCTTTGGAAAAGTCGGTGCATGTGTTTCTGCGGGGTTTTTTTCGTCCTTTGATTTATCTTCATTGGCATAAACTTGCATTTCTATGACTATTTCTTGAATGTCCCTCATTTTTGTTGTTATTACACACCTATCAATATCTACAAAATCGTTCTTGAAATTAATCATTCTCCCAGAAATGGCATTGCATTCTTCATCAATATTGGTCGATGTTTGGCAGATAAATGCATCATTTTCAAAATCCTTCATAATTAAGCCTGCTTTTTCAAATAGTTTTGAATCCACGTTTCACGGACACTTTCCCATGATGAACAGAGCACGTTTATTGAATCAAGTACGAACACTTATTTTGGTACATTTATTGCACTATTTTAATTCAAGAGAACTAAGAATTCACCTAATAAATAATAAAATGAATTCAATCATTTTCTAAAACTTTGCGAAATTAGTTTATTTATCATTTTGATCTTGAACAAGTCGCCGTTAGAGCACGTGAAACATGTCATCTTTATATTAAAAGGTATTTTAAGCCTTTTGTGTAATGTTTTGATCACTTTAACCCCTTAAGCACCATATTCAATTTAGTGATAGTATGCTGTATACCAACTATGTTAAATTTCGTCAAAAATACAAAAAAATTCAAAAATACAAAATTTCATACCGGAAATTCTAAAAGAATAATTTTAATTTACCCAATCACGAAAAGTCTGTCATTATATAAAATACAAATTACTACTATAACTTTCTGGTATGAATTCAAAATTTTGAGTTTAAAAAAGAGAGGCTAAATTGGCAACCTGGACGCACCAGCACGTACGTCCTGGTATTTCAGATAGTCGTACATGCGTACGTCATACTTGGTTTATGACGTACTTAGGTACGTCGTGGTGCTTAAGGGGTTAAGCAGTAATTACATCTTTAATTTAATGTGTTTGATTTATTTTTACATTACTTCTATATAGCTGAATGTTTTTTTGATTTGGAACAAGACCTATAAATGGCAGCACTGATGCTTACGTTCTCATAAAATAAATGTTATTTTCCTCTGAGTTTGCGAAAGGCTTACAAGACAGCATGGCCAAGAGAGTAAGAAATTTTCATAATTATTTAATTTAAACACTTTACAGAAAAAAATTTTAAAAAAATGAGGATTTGTAGATCATTCACTTGTTTAAAGCACTTAAATTTGTTATTGCATGAATTTAGGTTATTGATAGTTAAATTGATATTTTAAGGGGGCTAGTAATTTTAGATCCATATTTGTGAATCTAAATTACCAGTTCCCTAAAGTATTTAATTTCACAAAAAAGGCTCTTCATGTCATCTACAGTAACAGTTGCAAAGGGTGAAAAAAAAAAACGGGTTTATTCCAGGGAATAAACCGACTATTTTGGGAGGGAATTTCGAAAATTCATGGGAATTTTCAGAAAATTTTAAATTTCTCATTTTTAAGTTTAATGATTTCAATTTTTGTCAACGTAAACAAAAGCGTTTTTACCAATGTAAACAAAACCAATAACATAAATATAGAAAAAATAGCACGATTTACAGGGAAACTAACGAAATATATACTTAAGTTGCAGAAATATTAGAAATTAGTAATTTGATATATTTTAATCATCGATAAGTAAAAAGTGAGAGAGGCAGATAACAGATTCATTTTAAATTTCACCCCTGTTCTTTGAATCAGCGAATGTAAATAAACAAAAAAAAAAGAAAAAAGAAAATGAACAAAACTAAAAGAAATCAATGCAAAAATAAATACAATGCAGCTCGCTAGAAAATTGATATAGACAAAGTATGCTTAAATAGTACCGCCGTATTTACCACTTTTTCCACTTTTCTATTGTCCATAAAAAAAAAAATATGATTAAACATGGCTGCCACATTTATACGCATCCGTAAATTTACCGTTTTTTTTTTCTTAAAAAAAAAATTGCGATGTCTGCGGAATCAGAAAAAAAAAATGCGTTGATATGTGCCGCGAATGAACTCAACGGCGGCGGCTCCGGAGCAGAAAACTTCGTGCTGAGAAGAGAATAATTTTAGGTTTCATTCATTAAATTTGTAGCTCTGGGATTATTCAGACATGTTCTTGTTCTTACAGGTAAACACAAGATATCTGCATGCGATTCTTCTAATTAGCGGAATTCCTCTCGAATTATTATTTTTAGCAGATTTCAGCAAAATCAATTCGTCAATCGGTCATGAAAAAAATTCAAGAATTTTCACATTTGGTCGCGAACTTCGTGAAAACGGTCATGAATAAGGATATAAAAACTGCGCGCAATGACCCGATTGCTACCACTAAATTTTTAGTATTCTTCAACTAATAAAAATTCTAAAACAATTTAGGCGAAATATACAAATAACATTTCGGTGAAGAATACTCATAAAATTTAGTGAGTCGGCCCATTGGCGCCCAGTTTTTACACCTAGTCATGGAAAAATCCCGCAAATTTCGTCGATCGCTCGCGAAATAAAACCATGAATTTCATCAATCGTTCACGAAATAAAACCACAAATTAAGTCGATCAGTCGCGAATTTTTTCAATCGGTCTCGGAAAAAAAAATTATATCGATCGGTCGAGAAAAAAAAAATGCAAATTTCATCAATCTGTTGCGAAAAAATGCGCATCTCATCATTTGATTCCTGAAAAAAAAAATTGTGAATTTCGTGCCTCTATGGAGGAAATAAGCAAGAATTTCGTCAATGAGGCACGGAAAAATATCGCGAGTTTCGTCAAACAATCACGAAATAAAACCACGAATTTCGTCAATTGCTCGTGAGTTAAAACTGCGAATCTCATAAAGCGGTTGGGGAAAAAATGGGAATTTCACCAATCGATCGCAAGGGAAAAAAACGTAATATTCGACAAACGGTTGCAGGAAAAAAATCGCGAATTTCGTTCGTGGGAAAAAAACGCATTTTATCAATTAGTTGCAGAAAACGGCGTGAATTTCGTCAGTTAGTCGCGGAAAAAAATCGCAAATTTCGTCGAACGATCGCGAATTTTGTCAAGGAGGCACGATAATGAAACATGAAAATCGTAATTTATTGTCTCCAGAGGGATTTTTTTTAATTCCTTAAAAAATCCTTAAAAAAATTCCCATGTCATCAAAAGTTGCAACGAGGCTTATAATGCTCGATCGTTCTCCATCATCCCTAAATGTCAGAAAGTGTTAAATTTATTTTATTAAAATCTAAATCTTAAAACAAACAAAAAAAAAAAAAAAAAAAAAAAAAAAAAAATCGTTTGCATATTTTTTTCGTATATATATATTTATTTATTTGATTTTTATAGACATTTTTTCATATAAATGCCCATGTTGAGCCTTTATTTTCAGCTATAAAATATATTTTGGGGGGAGGAAGTTTATTTAATAGAACAAAAAACTTTAGAGAATCGTCTATTCACATTCACAAAATGTTGCGGCTTTACATTACAAACATTTATTCCTACAAACTGTATACAATTACAACAGTGGGAAGATTCTATAAAATCCCCTCGCCCAAACTTAATGAAATAAAAAATATATTAATTTAAAGTTTTGTATAAATTTTAATTTAAAATTTACTGTTTGTTACTTTTAAGCTGTATCAACAGACTGATTAATTACTGATAAATAATAACATTTTAATGGATTGAATTTTTAATTCAACGTAATTTTGCATAGTAGTTATGTAAGTTGTTTAATCTGTGTCTGACACCAGATGTCAGTTACTGGTTCATAAATGTCAGTTATTGGATATCTGCATTACTAATAATGCAGTACTGAATATTACTGCTATATACTCTTACTAAATACTCTGCATACTAATAATGCAGTACAGCTTACTAAATTCCACTTTTTTTATAATAAATATTAATGTATTTTGTTTTTCCTTCTATATATAAAAAAAAGTAATGATTTCGAAATGGACCAATGAAAATCTGCGTAGATACCGCGAAACGTATCTGATTGGTCAGAGCTTTCTGACTTTTCTTAGGGGCAATTAACAGGAAAGTAGAGAATTTAGATAGGATGGGCGCTATTAGGGGGGTTGCCAAAGGGAAAAGACCCGGGTCTGTCGCCAACATGGCGCTATTTCCAGTATTTCGCCAAATTTCCATAGACTCCCATTGAAATCCAATAGCGTTTACTCGCTTGCAAAAAATCAACAAATTCAGATATTACAATGCAACAAAAATTAATATTAGCTTATGAATAGAGCTTAATTGAACTATTTACATTATTTTTAAGCACAAACACTAACTATTTATATTATTCGTAACACTATATATACAATTGGTACTTGTTAGTTATCCTGTCGACCAAATTACTGTCGCCAAATTCATATATATTAAACGAGCAAGAGATTTTCCCGATTATGAATGATATCGTAAACGACTGGGAATATTTTCACGAGACTTGCCCCCTATACTAAATCGAGCACGAGAAAAAGATCTAGCTAGGTTCCGAATACAAAAAAATTCGTTTTTACAGGGTAAAACAAACTCAGCGCTGAAAATGTTTTTTGTTATAAATGGAAAAATACTCAAACGATTTACACAAAACGTGTTGCCTATATTAATTCAGAAATCCATCTAGCTAGGTTTCGAATTCGGGAAAGGTCATTTTGATCTATTAAAACAAACTCAGCACTAAGAATGCTGCAATATATCGAAAACGGCTCTAACGATTTTCACAAAAATTGATGACTATACTAATTCGAGCACAAGAAATCGATCTAGCTAGATTACTAATTCTAGAAAACTCTTTTTCTGTGTTTAAAATAATAATTAAATGATCCCGTGTTGAAAGCAGAACGGAGGTTGGTGAGCGTAGCGACCAGGGGGCAGAGCCCCCTAGTATAATAAAGTTTTTTTTAAGCCTTTTAATCTTTTTAAAAAAAGTGTCAGTCACTGGTTCACTTTGCGTCAGTTACTTGTGTTTCAAAATAGCGATGGTGTCAGTTAGTGGAGTTTTTTTTACCATATTTAAAAATAAAATGTATAATTTTTCAAAATTTTGCCAAAAATAATTTTTTAATATATCTCTACTATCCTTTCAAAAACAAAGATAAGTATAAAATAGATTTAAATTTTTGTAATAGTGATTTGAAAAAGAAAGAATACTTAAAGTGGCAGTTACTGGGGGGTTTCACCCAATCTACAGTGGTGGAAAAAATTATAAAGCCACTTGAAAATATGATATAATTAAGAAACAAAATATAGAACATTTATGAAATTTCATACATATATATTATATGCTACAAGGAAGTAAAGAAAAAAATAAATTCATTAATAACTACATTAATAAAAGATTAATAGACTCAAGAAAATTTTCTGTACAAAGAAAGTTGGAAATAATTATAAAGTCGATACATGTATTTCATCAATAATCGATGCGAGACCCATTTTTTTCGATGACTTTGACTAGTCTTTTGTTTATTGAATCTATCAGACCACACAAAGTACTTGCATCAATATTGTTTCAGCAGTTTTTAAAAGCATTCATCAAATCTAACTTTAAATTGAATTTTCGTCCATTTTTGTAAACATTTCGAGCTAAAATTCACCAATGATTTTCTATTACATTCAGATCGGGTCTATGAGCTGGCCATTGAAGGCATTTCACCTGATTAGCTTCCAGCCTAGATTTAGTTGACTTCGAAATATGAACGGAAGCGTTGTCCTGCTGAAATGTCCAGTCTCCTGAAGTTAAAAGAGGAGCAAATGGGTAATAAATTATCTCCTAACATTTCTTGATACATAACCCAATTCATTTTGTTATGCATGAAAACAATTGGAGTGGTTCCACAGGCAGCTAATGCAGCTCAAACCATTACCGAGCCACCTCCAAATTGACGCTTTGAAAAAATATCAGGCTCCTGTCGTAAATCATGCCAAAAATATGTATAGCCGTCGGGTCCATCGAAATTAAATTTCTTTTCATCGGAAACAACAACATCTCTCCAATTTGTGCCTTCGGTTACATGTTTTCGTGCAAAGTCTAAGCGAGCATTTTTGTTGTACTTAGAAAGAGGCGGTTTTCCTTTAATTTTTTTAAATTGAATAATGGGATTGTTACTTAAAACATTTCTTACCATTCGGCTTGTACATGGTAATTGTAACTGTTCTTGAATTTGGGCATACAACATTTTTTGTCCGCAAACTAGCTTTCGGATTTGTCTTGATTGCCTTACAATTAAGGATTTCGGTCTTCCTGTATGCTTCTTACTGCCGTAATCTTCGGGATTTCTGAGAAAACTGTTTACTGCAGCCTTGGACCTTCCTATTTTTCTTGCAATATTAGAACCAGACATTCCAGCTTCATTTAAAGTTAATATTTTAATTTGTTCACCATCGGATAACTTTTTTCCTCTGGGCATTGTATTAAACAAACCAAATACAAAATGAATGCACGTAATGCGTTCACATTTACCTAAACTTTCATGGCGACCTATTTTCTTAAGCCTGGCATTATGCCAAATGAGGCTAGAACCATCGGCTTTATACTTTTTTCCGAGTTGTTTTGCATTGGTTGTAAGAAATTAGCATAATTTATGTTCCCCCTTCCGTTTTTCTAAATAAAGTTTATGTGTATTATTCCAATCTTGATCATACAAATGAAAATAGCATTTGCGTTATCAACAATTCCATTACTTTTTGAATTTTGTAAATTTTTCTATCGGCTTTATAATTTTTTCCAGCACTGTATACTTTTTGAAACATACTCAGGAAGAAAGATTAAGATTAAAACACATAACAAACTCTATTATTTATATTATTAGTACTTTTAAAAACGACATGTTTAACACAGCAAATTGCTTTAAATATAATCTTAATATGTTCTTCGTAACAATTTGAGTAGGATAATTACTTAGTCTGCGATAAGATTAATTTAAAGATAATTTTTCTTATAGGAAAAAAAAAATGTTTGAAATATGTTGATTTTTATAGTGCAAAATAATCTCACACATTCAAATTTTTTTTTGTATATGTTATGTACTTTTATATGACAAAATCAAAATAAGAAAGATTCTTTTCTTAATATTTCCCACTACCACGATTGCTTAACTTATACATATTTTTCTTCTTTTTAACTGTACCTTGTTCAACTTTATTTCCTGAATGTACATACACTGAGAAAAATGACACTTTCAAATCTGAGTAAATCGATGTTTTCATTTTGTTATGAAACTTTTTGTTTCAAATAGGACGACCCAATGCTTTCGATCCTGAAATAGCAGAAATACTCAGAATATTGAAACATTGACATACTCAAAACTGAGCACATAGAGGTCAGTTCATACTTATTTTTGAAACATGGAAGTACTCAAAAATGAGCACATGATGATTTATTCTTGAGTGTGTGCATGTTTTCAGAAATGTGTATATACATGTTTCAAACTTGAGTCATTTTGATTCGGAGCCATTTTGACTATGCGACATACTAAGATTTGAGTATTTTTTGCTCAGTTTTGAAAATGTCGTTTTTAGAGTGTATTTTAAGATTTATATTAACTCAATATTCAAATTTAAAGAATTTTATGATTAAATTAAATATACAGATTTTTCACTAAAATTCCCGAGTTTTCTGTTTAGTTTTTTTCCAATACATAAACGCTATTGTTTTATGCATTTGTTTTACAATGCGGTAATTGGAATATTTGGTTTTAGGAGCCACTGGCTCCTTCCAGATTTTGGAGATCTACACCTATATTATATGTATATATATATTTTTTAATGGAAAAAGAATTAAACACAAACTGATGCTTTATTATTTAGATGTGTTTAGCATTTTTTTAAAGTTTGACGTATTTCTTGTAATATTTCAAACACCTTGATGCTAATAATAAAACAATTCTTACTACATCTAAATTAATAATAGCATAATTTTATCTATAGGAAAGTAATTTATAAACATTTTATCTAAAAAGGAACTCATAAGTAATAATCACTGTTAATTGTACTTTTTAAATTAAAAAGATTTATTTTAACACAAAAAGTTTAGAAATTGCATTTTTTCTATTAGTATATCCAATTGATTTTCTGTAAGTCAGTTATAATGGTAAGTTAAGAAGTTATTTCCATTAAAATATAAAGAATGCTGTTCACTTTTACTACCCAATGATACTTTTATCCTTTCTTACATTCAAAATCGATGATAATACTTACTCTCTCTCACAATTCATAGCGAAATATTTCCTGAAATAACCTTTAGTCAAGTAAATTATATTGTTTGTGTCCCTATTGAATGCAGACATTAATGAATATTCAAGTGTTTTAAAACCAAATGATATTTTTCATTATTCTATAAGCGTACTGTCTACATCTTGCAAAAAATGTGTATTTGAAGTGTTATTTTAACTTCAGGTTAAAGGCTTAATTATTTTGAAGTTGTGCCCAGTGAAAGCGAGGACGGTGCAAAAACTTTTGCGAAGTCCTTTCCTTCCAAACTAATTATTAATTTGCATTTCCAAAACCCACAACAAACTCATGTTTCGAAAAAATTCGTATGACAGGCATATGTGTGTAGACATAACCAAGTATACTAACATAATAATAAGAAATACAGGGTGTGTCATAAATAGCGCCCAAATTCTGCACAGACAGAGTCCTCGTTGGGAGTACATAACAAATGCCCAAAGAACTATGCCTGTACGATCCATAGTTTATGAGCAAAATACGAAAAACAAAGTATGACGTCACAGTCGTTGTAAGAAAAAAAACACTTCATTTGACAAATCAACAGAAGTATTTGCAGACGGGCATACTCCCTAGCAGTTCGTAAAGCATTTCCATTACATTCATCAAATACATGTCGCAATATTCATGAACGGAATACCGGTAGCTGCAAAATGCAGTCTTTTAAATAAGAGTTCAACGGCGGCTTAACGTCATTCCACGACGCGCGCATGCATGACGCGATATGTGCAGCGAACGTTTTGAACGTTGTCTGGAAAGATATGCAAATACTGCTGTTGAAGTGTCCAATACGGTGCTTTTTTCTTGCACCGACTATGACGTCATACTTTGTTTTTCCGAGGCCAACGAAAAAGACAGGCTACCGCGGTGCATTCCACTTATCTTTTTTTACAGACCGCTAGAGTGACGTGTGCTCTTTTCGTACACCTTCATTGGTGCATTCGAGCATCACGTGACTCCCGTGGTCTGTAAAAAAAAAGATATGCGAAAAGCACTGCGGTAGCCTTTCTTTTTCGTTAGTCTCGTTGTTTTTCATATTTTTCTCGTAAACTAGAAGGAAAGCGCATGTTTACAAACAAACAGTTCCATCAACCAATCTACCACTTCATTTTTGTCGTAGCTATCATTGCAGGAATAGTCTTGGCGACGTAGGCCAATCATATTATAGATCAGTTTAACGTAGACCAATTAAATTTCCCCATTTCATGTGTACAGTAGGAGTCATAAAGAACAAACAGGTTTTTCTTGCTAACCAATCGTAATTGAACCAACAGTGACGTCAGTTGCCCTTTCCTTATGAATCGTACAGGTACAGTTCTTTGAACATTTTTTATGTACTCCCAACGAGGAATCTGGCTGCGCAGAGTTTGGGTGCTATTTATGGGTCAACCTGTATAACAAACAAGTTAAGCGACACGCATTTAGACAAAAATTTAATGCACTGGATATGCATTGCCATTGACAATGGCCTAAGCCTCAAAATCAGTAAGTTACAAATATCATTTCAATCAAAAACTAAAAAGAAAATTTGGCCCTTGGACCCTGTTACCGGTAAAGTACAAAACTGAAAATACTTAAAGATGCTTTGTCATTGACAATTAACTTGTGGCACATAATCTGAGCAAAATTGGTTAGTAGATATGAGAAGATATGCAAAACTCTGGTACAATATTCATATAGTACCCCTCCCCCACCAAGAAAAAAGTATGAAAAATCATGCAGCCAGCACAGATTATGAAACACTTTCCAATACTAATAAAATATTAAGAATTTTTATTTTTTCATAAAATCAAATGAAATATCTAAATAAGTAAACTAAAAACACACAACTGAGTAAAAATCCATTTTCAGCAATTGTTGTTTATATCCGGTAAAGTGTACCAATCTTTTCATGCAGCCTTGTATATGGTCTATAGAATATACTTCTTTTAAATGCTAAAAAGTGTAAATTAACAACACAATATACAGTAAAATAAGTTTTATTAGGTTGTTGACATGTTTCGGCTCACTCCGAGCCATTTTCAAAAACAAATTAGAATATTCTATAATTGCACAGTCCTTGAAATTATTATTTGAAATCATTGCATTTTCATGTACTTTTTAAAAATTACGCAAATTATCTTTTATTTTTATTTGGTTGTTTATTTTAATATTTGTAACTATGGAGTAACTCGAGCCACAATTTCGGTAAGTTAAAAGAAGCTGCATCGTTTGTATTTTTGCGTGTTACTATTTCTACGGTTTCTCTTAATATAGATGTATAGTATAGACTGGAGGGGAAAAATTATTTTACTTCCAATTTATTTGGATGGTTTCTTCTTGATATAATCTTGCCAGAGCTGTGGTTTTTCTATTATACTTAATATCAGCTATAGGCTCCTTTCCTCTGTAATTAAATTTCCTGCTTGTCATGCCAATATAGAAATTCTTAGATCTGTCTTCTCTTCTTTAATAAAAGGTATATCATATACTCCTGAATAATTCTCAAAATTAATTGGGTCAATTTTACTGCAAATGATATTCTTTAATTTCTGAGGGGGTTTGGTTATTAAGCAGATATTGAAACGTTTAAGTATGTATTTTTATTTTTCAGAAAAGCTTGGCTAATATTGAAGAGTATAAAGTTCGTATTTTTGCGAATCAACTAATAATTTATTATATTGTTATGATTTATAGGATTTATAAATATCACGTAATACACTAAAAATTAGTTATTTTCACAATGCAAACGTCATAGTGGAAAACCCACTTCAGTTATTGATCATAATCAATCTGGTAACCAAATAATTTGACGTGTCTCTGTAAATGAAAGATAAATGCTATAAACTTCATAACTATAGAAAGCATGTTGTAGTGGACCTAACTGACACTTTTTAATTTCACTGTGCTTGAAAGTATTATAATTAAAATGCATCACAAACACTAATAGATCATGATGCAATGGAATTATTTTCTGTGTCCCTGTAAACAGACTATAAATGTTACACACTTCATTTTCAATATCAAACATTTTATAGTACACATCAATAATATATAAACAAGTGGGTAAGTGTGATTGAAGATCGCACAAAGGGTTTCGTTTCATGTTCCTTTCAAAACACGTTATCCTTTCTTTAATTAATCCAAATAAATATCATTTTCAAAAAATAAAAAATATAGTCGTGTTTTTTATAAAGTAAAAAATTATCGGTCTATTTTTCTCATTTTTTCGAAAATCTGAACCGGTCCGATAGCAAGTGAAGCCCGCTATTATACTCTGTCATATTAATAATATCTGTCATGTGGACTAAATGCGATATTTAAAAAAAATCAATTTCAAAATTAAACATGTTGTATAGAGACCTTCAAAATGTTAAAATAGGCCAATGTTTCCATAATCGGGTTTTTATCATGATTCAATACGTTCCTCAAACTCATATGATGTTATAATCACTTGCTGACGTCATATCTACTTGCTTTCTCTATTACTCATATTGATACTCTCTTTGTATTATTCTCAAACATTTGAAAAAGTCCGTAAAACTTCCAATATGACGACAGATTAATTTTCTTTTTAATTCTCTAATGACACCATATTGACCTGCTTTCTGTACTTACACATACTCATACTCCTTCTATGATTGAGAAATGTTTGAAAATTTCCGTTTTATTACCAATAGGACATCATATTCATCTTTTTTCAACTAGTGAAACTTTTTATTTCATTTTCATTTTTCACGTGGAGATCTTTCAATAGAAAATTAATTATTGTAGAAAGAATTTTATTGGGGATTTTTAATTGTTGGCAACTACTATAACGAAAAATGTTTAAATTTAATAGAAACACACTGTTAGATTTTTTATTTTTTATCTCTCTGTATTAAAATAATATATATATTTTTTTAATTTTAGGATTTTCAGCTTCATAGTAGGTATTCAGCCATAACAAAGTACACAAAATTTCAAGTAGTCTGCAAGTTATGTAATTTCTGAGAACCGGCTCTGTGACGGACAGACAACGTAGCGGGACGAATACGGTTTCGTGAGATGAACGAAACCCTAAAAATAAACCATTATCTGAGTATATTTACAAGAGTTAGAGCACGGCCAGACAGCCAAAAAGACCGAATTCATACACACTACTCAACTATGTTGGAAAGTGTTAAAAACAACAAGTTGGAAATTGTACGTCAAACGTTACAAACGAGGTGCGTTCGTACGCACGTTTTAGAATTAAATTCATGATATCCCGTGCGTAGAACGGGTTAAACAGCTAGTTAAGTATATATTTTATGACACTGTTCATACAAATATCTTAACTAGTTATATAAATATTCAGATATATATGTATCAGCTAGTTATATAAATATTCAGATCTTGATGATTTTTAATTCTGTGAAATGAATTATATCGTCTGCAGATTAATTTCTGTCATAAAATAAGCATCTCGGTCGCTTGACGATTAAACTTCGGAAGCTCCTATAACAAAAAAACACCGATTTAAAAAAAAAAAAAAATTCAAATTTCTTAATAAATATTTTTATTAATATCTCCTAAAGTTTTAATTCGATTTTAATAAAATTTGAAATGTCTCGACAAAATTCTGCAAAGATAATATATTTTAAATTGCAAACCATTTGGTTAAGTAGTTTTTGCGTTGTTATATGCGGACAGACAGACAGACGGACGGACCAAACGACGACTATAGGTGCTACATATTTATATAATTACGAACGCACCTAAAAAGAGAAAATAGAACACCCTATTAACTCTGGTGCAAATCATCATATAAAAATGAACCTAATACCAATTAATAAATAATAACATCAACTAATTAATGCTATACTTAAATTTTGCTTACAGGGATCGTCTATATCTACAAATTGTATCAAAATTTAAAACTTTTAATACTAACATTTAATTTTGACATCATATTTAGATTCTTCGATGAATTTTACCGTTATCCATTAAATGCCATTTGATCGCGTCAGTCAGTCGGAAGTCATTCGATCAAGTCGGTCGGTTGGAAATCATTCGATCAAGTAATTTAGAAATTATGAAGGGTTAAAGTTTGAGACTCCTAATATTAAATTCATTTTTAAAAACAGTTGAACAATATAGTACAAACAAAGGTGTCAAATTAAGTAAGGAAAGATATCCTGAGACTAAAAGACAAAGCTTTTAATAGTGAAAGTATTTTTATTTATTTTTCTAGGATATCCATATGAAGTGAAAATAAAAACATTACAATGTACATAAATTTAAAAAAATGTTTGATATTTTATATTTTTATAATAAGGAATATAGCTGCAAGAAACGTTTTTATTCATGAAAAGCTCATTTTTCCTCAAAGAAAACTTGAAGAAAAGAAAGCTTTTTTTTTTTCAACCACTTTAAAATTTCCAGGAAATTTACACCTTTAATTATGTTAAAAACCATTTATGTGTATATAGGTTAAATGTGCGAGTAATGGACACCCTTAAAAAATGTCGTGTTTTTAAAATTAATTAATAGTTATAATTAATGTAGCTTTTTTAATATTATTTTAATCTATGAACAATATTCAACTAATCTGATAGTCACATTTCAAATTGTGAATCAACATTTAATTGCAATAATGGTAAACTAGCTGGCCCGCCCGGGCTCGTGATAATATACTCTTAAAAAAAACATAAAATTTTCATTATTTTATATCTTTAATCCGATTTTGTATGAAATTATATTTTCGAATGAAAAATTCGTAAAAAAATATTGATGTTTAGTGATAAAAGCGCTCATTTTCTTTTTTTTACACGTAGGGTCGTTTCATAGTTTTAAAATAAAAAGTTCTTTTTGTCGGAAATCTTTATTGGTTATAAATAAAACAGTTTTACAACCCGTGTAAAAAATTCATAAAAAAATATTGTTATCTAGTTGTAAAAGAAATGTTTTCTTCTCGAATTTTTGTTTGTTTGTTTTCGTGTCGGCTCCTTTAACATAGCAATAAAAAAAAGTACTTCTCATCTTCCGAATTCTCTGAAATTTCAATTGGTTATAAATATAACTGTATCCAAGCAATCTTTAAAAATTTGCAAAAAAATAAATAAAAACATGAATTCATAAAAGCTTTTAACGCAATGGCCATCTTACGCAATCCATTTTCAATCAACCCTTTTCAATCCCCCAAGAATAAACAGGTGAGGGCTAAACACGTTTCCCGTTTCTGAGGGGAGAAACCTTCAAAAAAGTTTAAACATGCGCAATGAGACGATTTTCATGTGGAAAAGAGAATGTGAATTTGACAGAATGCGCTTTTCGCTTTAAATGTATAGATAAATCAAAATATCCAAAAGTCCACTAATGGACACCCAATATTCCAATAATGAACATCCCACTGTTCCAGTAATGATCATCCCACAAACCAAATAATCATTTTCAAATAAATGTAACAATTAGAATATCACTGTATTTCTTTTAAATGCTAAAAGGTGTAAACTAACAACATAATATACAGTAAAATAACTTTTATTATGTTATTAGTTTACACCTTTTAGCATTTAAAAGAACTATATTATTACAAGATGTTATAATTTATTGTATTTTTAGAATATCACTAATTAATAAAATATTTATGTGAACAATTAATAGTTCAAATTAATCATTGTCATTATCACAAAATCAATATTTTAATTATTTTAGATACAAGATTTAAAATTTAGAGAATTACAGTTTTTAAATATTGAAACAAAAGAGATTTTATGTGGGCAAGTAAAAGAAAAAAAAAAAAAAAAAATGTCCAGGAGACAGTGCATGGCATTGTATTTCATGTTCCCGTTACAATTCTTAAAAGTTAAATTTTCTAAAACTACTTGCTACATTACTTGTAGAAATTATTGTAATACAATTATGAAAGGAATGAAACTGCAGGTTGAACAGGGTTCGTACTCTATTTGAATAATAAAATTACCTGACTTTTCCGGACCATCTTCCCTGCAATTCCAAGTCCAGAATTCGCGCCATTTTTAGAAATACAAATAGCAATGCTAGATCTTAATGATTAAATATACCTCTGAAAATAAAAGTCATCTATAAAATTGAAACTAAAAATCTATTATTTGATATTTATAATATAAAAAATGAAAAACAATTAGAACTATACAATTTGGATATATTCAAAGTAACGTTTTATTAATATAATTAGATTTTACATATCAACCATTCAAATATTTTTTGACATTTCTACTACCATGTCACTTGTTTGTGTTGTTTCAGAAACAGTTTGTTATCTACCTTTCAATTTTTTGTCTTTTAAAAATTTAATTTGGTACTTCTCTATTATCTCGTTGACCACTTTTCATAACAAAAAACTATCGCCAAACTGTAACGGCAAATAAATGGGAGAACATTGCCATTGGAATATCAAAATAAATAAAATATAAGAATTTAAGGACACAATTGTTATTTTAATTAATGAAATAACTAATAAATAAGTAAAACATAATGAAAAATACACGCAAATGTCGAATTAAAAACCACTTGATGACATAACAAACATGTATAATGCTTCTGACATCAAGTAAATGGGACTGCATTTTTGGCGTTTAATCTAACAGTTTGGCGATAGTCTTTTTGTCATGAACCTATATACCTGGACTTCTAACGAAATAGCCTTTCCAAGAAGGAAATCGTTCCTCGAAAAAAGCCTCAAATAGGTGGCGCATGTGAGGATGGTTTCTGCCTACGTCACTAAATTCGTCTGCTTCACCGTTTGACACTGTGACAGTGACATGGCGCTAGTGCAGCACGGTTTCTGGCCAGCTGCGCAGAACGGTGCGCGTAGCTGTGCAGCTGCCATTTCGTGCCGAAGTCTCGGCACGATGTTATCACACGGCGTTAGAAGTCCTGGTATAGAGGTTCATGCTTTTTGTTATGAAAAGTGGTCGATGGAATAATAGAGAAGTACCTTTAATTTTAGCTACAGCTTTTCTTTTTTGCTTGCTTTATAATTTTCTTATTTAAATATTTATGATATCTCATCCTAGCCACCTTAACATGGCTAAATATTTCTTTCGCAGAAGTATCACCTATTTAGCAACAAATTTGTATGGGTAAATCATCATTATGTTAAAAATATGAATGTAGCAAAAATACTACTTGCTAGTAAAAAAATCTGAATTTTTTGCTGACTGAATTCAGAACTCGGTACAATCTTGACACATGATAGCACAGGATATATATATATTTTTTTTTTTTTTTTTTTTTTTTTTTTTTGTTTAATTTGACTTTTCCAGGCTTTAGGGAAAAAATGCAATTTTCCCTGATTTTTCCATGACTTTCTGAGCACTTGTCATTTTCCCTGAAAATTCCCTGTTTTCCATATTTTCCAGTCCTGTAGGAACCCTGTTGAATGTTTTCAATACTAACAAGGAGACTGCCAAGCTTGGTAATCCCAGATTTTGATTATTTTTATATATGTTGTAGGGTAGAAGCCCTTTAGTCTCAGGTTCAATGGATTTTATACAATGCCCCTTAGTTCTCGAGAAATAGGGTGTCTAATATTATAACACAACTTAAATACTTACTTTGTAATGAAATTACCGAGTTGGTCGTAGCTAAGTTGTTATGGTGTCTGCTCGTTGATCCACGGGCCCGGGTTCGAGACTGAAACGCGCTACGTTTGTTTTTCTCATTTTTTGTTTTATAAATATACTTGTAATTATAATTCAGTAATCGCAATTAAAAATTATAATATTGTACATTAATTATAATGTTAACCTATTTATTATTTTATTTGTAACTAAATCGTTGCATAAAACATCATTAAACGATTAATATTTTTTTTAATCAGTTTTAAAATGTTTTTCATATACGCTTTATCGATGCAAAGATATTGAACAATTGGGTCAATTCGTGATTTTAAAGAAACATCATAAATATCTATTGCCTTAGCAAGGGAAGTCAATGCGATGATAATACTACTCTGTTTTTAAAGTAAGAAGCATAATTATATTAAAAATTAACATTAGAATTAAATTATAACTTTTTTTTTTTGCTTATTAAAGAATATAATTTATATGATGTTATTAATAAAATAAGGTATGATTTTGGAATTTTTACTAGTCAATAATAGATCTTTTTTTTTTAATCTCTTTAAATGATGAGAAATGTTTAATGATGTTTTAAAACTCAAAAAAGCTAAATTTAAATATGTTAACCTTATAATTAATGTACTACAGTATTAAAATTTTTAATTGTGAGATTATTAAATTATAATTACAAGTATATTTATAAAACAAAAAATGAGAAAAACTAACGTAGGATGTTCCGGTCTCGAACCCCGGACCAACAAGCAGACGCCATAACAACTGAGCTACGACCAACACAGTAATTTCGTTACAAAGTAAGTATTTAAGTAGTGTTGTAATATTAGACCTCGAGAACTAAGGGGCGTTGTATAAAATCCGTTGAACCTGAGACTAAGGTGCTTCTAACTTACAACATATATAAAACTAATCAAAATCTGCGATTACCAAGCTTGGCCCTCTCTTTGTAAGTAAACGTTTCAATTCAACACTGCAGAAGTGACATATAAGGTCCCTTATCTGCAGCTTTACAATTTTTTCTAACCACTATAAATGTAATAGTAATTATTATTTAATGTACAGATTTATTTTGTAACAGATGAATAATCAAACATTGAAGGCAGAAAATAATAGATTAATTAACAACTTGTAAGACTTTTATTTGAATGGGGAGAGCTTATGAGCGTATCAGCCCATACTTTTTCTATGCCCTTGAGCCTTAAACATTATTCTCTGCTTCCTGATTGGTTTGATTGATTTACAGATTATAAAATATTTAAGGCTGAGTTATAAAAAAAATAACACGATTTAATACTAAAGATTTTATTAATTACATGAAATTACAGAAAGTAATAAATTAATTAACAACTTGTAAGACTTTAAAAATTGTGTTTATTTGAATGGAGAGAGCTTATCAGCTCATACTTTTTCTATGCTCTTGAGCATTGAACATTATTTTCTGCTTCCTGGTTGGTTTGATTAATTTCCAGATTATAAAATATGCAAGGCTGAGTTATAAAAAAAATAAGAATAATATGATTTAATACTAAAAATTTTATTAATTACATGAAATTAATTAAAATCAGTTATTTATAAGAATTTTGGGCATTATAGCAACAGTTTTGTCGCTAAGCATAATTAATTGGCAAAAAATGAAACATTTGAAAATTACAGACTTTCATAAACTATTTTAGAGTTTCCCCCAGGTATAAAAAAAGGTCTGGTGCTGCTTGTGAGAAATGGGCACTTTTCCGATTCTTGAAGGCACTTTTCAGATTCTTAAGGGCACTTTTTTACTTGTTAAAAGTATTCTTTTGGTTTTTAAAGCCACTTTTGATATTTAAAAAACAGGGCACTCTTTTTAAGATAACATTGAGTCAATTTTTACTATGAAAGCAAATTTTTTAATGCAAAAAGGAGAAAGGGCACTTTTTTTACTGAGGGTAAAGAAGGGTGCTGTGTAAACCAAAGGGCAGGCAGGGTGCAGCACACTTCTGAAACTGTCTGGGGGAAACTCTGCTATTTTATTAAATCAATACAAATATCTACTTAAAATTAAAATAATAAATAAATATTGTGGTATACAATAAAATAAAATTCAATTTAAACTGCAGGCAGAAAATTGTAAATGTCTCTTAGCATTGAAGTAAACACAGCAATTTTTAGAAAAAAAAAAAAAAAAAAAAGAGCCACAACTGCCAAATGGTAAAATCTGCGTCTGCTAAAGATGTGAGTTTAACTTAAAAAAACATTTTTGATTCACAAAATAGCAAATTAAATAGTTTGATTGGGTATGATTGTAAAAATAATAAAATGATTTACATTCAATAAATATGGAGCCACACTGTTTGCAATTAAAATCCTTTGAAAAATTGAAGGATAAAATATAAGAAAGTAGTGGTGAGTGCATTTCTCAGGATAGGTTATGTAGTGGTTATCTGCTACAGTAGGATGTGAAGTAAAATTGCTCTAGATTATTAATTGTACAATGATTTTCATCTGATTGCAAATTCCAAAAATTAAAAATATTCCATAATAAGAGATTACATAAACTATTATGACTTATTTAATGTATACCTATTATTGTTAAAATGTTTTTGACAATTTAAACCAAGAGACAATCTTGAGTATATGTAGCATACATCAGGTTTTTCACCAGGGTGCGTTATAAACTGTGTTGTCAAATTCAGTAAAAATGACTGCTGGCATATATGCAATTTTTCCTCAGTATGTGTAAGTGCATGCTGATTTAAAAGCCTGCTTTGTGGAACATGATTTTTGATAGACAAGGCAGAAACACTGCCTCTCTCTAGAGTTTGTTCATATGTGTGGTTTTAATTGAGAGCAGTGCAAAAGTAACTGCTGATGTATAATTTTTTTACATGTGTGTGTTCTGAAAATTATTTTCAAATCCGAATTCCATGAAAATGGTTGCTGTCATACAGGGCATACATGTAATTTTCATCTGTGATGTTTTATTTGCGAGCTGGGTGAAAATGACAGTTGGCATATATGGCATGGATATGGTTATTCCCCACTATGTGTTCTCAAGTGTTTTTTCAAACAAAAATTTTGTGAAAATGATTGCTGGCAGACATGGCAAACATATGGTTTTTCACCAGTATGTGTTCTGATGTGTCTTTTCAAATCAAAATTCCTTGAAAATGAACGTTGACATACAAGGCAATGGTATACATGTGGCTTTTCACCTGTGTGTGTTCTGAAATGTGTTTTCAAATCCGGTTTCCGTGAAAATGATTGCTGACATACATGGCATACATATGGTTTTTCACCTGTGTGCAGTCTTAAGTGTGCTTTCAAGATTGAATTCCGTGCTAATGATAGCTGGCATACATGACATACATACGGTTTTTCACCTGTGTGTATTCTTAAATGTGCTTTCATTAATGCAATCTGAGAAAATGATTTCTGACATACAGGACATATATATGGCTTTTCACCATTATGAGTAACTAAATGCTTTTTAAACGTATCATTTGTAGAAAAGGTTTTTTGGCATTCATTGCATACATATGGTTTATCACAAGTACATAAAAGTAGATGTTTCTTTAAACTTTGAGTACTTGAAAATGATTTTTGGCACACTCTGCATACATATGGTTTATCACAAGTATGTATTCTTAAATGAGATTTAAAATTCGAATTGTATGAAAATGATTTCTGGCACACATGACATACATATGGCTTTTCACCTGTGTGTATTCTTAAATGTGCTTTCAATGATGAATTCAGAGAAAATGATTTCTGGCATACAGGACATATAAATGGCTTTTCACCATTATGAGTAACTAAATGCTGTTTAAACTTATCATTTGTAGAAAAGGATTTTTGGCATTTATTGCATACATATGGTTTATCACAAGTATGTATTCTTAAATGCGATTTCAAACTCGAATTGTATGAAAATGATTTCTGACATATATGGCATACATATGGTTTTTCACCAGTATGTGTTTTTGAATGGGCTGTCAAATTCGATTTCTGTGAAAATGATTTCTGACATATATGGCATAAATATGGTTTTTCACCTGTATGTATTCTTGAGTGTTTTTTCAAATCCGATGTCCCTGAAAATGATTTCTGGCATACATGACATATGTATGGCTTTTCACCAGTATGAATACGTAAATGCTGTCTTAAAATCTGTCTTGTTGACAATGATTTTTGACACACTTTGCACACATTTTTGTTCTTACCCGTATATGTTATTGGGCCAGAAATTGAACTTGATGTAGATGGAATGGAATCTTCACATTTATTGTTATCGTGAAACTTATGCATTGTACAAAAATGAATTAATGGACCACAGTTTTTCTTAAAACACATGGAAATGAAGTAGATGGAAATATGTATAATGTACAGCTGCACGACCTTTAATATTGATGTTCTTTGTGCAATATGCTTTGAAGTTAGGTATAAGGTGTAGTTTTTAAACCAGCTATTACAGTCAGAAAGTGGCTACCATAGATACTGATAATATCTCGTTTTGATTTTCTATTGTTATCTTGAAATTGAGCTTCTGTTTATCAGGAAGTATATATTATTCAGATGGATTCTTGATAAATACTAAAACAAAAACAAAAGAAAAATAATAGTTACAATTTATAACATTACTAATTTAAAATTTGTAATTAATTTAAATACTTTCCCCTCTTCAATGAATGTGATTTGGAGTAACGTACTTCTGTATCAATAAATACGTAAAATATTACATTTTCCCATTTATAATAATAATAAAAAACTAAGTTTTAATGTTTACATTTGTTTGGTATTAAAGCAAGTAGACTGTACATATATAACAATTTATAAAAAAATCGACTAATTATATGAAACAAAACCATTTTTTATTAACAAACGATCTTTTACGAAGCTCCCCATGGAGACTGCCGCACGATACGAGCGACAAATAATTTCTGATTTTACATTTATCGTCAAGCGTACTAGAGGCCAAGAGCGGCATAACATACCGGCCACCACTGAAATATTTATTTCAGCAACATATCTTGGAAAAGTGTCCTTCATTGTAAACAATTAAATTTTAACAATAAATCTTCAATTCTAAATATAAGTTTCAATTCAAATCATTAATATAAATATAAAATTCGATTTAATTCAATTATAATATTAAGACACAAAGTTACTACAAAGGATCAGGGTCTATAAGTCGTATTTTTGACCCATGAAATAAGCTTAAACTCGATTTTATTATACTGACTTTATTATTTAACTTTTTAATATTAGAAGGTTTATCCAGTACGATTTCAACAGTAGTTTTTGCATTTTGTTCGGATTTATATGACTTACACAAGCTCAAAGTTTGTATTATTCGTAGTTTTTGATGAAAAATATGCAATTTCTCCTAATTTTACCTCAATTATTTATATGAGCGCAATCGTGCAACACTTTCTTCTGTACATATATTATAAAATACATCAAAATGTACAATCTATGTAAAAATAAAAGTGTTGCAAGGCTGCACTCATAGTAAAATATAAAAAAATATATTAAAAGTTGAGCTAAAATTAGGCGAAATTACTTATTTTTCATCAAAAACTATGAATAATACAAACTTTGAGTTTGTGTAAGTTATATAAATCTGAACAAAATGCAAAAAATATTATTGAAATCATACAGGATAAACCTTCTAATAGTAAAAAATGAAATAATTAAGTCAGTATAACAAAATCAAATTTTAATCTTATTTCAGGGCCAAGAACACGGCTTATGGACCCAGATCCTTAGTCAATCTGTTGCAGAAAAAAATGCAATCGGTCGTGGTAAAATATTGCAAAATTCATCAATGTGGAAGAACCATATTTATTATTGTTCTTTTCTCCATCATTTTTCAACTTTATTTTGTGTAAAATATTTCATTTATTTAAAAAGGTACCTTTTATTGAATTTCATTATCAGAATTACTAATTTACTAACAAAACTAATCTTAACACTAAACTTCAACAGCATGAAGGCATCAATCTTGATTCTTTACATTTTGTTTATGGTTTTCAGTTACCGTAATTTCGGGAGTAAGCGCCGCGGTGCATACGTGTTTAAAAGTTCAAAATATCAGCAATGCGGCGCATACGCAAGGGCGGCGGGTACAAGGATTTTTTTTTCTCAATATAGCAGTATCTGGATATTGTGAAAAGCCTTCATTTCATGTTTTTTTTAGTCTTACTGCCTCAAATACACTTTTAAACACATGCATTCATTAACATTCATTCATATTTCACCTTTATTTACATTCATTTAATCTCAGTATAAAGTTCATAAACAGTTTATTATAAAAACGTAATTACTATAGTCGAAATATATTTAACTTACCCATATTTCTCCATTTTCTGTGCAATATTAATAGCTCACTCTTTAAAAGTATTTATTGTATACTTTACAATAGTAGATAAATTATATTTATTTCATAAACATTCAAACGCCACGCTTTAGTTATGTTTTGCTATTCTCATTCATGGCATACGGCAATGTTCGATTGAAACAATAATCGAATAATCGATTGGCGTAGTATGCTATTGTTTTAAGAGATTGCGCCAGACAAGTCTTTTAGTTTTATTTATGTTCTGTTTTGCTTTATCATTTACAATAAACCAAGAATGTGTTTTTCTAAAGGGAAATTCTATGAATTTTTAATTAGTAATTCAAGCCTAATCTTCTTCAAAGCATCGATCTTCAAAGTAAGCATAGACAATTTTATTAAATTGAATTTTTATTACGATTTTTTTCCGATTGTATTTTAATATAACCTGTGTTTTATTGTTAATTCATATAAAGATTTTATCGCTATTCTTGTTACTTTTAATCCAATTTTGCGATCGTTTTTTATCGTGACTATTTCATTTTTACCTATTTTTCAATGATGCAGCGCTTCTAATGGGTTCGGCACTTACGTATATATATTTTCTTTTTTTTACCGATTTTTCAATGATGTGGCGCTTATGATGGGTGCGGCGCATATTCCCGAAATTACGTAAATTCATTTAGTTAATTTGATTGAGTGGTTGGTTGGTTGTCAACTATGTAGCAGTTGAACAAGTAGCATTGTTTTGTGAACATGTTTCAAGTTGCAAAATGTTGTTAAACTTTTCTGTTTTTATGCAAAGTAGTTCTAGCATGTTCTGGAGAGTAGTGATTGGTTATAAACCATTATAAAAATGAGAGAGTTTCTCATGTATGTCATCTTGAATACTGTAATATATGCTTAATGATGTCTGCAGAAGTAAATAATAAAACTACTGGATTTTATTTTAAAGAGGTGTGTTTATTCAAGTTACATTTTGAACAAGTTTGGTATTTATAAAGCTTACATTTTGAATTTCATCTCTTTATTTTTCTGCAAGTCACTTCAACTTGTAAGTAGTTATTTTAATTTTTCACTTAGAAGATTTAGTTGTGAAATGAAACCAAAGTCAAATTACAACTTCAAAATCTTAAAATTATTATACTCTGCTGTAGATCACATTAAAAATAATAGTTAAATGGTCAGGGGAAATATTATGATATTCTACAGTTGGTCGTGAAGAAAAATCACAAAATTATTCAGCCAGATGCAGAGAACAATCGTGAATTTCGTCAATCTGTCGCAAGAAGAAACCATGAAATCTGCCAATCAGTCACAGAAAACATTCTGAAATTTGTCAATCAGTTGCAGAGAAACAAAGGCAAAATTCATTGATCTGTCACAGCAAAATCCTCATAAAATTCATTGATTGATCATGCGAAAATATAGCGAAATTAGTCAGTCGGCCACAAGACTTGATTGTCATTTAAAAAAGCAGAATTCCTGGGAAAATGGAGACACTTTTGGGTGGGATTTCAAAATTTTGGGTGTGAATCCTGCCATCCTGCCTTGAAATTCAAGGCTTGCGACTGCTCTAGAAGACTAAATTTGATACATTACCTCATTTTTATCTCCTTAATTTAGAGCTTTTTAATGAAAAAATTGCTACTATTTTTTTTTTTTTTTTTTGAAAATGAGTAACATTTTTAAGAATGATTTGGTCCCAGCATTTTTGGATCAAATTTCTAAAGTAAATTTAACAGTTTGTGAAGTGATCTATACTATGCAAAAATTAATAATCTGCACAACTCTTGGTCTCAAGGAATACAATATAAAGATGTTCTACTTTACTTTGATATGTTTCTGATATATTTGGTCATGTTTACAATGCAAAATTCTATATAACGTGCAATTTTCTATTTTTATACGTTATAAAGATTTTTTATGAATTTTTTTACATGCACTAACTGAAAAATTGACAAGTTCCAAATTCTCCCAAATCATAACTGTGCTTTGTGATGGACAACTCGCTATTTACACAGTTCTAACATCAATTTCTTTCATCAAGTAAACATTGATTTTAATCTGTTTTGTGGCAATTTATAAAGTTTTAGTAATTTTTTTCCTCAAAATTTTCTGATTTTTACAAAATGTTAGCAAGTTTTTTCTCCAGATTTTTCAATTTTTACAAATTTTTAACAACTTTCTTCTCCAATTTTTTTCATTTCAACAAATTTGTAACATATTTTTCAATTTCTACAAATTTTTAGCAATTTTTTCTTCCAGATTTTTCAATTTCTACAAATTTTTAACAATTTTTCATTTTCTACAAATTTTTCTATTTTTACAAATTTTTAAGTTTCTTCCCATTTTCAAATGAATGTTTTAGATTCCTAAAATTATTTTACTAAAATTATTTTGCAAACTACAATATATGTTATACAATATAATTTATATAATTATACAAATTTTTTGTGTTTCACTTTTCAATTCCACCTTTACATAGTAAAATAACTCCGTTTTTTATCTAATCTACTAAAATAATACATTAAAATTTATCCCTAAATATCCTTATTTACAAATTTCTCCTAGACAAATTAAAAAAATTATATCCACTTACAAAAAATAGATCTCAAACATTTTACGAAATAACAATAAATATATACATCGACATAACATTAATAAAAATACAGTACTTTTCGGTTAGCTGGGCGCCAGTGTTTTGTATACATATATATATATATATATATACATACGCATATACTTACATACATACATATATATGTTACGGTGAAACACCGAAATCTGGAGAGTGTCGACTTTCACCGGTGAATGTCAACAAACACAAAGTCGCTTGGTGTATGTCCGAAATATTTGCTAAATACCCTTATTTCTGACTTACACCGGTAAATGTCGACATTCACCATGCACTAATGGTGAATGTTGAACATGTCTGAGATTTATAATTTTTTCTCCGTAATTCAGTCGCGATAAATTTTTCGCCTCTCTTTCTGAGAGGAATGACTAAGAACTTAAAACACATAGTACATTCAAAATGAGAAAGGAAAATAATAGAAGTTAAAAACTTACTTAATTATACAGTACGTTCTAAATGAGAAAATAAAATAATAGTAATAAAAAACTTATTAAATTATGTGATTCAAATCTTATTTATTGCAACAACTTAAACTATTATGACACTTTGAATTGCACAAGAGGCCCTTGCTTTTACAACTGCATTTATTTGTGGAACACTTCCTTTTGCAATGACAGCGTGTATAGCCTTGCCCACCGGTTCTCGAATTAGCTGCAGCTGCTTCTCTCAGCGAAATTTCTTTAAAATAAATCTCATCTATGGAAAATAACTTTTCTTTACAAATTACGAACTGATTACGTGTGTAAAGCTGCTTGATGGTTCCATTTTCATTTGCAAGTTTATAGAAGTCGGTGTCTTCTATTCTAACAACAACCGCTAACACATTTCGGTTATCTGTACGACCGTTTCGGTTATCTGTACGACCACGGTCGACATCAGGGACTTGTATTCGTTCAGTATCACCAATTTGAGCAGGCGGAAATTGTTTTTGTGAGGTTCGTAACATTTTTGTTGCTTGCAGTAGAAGATTCTCTTTCGTGGCCGCTCTTTTTATAGAAATTAACTCGTGTTTTTCAGTCAGAACTTGATGTGAAGACGTGGTAGATTGCAAGAGTCCTCTTCAATATTTTTCTTTGGAGTATGGTTTTCGGTATGACCACCGCTCAAATTTTTTTCAGTAGTATTACCAGTTTCTTTAAGCTGTTCTTCGGTTTCAAAAGTATTGGCAATTTCTTCAAGTTGTTCTTCGATTTCAAAAGTATTGGCAATTTCTACAAGTCGTTCTTCGGTTTCGATATTTGTGATTTGTTCGCTAGGCAAAAAAGACGATGCTATGCGTCTTTTCGCTTTAATGCCAAACATGGCTTCATAAGGACTTTGGCGTATTCCTTCGTGGTATGTAGTGTTCTTGGCAAATTGAACAAAGGGTAAACCTTCTGACCATTTATTTGTATCGTTATCGTTCATCCATGCAGTTAGCATATTCTGTATATCCTGATTGGTCCTTTCAACTGAGCCTTGTGTTTGACTATGACGAGGCTTTCCATGAACTATCTTAACATCTTTCCACATAGCGCATATTTCGGATATGACTTGATTACTGAATTCTCTACCATAATCTGATTGCAATATTGCTGGAACACCAAATGTTAAAAATATTGGAAGAACGTGATACACTACTTCTTCCGCCCTCTTAGTTTTCAAAGGTCGTAGCTGGACAAACTTAGTTAAATGATCTTGATACACCATTATGAACTTATATTCGCCATCTCTGTTTGACTGCAGATCTATCAGATCCACTTGACATCTTGAGTTTAACTCAGAACTGATCATTGGTTTCACAACAATACCTTTCTTAGGTGCACTGTGTTTCATTTGACACTGTTTGCATAAATTTAAATACAACATTACAACTTCATATGTAATATTTTGGTATTTATTTTGCAACTCTTTAAGCATACGTGTTCTTCCTCTGTGGCCTATTCTGGTGTGAGTTTCATATAGTATACTGAACAATTCCTCATTGGTAACATAATACTGTATATTCGTTTCTCCTGCTTTTAATGGTACAATTAACTTCTATTCATCATTAATTTTTAAAACGTCAAATCGTTTTAATCATCTGTAATCCAAAGGTGTGTTGCACTTAGTTTTAGCAGAAACCACTTCAGAAAGTATTTTAGAGTACTTTTCTTGAGAAAAATAAAAACAATTGTCTTCTTGTTTACCCGCAATTAGTGCATTGAACTTTTCAAGAAAAAGATCACGATTCACTGCAGTATCCATTCTGTATAAATTAGGGTATCAGAAAAAAAAAAATTAAGAAAACGTTGCTCTCACCATCAAACCTTGCATAAGACTGACAAAGCTGACTGACTCCACCAGAACGAAGGATTTGGCGGGAAACAGCCAGTCGCCTCTTTGTCGGCTCAGGGCCTTCTCGATGATGGTGCTGCGCGCGCAGGTCAGTAACACTTCTCTCTGGGCCTGAATGTACGGATCGTGACGTCACACCTTCACGCTAGCTACCGCAAGGGAGAAAGAGATTCAAGTTCCTCTCTTTTCAACCTCCACCAGAGCATATCTGTGATTGTCGACATACACCGGTGAGGGTCCGAATGTACAAGAATGTAATGAAATATTCGATCTTTCACCGACGTATTTGGTGTTTGTCGACATTCTCCAATTTCGGTCTTTCACGGTAACATATATACACGTACATATATATATGTATACACAATACATGTATGTTATGTATTTATGTATCTATATACATATATATATATATATGTACATATATCACTGGTGCCCGGCTAACCGAAAAGTACCAAAAATACTTTCATGGCAATACACAAATTATACTACTTCAAAAGACAACACGTCAAACGATTAAACACTTCACAAAACACACAAATAAAAAAAAAACTCAATACAAAACTCATGCCATAAACACATTTCAACAAATCCAACCATCCGACAGACAATAAACAACCAATCCAACTAAACCAATCTAATTCCCTGATAAATCAATCCAATTTCCTGCTCAAACCAAAATAGGCGTGATAAAAATGTACGAAATAAAGTGGTAGTAAGAAAAACTCATTTATCGCCTTGCCAAATGACTCGCTTATTCTAGGATTCAGCACTTATTACATTCTGGTAAGAGCAATTTAAAAGTTAAATTTAATCACTTAACTTTACAGTTAAATCAAAAGTTTTTATGCACTGTGACAGTTACTGAAAATGCACTTTTATTAATGACCACACACACAGTGTCCATTACTGGAAATTGACTAATTAAGCATTCCAGCAATAGACACAGATGCTAAAACTTGAAAAATAAATGAAATTTTGTAAATGACTATGAGTACATAAAATGCAAAGTTTTCTATACTATTAAAACAAAAACATTAACATTAAATTTAACATTAAATAAACATTAACATTATTATTAAACAAACTTTTTAAGAAAATAAAGCTATAAATTAATTCTCAGCTCTTAGCTTAATCAGCAATATTTTCACTAGAAGACTAATAATAATATTTTCAGTAAAAGTTGTGAAACATTATTTTCTGCTTCCAGACTGTCAACAATAACCCAGATTTTAAAACATGCAACGGAGAGTTATGAAAATATTAATAAAAGCTGAATTTATATTGGTTATTGTTCTATAAAACAAAAACTTTAGAGGTTATCCAGCACTAGCACATTTGCCTTATTTTTTAATTGACATATAACCTTATGCAATAGAATTTTTTCCACCTCACAATTTATTCATAAAGCTTACCTTTTAGCAATGTAATTATTTTTTCAGTTTTCTAATTCGTGAGCTGTTTTTTTTTTCTGTTTTCTTATTTGTCTGGATCACCTTAAATAGCCATGTTTCGTTATTTTTCAGCACTCACCATTCCCAACATTTTTTTTTTTTTCTAAAACAAACGGAATCTTCTCTATTTCTGTGATACTTTTAGTATTACTTTTACGTGAAACTATTGGAATTATGAAGGATTTTTTTTAACCTTCAGATTTTGCTAAAAATTTCGTTTATGATTACAATAACATAACAATACAAAAACGGAACAATTTTAATTGTTCTGCAAAATTGGACTGTAAACAATTAGATTATAAACACAAGAACAAAACTTACTGGAAAAGAAAATTTCTACTAAATTCCGTTCATGAAATAGTAAAAAAGTACTTTCAGTTAATATTACAGAAAATTTCACTTCCACAACAAAACAACTCCATGCCGCATTTGTATTTGTATTGATTATTTGCAAAACTCACGATTCGTTCTTAAAAGAATAATTCCTCTTATAACGAATCATGTATAATGCAAGGCTTGTTCACGAACGGTGATCAGGTCGCCTGCGCGGAAAAGAGATTGGAAAATGGGGTGACTCTTTACAAGTAGAAGCAACTGATGAAGCATTTTTATATTAATAAAAATATAAGAGAAAAATCTAAAATAAAAGTAGGGGCTTGTGATCCAGATTCATCTGTTTAGGGTGATAAAACACTGCAAGTATATGTAATTTTCTTTTGTCTAATTTTTATTTTTGAGAGTTTGCGCCTAATCACTTTAAAGCTATTTTCTATCTTTGTTCTTCTTTTAACCTTTGTGTTATCCAATTCGGTAATCGGATCGTCCGACCTGTCATCCACTTATATGTTACTAAAACTGATATATTAATCATATTCCTCTATTGTTATATTTCTTATACTGGGTCATTAAGTAATACGAAGGTTTAAAAAATCATTTTAGAATGTGAAAAATTTTAGATTTCCGATCAAACTGTTAAAGCTGTATCAATCAACCTACCAAACCAAGTAAAACGGGAGTGTCTAGGCTGCCGGCTGGTAGACGGCAGCGTAGACAACAGGGATAAAGCACCGGCTGGTTGAGCATGCGTAGTAAGCGCGTGTATTCCCCGCCTTCCCCTCCCTCCGTTCGCGCTTCATTTTCATTCATTTTCAGTTCAACCTTTCCTCGTGTTGTGTCTGTTGTTAATGAAGGCAAAAAGAGAAAATATGCCAAGTAAGTGTTTTGTATATTGTTTTCTGTTTAATTATCTTTTTTGTTAAATCCTGTTATTTGAACTGTTTTAGGTCAGTGTTATTTTGTGTTGAATTTTAGATATAATTACGTGTATTACATGTGGATGTGGTAGGATATACTTTCTAATCAATCGCATTCGTTAGGCGTGGAGAGATCAATGAAGAGTACGTGCCTTCAGGCAACCGAAATAAGTGATAAAATATGTATTCAATTACTTTTATTTAAGCGAAAGTCATTGTAACTAAAAAGCTGTACCCTCCCTCCCCTACCTCTCAAGAAAAAAAAGTTAGGTACATGCTTAAATTAATTCATTTATTTTGAAAATGAGCTGGATGAAATTGCAATAATGAGTTCAATTACAATCATAAACAGCATTTTTTTTCTCTCAATGCTTTTATTAAAATTAATTTTTTAAAAATCTGCTTTTGAGGGGGAAGGGGGGGGGGTAGTAGCCTCTCTCTGATTATGTCCCTGATAAATGTTATTGCATATATCCCATCAATCGTTTTTACTTTTATGACTTGTCAAATTTTATGTATGAGGGAAATATGAGTGTTTGAATATATGCCGTCCTACTGTTTTAAACTGTCACTGCTCTTCTTTCTACATTTGGTTTGTTAATATTAAGATCATTGACCTTCATATAGACAGGTTATTACTCTTTTTATACCCGAATTTCGTTAAGGTAATGTAGCTGAAAACTGAAATGGCACCTAGTGTGTAGTATGAACAGGGATGTAGTGAGTAGCTGCCCGGGTACCCATCCGGTCTGGGTTTAAAAAAAAAAAAAAACTGGGTTTTTTACAACCATAAGAATTGTACCCAGCCCGGGCAGGTAGCTGCCCTGGTTGGGTTTTTTATTAAAAAAAAAAACGGGTTTTTCACAACCTTGAGCATGAGCAACAGTTGTGTAGTCATAAAAAAAAAAAAAAAATCAAAGTATATGCTATAGCTTTGTTTCAGAAATAGAGGGTATACGGAGTTTCGTAACAAGTTCCTCAACTAAATCCAGAAGATATACAGCATATGCCCTGGTAAACAATTGAATTAAAAAACTAATGAAGTTTGTCTGATGCAGTGTTTGTGTACCATTCCATAATAAAGCTTTGACATAACTATTATAAATTATATACTTAAACTGATTTTCTTTTTTTCCTATCAACAGGGCAATTTTGCGAGCTTTTGTTCCAGTTCATCTTTGATCCTATGAAAAGAAGTGCTTAGACATTTCAAAGAAAAGAAAGTTTGAATTCACCTGAGAGATTCCTGTTTGAAGATTTAGAGAATAAGTTCAAAGCTTAAGTCTGCAGGTTAGCTGAACCCTGGAGCTATTTGTGAAATCTTCAGATATTAAGAGCAATAGCCTGGTGAAAATCTCTAGTGCACAGAGCTCTTTTTATTGAAAGGTGGCCGTGCACTAGGGACCCCCACCTGGATAGTTGCTCTGAAAGAATTAATGATCATACACACTATGTTCTAAGTGTGCAGCATCTCTCATGTGGTAAAGTGCTCCCTTTCCTCTTTTATGACTTTCTTTTAGCTTAGCATATCTAAAAGTCAGAGGTCAAGAACTGGAGCCATTGACAGGTTGAAAAACACCCATTTCTTTTGTCAATTACCACAAAATGATTCAAGAAGAATGGGAAGGAAGGACCTATCTCAGTAAGACTTGCTCAGGAAAGCTCTGAACTGACCTTTAGAAGAATCAGTAAACAATTTTAGTTTCGATCTCTTAAAACTGCCTTTTATATTAACTTCCTCATTTAAATTCTTATTTCGTTATTATCTGATTGTCTAAGCTAAATTTTTTTTTGTTTTTCTTCAAAGGGTTTTTCATTTTGGCAAATGCTCAAATTTTATTCTTTTTTCTTTTATGTTCAGTGTACCACATGAAAACATTAACTGGAAAAACAGATAACATAATCTTATTTCTTCAGTGGTCGATAAAAGTTTTTTTTTTTTTTTTTTGGGGGGGGGGGGGGGGGGGCGTTTTCTGAAAATTTTAAGTGTTATTTTTGTGAATTTATTAATATTTGCAAAAAAATAAAAAAAATTTAATGAAAGATGAAATCCATTTTTCTAATTAGAACCAAGATTTTATTAATAAGTTCTTTTGCAAAAGATTTCTTTTCTGGTGAATTTATTTTACTTGCAAATAACACATTTTAAAACCTAACAAAATAAAAATAATTGATGAAGATTATGTTTTTATGGAATGTAAATAATGTGAAGTAGCTTATTTTATTAAGAGGAATTTTATGACGGGCCCTGTTATATTTATAAAAAAAATGTGAAAGTGTGTGGTTTATTAAAAAAAAATTTTTGAAAGGACCTGTTTTAATAAGAAAGAATTTTGTGAAGGAGCCTATTTCAGTAAGTTGATTTTTGTAAAGGGGTCCTAATTAGACCCCAAATTTTACCTTATTACCCTTGTTCTTTTATTAAAAATTTTTAATAAAAGTCAATAATACCAATTAGTGGAAAGGGTAAGGCAGGAAACAATATAATACAGCAGGAATCTGTTTAGAAAATTTTTAGGTCTTAAAACAGCACCCTTTATAAAAATCCTCATCTTAAAACCGAACATTTTATAAAATATTTCATCCCAAAACATGATCCTTCATAAAATTTGTTGTCTTAAAAATAGACCTTTTCACAAACTTTTCTGCTTCGAAACTGAATCTCATAGATTAATAATAATTTAACCTAAAAATAAAATAAACTCTAACCTGTCGCAAAAGAACTGAACTTGTCAAAGAACATATTACTTGGTTTCTTTTTATGCGTCAAAAAGCTCCTGTGTAAAGGATATACACAGAAGCATGAATGTAGCGATAGTTGCAAATTCACAAATATAAAAACTTCTCACAATTTCACAAAAACAGGACCCTGAGAGAAAAATCTGGATCCCTGTTATAGTATCAAATGAATTTTTTAGTACCTGCAGTTTAAAATATTTATTTTCTGTTTTCCACTATAGTCCTTTTATTGTGAGCATCCCATGTATATTTTTTTCAACTTTTGAACATTGCTATTTCCAAAGAGATTGTGGAGAGGGAATTCCAACACTGTAAAATTTTAAGACTACCACCATCTTTTTACTGAGCCAATGTATCATAGCATAGGCCTTTTTCTTTCCCCTTCACTCAAAAATTCTTGATTGTTTGTTTTCTTCATATTCCACATGTAAATGGAGAAATCAATAATAGTTATTATCATGGGTTTTTTTATGAGTAGGTAATAGGTATACACATCACTAAACATTTTATGAATGTAAAGTAAAAGGTTAAAAAAAAAAAAAAATTATGCTAAATCAGCATGTGTAATTTGCTGATAATAAAGATATTTGCATTTACTACTCATGTACTTTTATTTAAAAGAAGTGTAGCTAAAGACTTACAAGATCTACCCCCCCCCCCCCCAAAAAAAAAATAAATAAATAAATAAAGGGAGAAAATTTGAATATTTTACTCCTTTACTTATTAATATTTACTTAAAAAACAAGACAAGCATTATTAGTGAGCAAAAATTAAATTGTATCGTACACTTCTAATGAAATTGTAATCATGCTATAATTTATTCTTTATAGTTACATTCACTCAAGTTTTCTTTTCAATTCTTACTTTATTTGAAATTTGAGGAGGACCCTCCTTGTCCTTGAGTTAATGATGACTCAGATTCAACTCTTGATAAAAAAATTTTTTATGAAAATCTTCCTGAACAGAGCAGAAATGTTCTTATAAAAAAAATATATGTTAATTTCTCAAAACCTCATGGGGATGAGTGTAGCTATGCTTGACCGCGCCAAATATGGCGATAAAACAGTTTTAAGAAAGCGATAAAGTCTTGGGGATGGTCAGAGCGATAACGTGCTCTGGCTGGTCTGGTTGTTGAAGTGTTTCTGTTTCCAGGAGTAGGAGGGAGGTAAAGAGAAACATCTGTTGGAAGTGATAGTGAATTTCTTAGAAAGGGCGGTGTTTCAGATCTAAGGGGGTATTGGATTTTGATTGATAGACGACGAGAAATAAGGGACATGTTTTACAATCCTTTAAATAAACAGATTTTTAGACACGACAATTTTTACTATCAGAAGAATTTCATTTTATTTTGAAATGCGACTTTTAGATGAACAAAGCACTTAAAAGTTAGTTTATATTAAAGTAATTATGATAAAAATGGCTAAAAGATTTCAGACAATTAATATTCAGAAATGATTTTCATTTCGTTTATTGGAATAATTTAAAACAAGTTTACTCACTGTTTTAGACTTTTTTCATTTAATTGCTTTAAATTTTAATTTATATAATTTTTTTTTATTGTATTCGGGAAATATATTTTCAAACAATAACAATTTTTAATATAATAAAAATTTCTTTTCTTGGCTATTATTTTTGTTTGTTGAAAATGCATTACTAAAATAAATAAAGCAAACGCATCCTCGGATATGGAAGACTGTTGATTAAATAGGACTTTTTTTTTTCTTTTCAATACAAACGAATCTATGAGAAATCAATTAAATTGTTGAATGAAATGTATTTTTCATTTAAGGCCGTTCTCGAAAAATGAAAATCTGCACTTAACAACAAGAAACTTTCTGACACATTCAACGACTCATTTTTAAACGCAAAAGCATGAAATTGAACTATTATAATGATTGAAAATCGAATAGGGTTTTTCATTTTTCGATAAATGTATTGCATTTTAAGTTGTAAGCAATTGTTGTCTCATGACGACCTTTCTCAGACTGTTGCATCTGGAAATTCCGTTCATAATGCCAACTTTGACTGCATTTTTCGAAAATCCCGTGCTTTTATAGAAAAATGAAAAACACTATTCGATTATAAATACATCTGCCAATGAATTTGAGGACCGCCTTATGATGTATCATACTTTTCTTATGTCATAAAGACTTACTTTTTTAGATTAATATTTGAATGCACTTTCGTACCAGTGGAGGACTTTGAGTCAAATAAGAGAGAAGGCTGTAATATACAACAAATTGCAGAACCTCTTCTGCCCCTTTCCCTGTGAGAGCGACTAATTTAGCAGTTATTAATTGACACTGTTCACAATTGTATTTTAAAGCTAGTGTTGGCAGTTCCACTTTGACAAAATGGCGGGACAGCCAGTTCTAAATCAAGACATAAAATAACTAAATTCTACGAGAACGGAACCTGTCTATAATGGATTTCTGATTTAAACGTAAAAAATTCATACTCGCTTTCGAAAAAATATCCCAAAATTATACTTTCTAAGATTGATACCTCTCCAAAACGGAATATTTTTCTGATGGTTATTTGAGATTTTCTCTTAGTAGGTTTTACTATTTTAAATAAACATATTAATCTTGCACAGTTAAAATATGTGAAAGTGGAATTGCTTCGGCCCGAAACAAAATTCAGTTTTGGAGAGGTTTTCTATTGAGAAGTTATAATTGTATGGTTATTCCTGCACTAGAAAGTTTTTTATTACTTTTTTTTTTTTAACGTTTAAGACAGGATTTCGTTATAAACAGTTTCCGTTATCCCAGGTTTTATTGAACCATGTACATTAAATTTGCGTAATAACTGAATCGTTAGGGACAGTGACAGGAAAAATATGTTGTTTTTAGACAAGTTTTCGTCTTAGCCGGTATAGATTTGTACTATATTCCTTTCGGCAAGAAAGAACGTAAAAGTTTTCTGTTCTACACAGGTTCTGTTTTCACAGGTTTTTTTTTTCTTTTTCAGTTCCATTCGATGCAGACTAAAGAACACCATGGTACTAAAGAAAATTTAAGTGAATTTATGTATCAAGGAAAATCGGTACTCCCCAAATAAATGATCTAATTTTAGTGATTATGCTTAATATGTGACTATTCTAGTATTATTCGCTTATTATTATAACATGTTAACAGCACTGAGACTGTGAGGCAATTTTTATTGGGAAAATAAATAAAATCAGTATGACATACGTGAAAAATTGCATGGCGCACAAAGAAATCATATTGTAAAGTAATAAAATGTCACAACGCTGCGCTAAAAAGTACCTCACATAATCGCCGGATATTTATATCTGTGTATCTTATACATTATTACAAAAAGACTTCAATGAGTATTAAAATAAAATATGGTTAAAAATATTGAAATTATGATTATTAAAAAAGTGTTATGTGATTTTGTAAAATATTTTCACTAGGGGAAAATTTGTAAAGAGTCAATAACAATGTTTTATATGCTAACATACTCTTAAAATTTTTATTCATCATTTTGTTATTAAATATTACAAATGAAAAATAAATATTAAAAGCAACCATACTTTCTTTAAAAAAAAAAAAAAAAAAAATGCATATACAGAGCACTTTAAAAAAGATGGGACAAACTGTAAGAGGTGGTAGAGCACACTACCATTAACAATTTTTGTATCGTAGTAGGTCGCAATGCATTTTAGTCAAAAATATAGGGTATAGACTTTAAGCCAAACCCAAATATTTATTTAGAGGTTAATAATATGACGATATTTTAACGAAAAGTTCAACAGATTTTCATTGCCTTATGCGGAGTGCGATATCAAGAAAAGTGCTGGATGTGCACAGTAATTCAGTCGATGACACAGTATGTAATGTCAACTACATTCCGAAATATGGAGCACCTAATTCAGCACTGTTTGGATGCGGGTGATAATAACTTTGACCAATTCTCGTGATACGTAAATATTGTTACATTTGTCGCTAAACAAGGTAAGTCTATCGAGATTTTCGCTAAAATAGATTCATCATTTTAACAAAACAAGAATTAGGGTTTGGTTGGAGCGAAACATTCTGTATATTTGACTGAAAAAATTCATTGTGACCATGGTTTCATATACAAAAATTGCTTTTCTAGTAAATAAACTTAATTGTCGAAAATTTTAACAGTCAACAATCTGCATCAAGCTAATATTATCAATCTCATTCCAGTTTAAAATTTATCAAATTTCAATTTTTTTTAAAGGGCTAAACGTTGCAGGGTCTTCCTCTATGTAAGTTAGTTAAATGTTATTATGTGCCGTAGAAAAAGTTAAGAAAGTCAAAAAATATCAAGCATCTATTTTTCCTCAGAGTTAAAGCTATATGTACTGAAGAAGTGTGGGGTTGAACGGAGGGTGATTTCTGAGTTAAAGCCTTTCCCATAGCATTTAAAGATAATCAGATGTATACAAAACCTTGTGTTAAGATTGATTATAATGTGTAAAAATTAAAGTAAAAAAAAAGCATAAGCAGCCTAAAATTTTATTGTTATCTACAGGGCTTAATTTCTAAGGAAAAAAGTACCGGAGCCCTAATATTCTGCAGTACTAACACCCGTAGCGTACCCCTCAGCCCCCCCCCCCTCTCTTTCTGCCGTCACTCCAATTTGCATATTTATATTTCATACATTATTTTCAAAATTCAAAGCATTGTTTTTTTATTTAGAAAAATAAAAATTTTAGCTATCCACTATTCCACTTTTTAGTTATTACTACTTCCAAATAGAAACCTTTGCCTAATCTTGATGCTAATTAATTGGAGAATTCTGCGATTAAATAAGCTCAGGAGTATGATTCAGAAATAGTGTTAATACAAAAAATTAATAGTTCGCAGCTATGCAGAATAGAAAAAGACTATTTCTGTTTACTCTTTATTGTGATCAAAATAGCATTAAAATGATTTGAAATAAATAAAAATTGAATTTAAGACAAATTGAGCTGTAGCTTGCCCAAACCCGAAGGCTTGTATAAAAATCGAGCCTGTTTCATCTCTATCTCTTACGTGAGCGGCACATTACGTCACTTATAAGTGTTTTGATACAAAAGAAAGCAAATGATTGGAGATAGGAGGGAAAGAAAAGGGTAATTTAGGATTCGTTTTTCGGAAGCGTTATTGCTCCGGAGCGCAGTGTTTATAGCTCCGTTGATTTATGGCCAATATTTAAATATTTACTAAAAACAAAGAAGTACCGGAGCTGGGCTCCGGTGGGCTCCAGCGCATATTAAGCCCTGGTTATCTAATATCTATATCTATACTATTACATAAAGAGAGAACGCCTGACTGACTCATCAATGCCCAGCTGAAATGACTAAATTCAGGATCACGAAATCTGGAAAGTAGATTGCTATTATTATCTGGGCAAGCAATAAAAAAGTATTTTTTTAAATTCCCCCCCTCCCTCTCCTTGAAGACGGTTAAAGTAGCGTCGAAAGTTTTAGGTCATTTTTTTCGTCATATCTTAGCAGAAGTTAGGTAGGAACATGAAATTCAGCATAACATGTCTACTAAAAAAATAGTTAGACACGTATTTCAGCGATTTTAGAAATTCACCAACTAAGGGGGTTAAATGGAGGGTCGAACGTTTTAAGTCATTTCGTCATATCTCAGCAGGAGTGTTAGGTAGGAGCATGAAATTCAGGATAACAAATTTACTAAAAAAAATAGTTATGCACTTATGTCAGCGATTTTAGAAATTCACCCACTAAAGGCGTTAAACATCATATATGAACACGATTATGGGAAGTTAGACGAATAAGACAACTATTGCTGATTTTTGATTAGATATTTTACGTAAGATATTTTTAAAAGAATTTTTTTTAATTATCATTTATAAAGCTGAGGGACTTAGTATGATTACGTCAAAATAGATAAAGTTTTTCTTAATATCATTTTGACGGTTTATGGACGCGAGTGCGTTGTTGTGATTGGCGTGTTTTTAGGATATTATATTTTTACTTATGTTACCCGGAAGACCAAGGTTAACTCGGGCGAAGCCGGGTGGTTCAGTTATATTAAAACAAATTTATTAGTTTCAATATGTACATAAACAACAACAAAAATATATTTATCAAATTTTTACAAACTTTTATTTAAAGTTTAAAATTTGTATGTACTGCAATTTTATCTCACTCCCGCTTTTATCCGATTTAGAAATTTGTTGACTCATGTGTGACTAAGTTTTCAACCCTCCACCCTACCGCGACCTGCGTTATACACGGCCGGTGCATGACGTTTTAAACGTCACATGTAGTGGATCATTTTTACACGGTGATTGGTGTAAAGCGACGCACCCCCCGTTTTGCACCAATCACCTTGTAAAAATGATCCACTACATGTGACGTTTTAAACGTCATGCACCGGCCGTGTATAACGCAGGTCGCGCCCCTACTTCCAATACGAATTAAGTTGAAATAATTTTGCCAAAGTTTTATAACGCTATAATCAAATATGTATCTTTTGACCATATTTCCAGAATTTTACCTAGCGTTCCTAAAGGTTTGCCCATAGTTTTTACAGCAGTAACTGGTTTTCTCAGTGTCCTTGGAAATTTGCTCATCGTTCCTACAAATTTCCATTTTTCCACTCACATGGGTAAAGGAGGACTACAATACAACCCGGGCTGACTCACGCCGTCATTTAATTGCCCATAGGAGCAGGAGGAGAACGATTGGCCACGCAGCGTGGCAACAATCGCGGATTGGTTTAAGTGAACATCAGAATGCTTGATGATTCAGCCTGTATTATAGCGCGACCTACGTTATACTCAGCCAGTACATGACTGTTAAAACGTCACATAGAGTGGATCATTTTTATATCGCGATTGGCGCAAACTGGCGCGCCCCCCATTTTGCACCAATCACCGTGTAAAAATTATCCACTCCATGTGACGTTTTAAACGTCATGCACCGGCCGTGTATAACGTAGGTCGTGATAACAGTAGCCCTACATAAAACCCATGTCACATTATCTGCGGGTATAAAAACTGAGCTGCGCCGTGAGGCACCTGAGTGGCGACCGTCAGCGTCTCAACCGCCATACACATGTCCTGAGGGACATATAACGCGCACGAACAGGGTCTGCGCCCATATGCGCTACGGCGTCGGAGCACCACCTCCTACGCATCACTCCGATTCTACGAAGTGGGGACGACATAGGTCGTTACGATACGTGGAGGTTCCCATAATCAGGAGACTTCCACGAAGACAGCCGACGGCTTCGTCGCCGGAACCCCATGAGGGTAACCGGGTTCTAAGCCATAATGCCGAGTTCCCCCGACGATCCTTGCTTTCCCGCGGCGTCCGAACATCGAGTCCTAGGGAAGGAGGAAACGACTAGTTCATCTGCCGCGATTATTGCTTGTGCGATAGAAGGAATTTCTCGCCAACCCGGGACCACAAAGAAACTTGGCCCTTGACGCCTTAGGTTATCCTTTCTCGATGGCTTTGCTTCCGGTGAGCCCTACGGTAAGAACGCAGGTGGTATCTGATGGACTCCATCAAGAGGATCATCCACATGTAAAAACAACACATGCAAACACAAAACTTAAAATATCACAAAAATGTTAGAAACAACGGGAAATTAGGTTTAGATCCACTACCGAACTCTGATGGGCATGAAAAATTCCTTCAAGAACGCTAAAGAAGCAGTCTCGGTCGAGGTTAGTTGCGTGAAAATTAGGTGAAGACTACCGCTAATGCAACCATCGGACACGGAGAGTTCCAATTACGCAAAGACACGCTGGATTGGTTTTTGACCCGAGGCACAGTGGGGCGTTTTGATGATCTAAGTGGACAAAATTCATTTTTCCGATTATCTCGGAATTTAACAAGACCGCGTATACTGGTAGATGAATGTCTCTTTTTTCGAGATCCGTACGAGGTTTGTCGAAAAAAATCCGATTTGTCGATTAACTACGACCGTAAAAAAGGCAGTTGGTTTGAGATAGTTTCAACAGTTGCACTATTTTTCTGTAAGTTCTAAAACAAGTCGTGACTTTTCTGTTTTATTTGAAAGCAGGAGTTTACTGAACATATGTCACATGTTTTTCACAAGATTAAACCTGTTGTTGTTTGAAAATAAGCGCCATCTTGTTTTCAACCTTCATCTTGACTTTTAATACAGTATTAAGCATTATTAAAAAATAAGTATTTTTTAAAATCAAAGTGTCATTCCTAAAGTATTGGAAACTTTAGAAAGCTCCTGCGAAAGTTTGCGAATCATTAAATTATATTAACTTGAAGTGTATGTATGAGTGTTTAATTCTAATCTTGCAAGTCAATTTTAAACCACTTTTAATTATCCGATTGAGCTGAAACTTTGAATACATGTGTAGTTTCAATGACAATACAATATTATAATATAAATAAATAATAATAATATAAATAATAATAATAATAATAATAATAATAATAAATAATAATAATAAAAATAAATAATAATAATAATAATATAAATAATAATAATGATAATAATAATAATAATAATATAAATAATAATAATAATATAAATTTATCACTGTTTGATTATTTTATTACTGATACATTCGAAAACCCAGCAAAACCTAATTAAACTTCAACGCAATAATTTTGTCCACCTAGATCCTCAAAACGCCCCACTGTGCGAAGGACCAAGTTTTGGCTTGATCGCCGTCGCGTTAGTCGACGAGCCTCCGGCCCGGTTCCTCGTAGTTGAACAACACGAGGAGTAGGTGATCCTCTCACCAAGATATGGTGAGGGGATCACCTACTCCTACTCCTGCGCTTACGATAGGGGGACCCGCAGGCCCTAAGGGACCTCGTTGAGGCCCCACAATGGGTCTTCTGGGTATCTCGGATATCCCTTTTTCACCGGCGGACTACGATGAAGATATGGTTGGAAGATATGGTTTTCGTCAGGGCTACACTAGATATCGGGCTTGCTCATTCATTATCATGACGTCACAAAAGGTGGCTGGCCGCTACCAGCGATTGGTACAAAGCGAAACGACAAAATGAAAGACATACAGCGATTGGAACAAAACGATGGGGTCGTCGCTTTGCACCAATCGCTGGTCGCGGCCAGCCACCTTTTGTGACGTCATGATAATGAATGAGCAAGCCTGGTATCTAGTGTAGCCTTGTTTTCGTCCACAGCGACCTGAGGAGCCGCCTTTGGATTGAAACTCCATCTGGTTTTGGAACCTCCTGCGCTGTCCACCATTGAGATTGGCTCCCAACTGATTCAGCTGCAAGGGATGACGTGGTGGCTGCGGGCTATGCGCCCCATACGCACGCACGCCAGTAGATATTCCACCTCTGACGCTGGTACGGTGCAGATAGTTTTTGAATGCCGTATCTCCCAGCGCGCTACAGAGTCACCACGCATCGTGCTCTACAAAACCAAAACCTGATCTCGCCGCCGTCAATTCCTTGGATAAGTTTGTGGAGATGGCCCAGCTACCTTTTGCTTGTCTTTCCCCAGCGTCACCTACCTCGGCACAAAAGAGAAGGACTAGTCTCCTTAGTGAGCCCCTTGCTCAAGCAACTGGGATTGGTCTACGGGATGTCCTTCCACCACCTACGGAGGAGACTCCGAGCATTGACCGAGTCCTGGCACCACGGAGAATCTGCGCTTACGATAGGGGGACCCGCAGGCCCTAAGGGACCTCGTTGAGGCCCCACAATGGGTCTTCTGGGTATCTCGGATATCCCTTTTTCACCGGCGGACTACGATGAAGCGGTAGTTCGTCCGTCTCCTGTCTCTGTCTTGTCGACGAACATCTCACTATATCGAGTCCGGTCCTCTTCCCCACTTAAGGGGTCGAGTCGGAACAACCCGACGGAGAGTCGCAAAATGCTTGGCTTCCGGTCATCTTTCCCACTTAAGGGGCCAAGTCAGGACCCGCCAGATCATCTGCGGGTATATAGCAGAAAAACAGCAATAGGCGTGAAGAACATTTTAGCTTTGCACAACTTTCCCTTCGTTCAATAAACAGTCTTTTTCGGAGGGCATGTACTCGCAGAGATGTAGCTGTTGCCACTCGTGGGTAAAGTCCATAGCGTTGTCCGGTTTTTTAGAGTGTTCGTAGCGTTTTTCCCAAAGTTCCTAAATTTATATCAGCGTCCCATTTGCGGTATGTTTCGAAGGAGAGGGTGATTCCAGATTGACAGTTTGAGAGTTTGACAGGGTTAGAGTTTTCAGATTTGTCTAGTATTCCTAGAATTTTGTCCCGTTTTGTCCAACGTCTAGAGTTTTGTTCAGCGTTACTAAAGCTTTGCCCGTGATGCTATATCATTACCACGTGTTGCCCATTGTTCCTAGTGTTTTCCCAACAGTCTTATGTTTGTTTAGCTTTTTTAGAGATTTCTTCGGCTTTGCCTAACATTCTTGCAGTATTTTCCAAGTATTTATAAAGTTTTGCCTAGCGTTCTTAAAGTTTTGCAGACTTTGCCTGTTTTTATATAACATTGGGCGCGTTCACAGACCGAACCCCGAGGTACATAGAGTAACGCATGGGGAACCCGAAGCGTTCAGAGATCAATATCACGTGATTTTTTTAGGGTTTCCAGTAGCATTCGGAGACGGAAATTACCCAGACTTCGGGTAACCCACATTACCTGAAGAATTTTGTTGGGTAAAGTGATCACGTGGTTGGGAAATATTATTTGTTTGCTTGTTTTATAGCTAACTGCAATTGTCAACTGTTGTTCTTTATGACTCCTACTGTACACTTGAGTCCTGACCATTTCATTGGTCTACCTTAAACAGGACTATGATATAATTGGCCAGCGTCGGCTAGGATGCTTCCTGCAATGTTCGTACAATCAAAATGTAATGGTGATTGGTTGACGGAAGTGTTTGATTGTAAACATACCGATAACTTCACCCAAAAGCGTTCACAGCCGTTTTAACCCAACTTTACACCGACAAAATCAGATGACGTCATTCCCCAATTATACGAGTAACTCGCGTTTCGGTCTCTGAACGTGCTCATAGACCGTTTTTTGAAATTATGCTATAGCATTGTCCTGTTTTTCTCAGTATTTTACAAGAGTTTTGTCCAGATTTGCACAACGTTCCTAGAATTTTATCCAGCGTTTCCAGAGTTTTGACTAGAATTTCTAGAGTTTAATCTTGCATTTCAAATTTTTTACCTGACTTTACTCGTTTTCCTTTAGCATTACTCGGTTTTGAACAGCATTCTTAAAGTTTTACGTGGATTTCACGTGTTCCGAAAGCATTCCCAGGTTTTGTCTAGTGTTCCTATGGCATTGTCCCGTTTTGTACAGTGTTTCTAGAATTAGCCTAGTTTTGGCCAATGTTTAAAATTTTTTGCCCGGTATTCCTAATTTTTTGTCTGGCTTTGCCCTTGTTTCTATAAGGAAAGATCAGTTGACGTCACTCAGGGCAAAACTTTGACGTCACTCAGGGAAAAAGATGGTTTTGATTGGTGTACGAACAGGGACGAGTTTGTCTGATTGGCTGGGAGAGGGGGAGATTGATTGACGGGAGTGTTTGTTAGTAAACATGCCCTTTCCTTATAGCATTGCAAAGTTTTGGTCAGTATTCCTAAAGTTTTTCAAAACGTTCCTAGAATTGTGTTCAGCATTTATGACTTTTACCCGTAATCCTATAGCATAGCCCAGTTTTTCCAATTGTTTCTAGAGTTTTGCCCAACAATCCTAGTTTAGTCCATCGTCCCTAAAGGTTTATCCGGCTGAGTAATTTAAATTACGTAAAAATGTAAAAATTTTGCTTTGTACAATTGTATGGCTATATTGAAATTCGCTGGTGCCAGCTGGACATGTAATCAAAACCATGTTTTTTTAATTTACAGCGTTATAAAAGGTGGGCAAAACTTATGTGTGTAAGGCTTATTTCGTAATGGGGGGGGGGTGCCAACTTCACACGTGGTCAACAAAGATATCTTTGATTTAGAGCGTTAAAAATTATAGTCAAAATTAAATAATGAGTGGGCAAAACTTCTACGTAATTTGTGTAGCTATATTCGAATTGGGCGGTGCCAGCTGAACACGTGGTCAAAACCATATTTTTTAATTTACAGCTTTATAAAAGGTGTACAAAGTTATATAACGGGTGGGCAAAACTTCTATGTAATTTGTAAATCTTAAATCGTAATTGAGGGGGGGGGGGTGCCAACTCCACACGTGGTCAACAAAGATATCTTTTATTTACAGCATTAGAAATGGTGCGCAAAATTAAATAATGGGTGGGTAAAACAGTAGCACAATTGTTCTTTTTAATTTCGTATTGTGAGGTGATGGGTGCTAGTATGAGAAATGGGTCAAAAAATAAAATGTGATTTACAGAGTTATAAAAGGTGGGCTAAATTAAATAATGGGTGGGCAAAACTTCTACGTAATTCATATATTTAAATTCGTAATGGGGGTTGCCAACTTCACACAGGACCTTTTCTTTCCTTCTAAACAATTTAATTTTAACGAATCTCCATTTGAATATAATTGTCTTATGTGATCAGTAATATTATAATTCCGTATACCATGACTTGCGAATATATAATCTGAAAAAAGCTTCACTTTGAAGTGTTTGTTTAAATATGTATGCAATATTCTCTTAAATAATTTTAATTGTAGGCTAATAATGACTAAAAAATACCGAACATTTTTGTAGGAATTGAGCCTGTCGGGCCTGCATGATTTTAATGATTTTTGCTCTGCTCAGACCCCCCCCCCCCCCCCTGTACACACACACACAAATCCCCGCTCTAGAACGCCAAACTTTCTGGCACATTTACGAACTCATTTAAAAACATAAAAACACGACACTTGTAGGTATAACATTGCAATGATTCGTTGTCCAACTTTTTTTTTTTTGGATAAATGAATTGCATTTTGAGTTATAAGTAATTGTTTTCTCATGATGGCAGTCTTTTTTCTGTGCTGTCGCATCCGGAAATTTAGTTCAAAACGCTAACACTGATAGTATTCTCTGAAAAATCTTCTACCTTTAACCCAAAAGGCAAAAACTGTTAGCGTTCGTAGTTTTTGAATAGGAGCATCTGTCCCTTTGATACGTTTGAGAACAAAATTGTTTCAGAAAGTATCCAGTTTGGATTTGAAAACCGCCATAAGTCTAAAAATTTTTTTAAAACAGCAATGTTGAACGCATAATCAGAAACATGCCTTATATGAAAGTAAAAGGAAATACCTTGTACGATTCTCAAAAAGTTCACACTGCAAAAAATAAGTGTTGATTTTACAGTATAATACTGGAACCCCAGCTGCCAGCATTATACCGTAAAATTAACAGTAATAAACAGTAAAATAAGCATTAATACGCTACCGCGCATATGCCGCAGCGTATTACTGTTTATTTTACTGTTTATTACTGTTAATTTTACGGTATAGTACTGACAACTGGGGCGTTCCAGTATTATACTGTAAAATCAACACTAATTTTTTGCAGTGCAGAAGAATATCTGAAAATTTTATGCATGTACAGATGGAAAATAAATATGTTACGCTGTGAGAATGTCTTTACGTGTAAAGTGTGCCATTTATCCAAAAAAAGATTGAGAAATACTAATATAGAAAGTTCGGTTATTCATACGTATTGATTATAAAATTCAAATATCTTTGCTTCTCAAGCTTTGTTCAATGATTTGAATATGAGTTAATATTAATTTATTATATTCCATCAGTTTTTAAATCTTTTTTTCCTCCTGGGTTTTATTCAGCCAAACCTAAACAAAATATGGCTGAATATTATATTTTTTATTTTTAAAATCATTTCTGAGTTTTTATCGTGTAGTTCGAACTTCGAACGTTATTTAATAAAAAATATTGAAATAAAAAAAATTATAGATATTATTATTGCCAAATTGTGTAACATATATATATTATTATTATTATTATTGTAAATTAGAAATGTGAAATTTCCTAAATTTTCCAAATGGTGGGGGAAGAAATGTTTCTACTTTCCAGTTTTCTTTCTAGATAAATTAGAGAAAAATTAAATTATTAAGAGGAAAACGATAATAGTCCATTTTTTGTGAAATTTGGGGTGACAGTTTCATTTAATGGTTTGAAAGGTGTACTATCATTTGGTAGAGGAATAAAATGAAAATAATCCTTTGAAAAAGCAGTTAAAGACAAGATCGATACATAGTGCTGAAGCTAAGATATCCACGCCGGTAAAGAAAAATAACTCAGAATAACATAGTTTATGACTATCATAATTTTTCCCTTTCGTCCCATATATATCCTATTTTTATAATATGTCTTTTAAACTGTATTAAAACCAGATTAATGAAACTACTTGCTAAATTATTTGGATTTTATCATTTTTCTTAATACAATCGGTATTCAAATTTTCTATTTCTTTAAAAACTGATATTATTTTATTTTATAATATTTTTACAATTAAAATATAATTTTGATTTTTCGAAAATCTATATAAACTCAGAATTCCAGTTTTGGCATAATGCTTAAATTTCTGTTATAATTCTATTCCCTTTGTGTTTTACAACTTAATATTTGATAATACAGGAAATATATTTAATTAATAAGCTTATAATTGAATACTTGTAAAAGTAAAAATAGTTTTTTAAAAAGCATACTTTCATTAGTGCATTTAAAAGTAGAAAATACGCCAAATTTAAAATTCCTGTTTTATAAATGAAAATCTGCTTTCTTATACGACATTGCATTCCCATGTAAAATTCATTATTATAGGTTAAAAAATAATGGATTGATATAAAAACAAGAAAGAAAAATCATGCGTCAAGCATAGATTATGTAACACTTTCCAACGCTTCCAAAATAATCTTACAAATCATACCGTTTAATAAGCTAAAAGATAACATCTAATTAAACAATTTGGAAAACGCATAAAATATTTAAAAACATAATTTTAGGAATTTCCAACATATACAATATTCGGAAAAATATCCAAATACTTTTATTCAGCCCTGTATATGATCTATAGATTTGTATATATACTACAGATAACGACAATAACATATAAAAATTGCAGAGCAATCCGAGCATATTTACGGGAGTTAGAGCACGGACAGACGGCCAGACGGCAGACGGCCAGACAAACCGAAGTCATAAACACTTTTCAACTAGGTTGGAAAGTGTTAAAAAGAAAACTGCCCAGTTAAACTGACGGCATTGAGCTCACAGGCTATTCACACTAACTGTAAATTATATTCTTATTTAAAGAATTTGAAATAAGCCCTCAAAAAATGAAGAAATCGACAATATATTAAGAGGGAGGAACCATCCCCCGTTTCTCCTTCTTATAATTAACCAATGAACCCATAAAACTAATTAGAGAAGCGCCTTACCACAATGAACCTATATACAAAATTTGAAAAAATCGGATAATTCTGCATGAAAAATCCATTTATCTAAATTAAGGGGGGGGAGGTTAGCCCCCCGTCCCCCCTTTATACTTAACCAAAGAACCCCCAAAACTAATCAGAGAAGCGCCTTATCACAATGAACATATATATAAAATTTGAAGAAAATCGGATAATTCTGCTTAAAAAACCCATTTATCTATATCAAGGGGGGTTAGGCCCCCCCGTTCCACCCTTTATACTTTACCAGTGAACCCCCAAAACTAATCAGGGAAGTGCCTTACCACAATGAGCCTATATACAAAATTTGGAGTAAATTGGATAATTCTGCATGAAAAACCCATTTATCAAAATTAAGGGGGGGGGGGGGTAGCCCCCGTTTCCCTCCTTTACACTTCACCAATGAACCCACAAAACTAATCAGGGAAGCCCCTTACCACAATGAGCCCATATAGAAAGTTTGAAGAAAATCGGATAACTCTGCATGAAAAAAATCATTTATCTAAAATAAGGGGGGAGGATTAACCCCCCCGTTACCCCCTTTATACTTAACCTATGAACCCCCAAAACTAATCAGGAAAGAACCTTATCACAATGAACCTATATACAAAATTTGAAGAAAATCGGATAACTCTGCATGAAAAAAATCATTTATCTAAAATAAGGGGGGAGGATTAACCCCCCCGTTACCCCCTTTATACTTAACCTATGAACCCCCAAAACTAATCAGGAAAGAACCTTATCACAATGAACCTAAATACAAAATTTGAAGAAAATCGGATAACTCTGCATGAAAAAAACATTTATCCAAATTTAGGGGTGTTAGCCCCCCGTTCCCCCCCCCCTTTATAGTTAACCAATCAATCCCCAAAACTAATCAGGGAAGCGCCTTATCACAAGGAACCTATAAACAAAAGTGGAAGAAAATCGGATAACTCTGCATGAAAAATTCATTTATCTAAATTAAGGGGGAGGATTAACCCCCCCGTTACCCCCTTTATACTTAACCTATGAACCTCCAAAACTAATCAGGAAAGAACCTTATCACAATGAACCTATATACAAAATTTGAAGAAAATTGGACAATTCTGCATGAAAAAACCATTTATCTTAATTAAGGGGGGTTAGCCCCCCCCCGTTCCCCCCTTTATAGTTAAACAATCAATCCCCAAAACTAATCAGGGAAGCGCCTTATCACAAGGAACCTATAAACAAAATTGGAAGCAAAACGGTTATTTCTGTCAAGAGTTATCGCGTTACGTACGTACATACATACATACATACAGAACGGGCGGGCACATAAGCTCTCAGGCTTTGATAGCCTGTGAGCTAAAAATTAATTTTTGCGCAGTTTTCTTAAGGCAGTTCTCAAATTCAAAGGAGCTACTTTTTGACACATTTCTGAATTAATTTTCGTTCAGAAACACATGAAATTAATAAGTGTTCCTATTCAGAAACTGTGTCATTGAATGACATTTTTCATTTTTTTTTAAAAGACAGAAGATTTTTTCAGAAAACACTGTCAAAGTGGGCCTTTTTAATCGAATTCCTGGCGCGACAGAACGAGACTGGGGAAAGTCATCATGTGACAAGAATCGCTTATAACTCGATAATGAATTTATTTATCAAAAAATGGAAAACGCAGTCGATTCCAAATCGCTTCAACAATCAGACCTGCCAGTTTTATGCCTTTACGTTTAAAAATGTGTCACAAAGTTTCACATATTGTTGAGCAGGGAATTTGAGATTACCTTAAAGAGATATGGCAACTGGCAACTGGCAACATGAAAGAAAAACAGCACTCTTTTATTACTGCAAATGTTGCTTTACATTATTGTAACACACAAATATTTGTTCAAATAAGCAGTATATTTTTTCCATCACGTTTTAACAAAATCTTTAATGGTATAATCGAATTACAAGTAAAAATATTTCCCTGCTTTTTTCTTTTTTTCAGAAAAGTAGAACATATTTTTCTTCTTTCATTCTAAAAGGCTGTTTGCATGTACATTATGGGAAGAGAAAAGGTCTCTTGACTATGACTGTACTCCTTTTCTTTAGTATAATACAACTTCCTGACTCTTCTGGATTATGTTTAACGTTATGTTATGTTACGTTTATGTTAAATGGATTATGCTTAACGTCCCCTATTACAAGACGCCAATTAACACAAAAAATCCCTGACGGCTCGGCCACAGGTAGATTTCGAAGGCGCAGACCGCGGGGCGCCTGTTTGTTGGGAATTGCGGAAGAAATGACCTTTCTGCCATGATGCGGCAGTTGGAACCGTCCACTTCGAAACCTAACTTGTTTGCAGGCGGAGCCGGCAGGGATTTTTTTGTTTTTAATTTTTTTTTTCTATAAGGGTTGGTCCTATAAAAAACTTGTCAATATAAAAGTTTTAGATAATATTAAGAAGAGTTATAATAAATTTAAGTGGATTTGATATCTTTTGAATTGACGAAGCTATGATTTTTTTTCTTCTAACCCCCCCCCCTCCCCACTTGAAGCCATTTTTAATGATATCAAAACTCTGTCATACATTAATTTTCGGCCCTTTTCCTAGAAGTAATAATAACTTTAAACGGATTCGATTCGTATCATAATTAAGACGTTATGGGTTTTTTTCTGTTTTCAAAAAAAGCCTCCCCATTTCCCCCCTCCTTGGTTCGATTTTGCCCGTTAACGAACCTGACTGACATTTTATGCCCCTTGATTTTATGTATAAGTTTGGAAGAGATTTGTGAAGAATTATTCGAGTTATCGTATCCATAAAAAAGTGACATAGATAGATAGAAAGATAGATAGATAAAGTTTTGAACTGAGGGTGGTTTTGGGTTCTGGGAGTCATGATCGGCGTAGATCTGCAAAATTTTTTCAAAAATTCCAACTTAGAGGAGAATGTAATATGTAGTATTTCTTACGAAATCTACCTAAAATGCATATATTTTCACATAATTTTATTAGAGCACTTGGAAACAGTTATATTTATAAACGATTAAAATTTCATAGAGATCGAACGACAAATAGTATTTTTACGCAAAACCGTTACATTTAAGGCCATTAAAAATTTCAAAATGCTTGGACAAGAAAATCTATTTTTTTAACTATAATGATCATACTTAAAACAATAAGTAAATGTTTTTTTACGATTTTGCGATTTCGTCATTAAAGATATAAATTCATACAAAATCGAGTAAAATATATAAAATAATACAAATTTAGGGTTTATTTAAAGTTTTATCACAGGCCCAGGCAACGCTGGGCGGGTCAGCTAGTGTTTATATAAAATTACACAAGTTCATTCCGCCACGTAAGCTCTGGAGTTATGCTTAAAAAAAAAAAAAAAACTACACACGTACCAAATTTGTTTGCAATAATACAAATGGATTTAACATATTAGGGGTTCTAAATTTTAAACCTTAAAAAAAAAAAAAAAAAGTCACTTGTGACAGCTTTGCTAGTGTTAAATTAGACAACTGTGTATTCGAAAAGTTTTGAAATGTATTCAGAGCAATACTTTTGCATTATCTGCATGCCAGAGGTTAAAAAGACATTGAAATCGACAAAGATTTTACTACTTAGAGCAAATTGATTGATTCTACATATAAATACTCATCAAACATTTGCTTCCAACGTAAAATTATTTAATAAATATGAGTTACTTTTAAACTACATATGTATAAAATAAACCTCGACGTTTCGGTTAATCTTTATAACCATCATCAGGAGAAAAACCTTCATAAATATGAACAGCAAAAATTAAAATGTGTTACATGATTGAGTCACAATATTCAATCTGCCAAGACGCTCAAATAACGGAAAATTAAAACAACATATTCAAAATACGCCTGGTGGCGCCCTCTATGAATCAGAAATGTAACTGGAACTTATGTTCGACGGAATTAACGTTCATTTTAAAATGCATTTCCATATGGCAGGAACCGAAAATGATGGGATATCGTTGCAAATTTCATGTTTCCTTAGTGAAATTTCTATAGATTCACGGATGAAGGCTTTAAAGGGATTGTTTTGTCTGGAAATAACTTTGACGTTGTTAAAATCAATAAACCTAACCTGTCCGTTAGCAAAAGTTCTTGATAAGGCAGTGGAAAATTTATTGTATTTCAAATCTCTCTTATGTTCTTTAAGTCTCTCTACGATGCGACGTTTTGTCATACCAATATATGCAGAATTTGTACCATCGGTCCATTCAAATGGAATTTCATATACCCCAGATAAACAAGTGGCTGATAATGGGTCAATGCTTCTATTCAATAAATTAAACAACGTTATAGAATTGGATGCCACCAGTTGTATATTATATTTCTTGAAAACTCTCTTTAATCTTTCAAAAAGAATGGGGATATATGGAATTTTTCTGTAAACCTGAGTAACTTTAGGAGAAGAAACTACTGTAACCCTGTATTTATCGATTAATTTACGAATAATGTGCGGTTTATATCCATGTTTCATACCTACATTAATAATATAATTAAGTTCTTCTGCTAAGAATTCTCCTGAACAAAACAAAAATGCCCGACGTACAAACGATCTAAAGGCTGCAATTTTGAAATTCCAAGGAGAGGCTGCGGTGACCGGGATAACACAATCTAATTTCATTGGTTTCCGGAAAATTTTTCGTTTTAAACTATTGTTTTCTTTAAGGAGAAGAACATCAAGGAACGGAAGCGAATTATTATCCTCTAATTCCATCGTAAATTTAATATTATTGTCCAGGTGGTTGATATCATCAAAAAATTCGAATAAAGATTCTCTACCTTTATCCCAAACCACAAAAATTAATTATGATTGATTCTAATTATTTCAGCCCTAAAACACATATATGTTAAATTTGTATTATAATTATCTATATGATTTTATTAAAGTTCCACTAGTCCCTTGTATAGCTCCCTCCCTCTAACCTTAATAGCTGATATATTACTTTAAATTATATAAAACAAACCGATTTAAAAAAAATACTTGTCAAAATACAGTTTTTATGTGTCTGTAAATATAAAAGATTGTTAAGTCAGTTCTATAGTCCAACCAATACTCATATATTCAAAACTGTCACAGGGGCAGGAGGATTTAGACGATCTAAATTCCCCCATATTAATTTATAATAATGATAATATCTATTTATTGTTGTTACGAAATAACAAACAAGACAGCAAAAAAATAAAAAAAAAACTTTATTTCTTAATCCCCCCCCCCCTGTTTTATTTGTTATTTTGTATTATTATACAAATTCAATGTAACTAAAAAACTATACGCTACTCCCCTAAAAAAAAAATAATAAAAAAATAATAATAAAATAAATAAATAAATAAATAATAATCTATACTAATATTATAAAGGAGTAACGATTGTTTTTTTGTTTATTTGTTTGTTTGTAGGGGATAATCTCTGGAACTACCGAAGCGATTTCAAAAGTGATGGTGGCAAATTGATGGTAACAATCCCTGCACCAACATAGGCCATATTTTATGTCGGTGCCACAACCCCCAGGGGGGTGCAGGGGCAAAAAACGTTCTAAAATTTCGATTTTTTTTATACTGAAGGTGTTAGAAACATGAAATTTGGCATGGTAGTTACTTATAAGATGTAAATGCTCTCTAAGAACAAATTCTAAAAAAAATCGAAATTTAAAAGGGTGAAATGAGTGAAAAGCGTTCTAAAAACATACTAAATTACAATTTCTATGGAATCTCTGGAACTACAGAACCGTTTTCAAAAGTGATGGTTGCAAATTGATGGTGACAATCCCTGCTCCAACATAGGCTAAATTTTATGTCGGTGCCACTACCACAGAGGGGTGCAAGAGCGGAAAACATTCTAAAATTTCAATTTTTTTTATACTGAAGGAACTAGAAACTTGAAATTTGGCATGGTAATTATTTATAAGATGTAAATGCTCTCTAAGAACACTAGATACTTTTTTAGGTAAGGATGGAGCCCGTTTAACAATGAGAAGCTTTCTGACACATATGCGAACTTATGCAAAAGGATATAACGTTTGGAGGCATGATTATTGAAGTGATTTGTAATCGAACAGGCCTTTTCACTTTTTTGATATTGAATTACATCTTGGGTTGCAAGCGATTGTTGTCGCATGACGACAGTTTTTTCTTTTCCCGCGCTGTCGCGCCCAGTAATTCGATTCATAACCACCAACTTCTCAGTATTTTCTGCACGTTATACCTTTACAGAAAAAAGGAAAAACAGTTAGATTACATAGTTTCTGAGTAAGATCATCTGCCAATTCGATGTGTTTGCGAACAAAAAAGAATTCAGAAATGTGTCAGAAAGTTACTAGTTTGGATTTGAGTACAGCCTTAAAGTTAATTAATAAATATGAATGCTTAACCTCCTACATTAAAACAAAACTTTTTTTAATTGTGGAAAGTGTACAGAATTTTAATACAACATTTTGATATTTTTAGAATTTAATTATAAATTAATTTTAAGCAATTTTTTTGTTAGCAGGGCGCAGATAATAAATCATCAAATATTCTTTATGGTTAAAACTGTTTACGCGTTACAGAAACAATGGACTACACCACTTTCGCCAAAATATTCCAACTGTCTGTGTGAAACTGCAACAAATTCTCTTAAATTTCTTTTAGACCACAGTATACCATAGTTTTAGTACCATACTGCGTAGAGTTTGACTTTATACAGTAAAACCTGTGTAAACAAAACTTGTCTATAATGGGAAATCTTTATGGTACTGCTGAAAGGGATATCGTACAAATCTACATGCTAAGTCTGTAACCTGTCAAAAAAAAAAAAAAAAAAAAAAAAAAAAAAATCCGGTCCCTAAGCGATTTTGTTTTTACACGTTTTAATGTACATGGATCAGTATTAGAACTTGGGATAACGGAAGCTGTTTATAACGAAATCCTGTCTTAAAAGCATAAAAAAATTATAGTGCCTACTGAAGGAATATACCATACGATTGTAACTGTTCAATTGGAAACATCCCCAAAATTGAATTTTGTTTCCCTCCTTAGCGATCCCGCTTTCATGGATTTTACTGTGTAAGATTGTCATGTTTATTTAGCACAGTAAAACCTACTAAGAGGAAAACTGAAACGACTGGAGAGAGATTCTGTTTTAGACAGGTTTTCGTCTTAACAGGTATAATTTTATGGACTAAGAACTTTTTTACATTAAAATCAGGATGCAGTTTTCATAGAATTTAGTGTATTTTTACGGTCCGATTTCGAAGCCGCCGTCCGGCTTTTTATGGATGGGAAAATGACAGCACTATATATATATATATATATATATTTTTTTTTTTTTTTTTTAAGTGTAGAGGTCTGCACGGGCACGAGCACGACACGCGTTCGAACCAATTTTCATTCACAAGACTCGGTCCAGACCGGGCATGTTTTTCACTCTTTCCGGGACGGTCATTACTTTTCCCTGCAGACACGGGTAGGGCCAAAATTCTTTTTTCCTAGTCGAGTCGAACCCGGACTTCATTCTTTCTAGAAGTCTGAATAGGTTGAAAATTTCGGGCCCGGTCCCAACCCATACTGATACCACTGCAAAAATCAGTAAAATTTCGCTTGGCTCAACAGTTTTTTGCGAAAAATGCATGTATTTTTAAATCGCCATTATTGTACAATTAAAATTCTTTTTAATGAATAGTAATTTCTACATAAAAAACAATAACAAAAATCATGCGTCAAGCATAGATTATGTAACACTTTCCAATGCTTCCAAAATAATTTTACAAATCATTACCGTTTAATAAGCTGAAAGATAACATTTAAGTAAACAATTTGGAAAACGCATAACCTATTTAAAAACGTAATTTCAGGAATTTCCAACATATACAATATTCGGAAAATTATCCGAATACTTTTATTCAGCCCTGTACAGGATCTACAGATTTGTATATATTACTACATAGGATGCTAAATTTTAGTTTTGTTTGGAAATGCGCAGCACAGTTTAAAATTCTACTTCTGGAGTTTCTGTCCATAAACAGAAATGTGTTCGAACTTTTGTGCTGCCCTGTATATGAAATACAGAATTTATACACACCAAGTAATAGACAAAAAGTGAGTTAAATTTGAAATCGCGTTCAGCAACTTAAAACGCACTTCCAGGAATTATTTTTAACAGGCGGTAGAGAATTTTTTTGTGTGTCCCTGTAAATGAACGATGACTGCTATACACACAATATTCAGTAGTAAGCCTCTTGTAATGCACCTTAGTGATATATATAAATTTCAATGCGTTTAAAATAGTGAAACATTATTTAATTAAACCGCAAACGATTTTTCTCCATAGACGTAATGTAACGGAATTCTTTTGACTGTTCCTGTAAAGTAACTATAAGTGCTATCCACACCCTATTCCATATTAAGCTTCTTGTAATGCACCTTAGTGATATATATCAATTATAATGTATTTGAAATTGTGTAACATCATTAAAATAAACCGCAAATGATTTTTTCCCATAGACCGTATTGTAACGGAATTCTTTTGAGTGACCCTGTAAAAAAACTATAACTGCTACACACTTCAGTTGAAATAGGGAACATGCTATAGTTAACGACAATAACATATAAAAATTGCAGGGCAACCCTTTTTTACGGGAGTTAGAGCTCGGACAGACGGCAGACAAACGAAGTCATAAACACTTTTCAACTAGGTTGGAAAGTGTTAATAAATTTATTCATAAGTAATGATAATAAAGTACAGTAAAACCTGTGAAAATAAATCTGTCAATGACGGGATCCTGTCTTAAGCGGAAAAAGTGTTGATCTTTGCAAAATGTACATAATAATACGTGCGAAAAGAAGATAAAACATTTACAGCAGACGATGTTCCTGTTAATAAGGGAACCTGTCTATAACGGATTTTTCTTTCCTATGCGATTCCGACTTAAAAGATTTTACTGTATAGCATTTATCAGATTTTTATGTCTTCAAGCCATGGAATATGGATTAAAGACATTAATGATAACACACACAAACAATTATATACAAATAGAGATTCATTAAAAAATCAATATAGTTTAAATAGGCACAGGAAGAAAGAAATGTAGGGAGGGGCAGTATTTTATAACGGACGTGCCTATGCAATGCATCACAGCGACAGCTCTGGGTACTTTTTAAAAAATAAACATTAAAAAAAAAAAGAAAAAGAAAAAAAGGCTGAAATGAGTATTTTCTATCAGAACCCATCGCACAAGACAATTTCTAACCAGAGAGGCGCAAAAATCTATGTTTTGTAGAAATTCAGTCTGGTCGAACCGAGCTGAGCTCGGCCGTACTTTTAGCTTTTAATACAGGCCGGGCCGGTCCGGTCCAAAAACTTTCTTCTATGCGTCAGGCTGTTCCCGGGCTTGGAAATTTCAACCTATGCAGACCTCTAATCAAAGAATATTTTCTTTATATTCTTTGCTCTAACTACACGGATCTTATGCCGAGAAAAAATTAAGCGAAAGCCATTCTGTTAATCCACTCTTAAGCGCAAAAAAGAAAAAAACAACAACAACAAAAAAAAACGGATGGAGAAGGTTAGAAATAATAAGAAAAAAGCAATGAGAAGGCAACTTTTTAGTAAGACGCTAGTAAGACAATGACGAATGAGTTTTGTACAGGGTTGCTGCAAAGGCTCTTCCTTCGAACACGCCTATCATCCAGGCAATCATCTGTGTCTTTCGCCAAACTTTGGCTACTTTTAAAGGAAGGGTCATACTCACACATATCTATCTACACTTACATTCATCGTAGGATTTTTTTTTTCCTAATTTAGTGAAAATTTCTTGAATGACGTCCCCCCCCCCCCCCCCCATCCTTTGCATTGGACATAATACAGAAACTAATAATACACTCCTCAAATTTTCTATTTTTTAAAATGAAAATAATATATCTAATGAAACAGCTGTACTGCTTCTTGTCATTCAAATGTAGGATGTTTATGATGATGATAGTAGCATAGCAAAAAAAAAAAAAAAAAAAAAAATATATATATATATATATATATATATAGGAGGTGTTTCAAGTAGTCATTTTTAAGTTATCGACAGATTGCGATTATCAATTGTCCAGACTAATGCTATTATCACGAAATAGACATTTTAATTATCTTATATAGAAGATTAAAAATTAAAAAAAATTATACAGAGTTTCGATTATCAATCATATTATGAGACAACTAGAGTAGAAGGGGCCCCTTTCATAAAATATAAAGTTTTAACAGGTTAAAAATTTTGATTGATAGTTTTAAATATTAAATAAATTGTAGTATAAGCCCTTTTCTTTCCTACGTCTCTGGATGATGATTATTTTTAATCACACTTCTATCTCAAAACATCAAACTCCAATTGATATGAATTAAAGTAGGCCATGATTTTAAATAAAATATGCTTCTTAAAGACCAATGTTCTATTCATAACTGAAAACTGCTTTTTATATGATGTTATTGTTATATTGGTACTAAATTTAACAGATATATGTTTGATGAAATATCATCAAACAGAATTTGGGATTTACTTTTTTAGTTGTGGAGTTTTAACCATCATCTTTTATTTACTTGAAATCTTAAGTCAAGTGTGAGGAGTACTTGATATCACCTAGATATTAAAAGTTACTTCCTTAAGTTAATTAATTTAGTTTTATGTGAGTAATATTAAACTCGGACCAATTTTTAGCATACAGCCTTCCAGTTTGTTCATATTTTGGTGGATATTAAAATTTTACTTAGAAAATTTGAAAAAAAAATTGTTTTTTATTTCATTAAATAATAACAGTAATAATAATAATTAAAAATTTTATTTAATTTTTAATATTAACTTTTCTAAATACTAATTTTGAATATATATATATTTTTTAATTTAAAATTTTTATTTATTTATTTTAAAAGTAATTTTTTTAATTAAAATTAAATTTAGCTGATTTTTACAAAAAAAAAAAAAAAAAAAAAAAAAATCGAAAACGCAGAGCAAAATAAAATTAAAATATAGTAATTGTATTAATCTCTAATGTCCAAATAGATATATTTGTCTGTGCTTCTTTAAACCAGCTAGTTTAAAAAAAAATGTATATTACAATTTTAATATATTTTTTATATTTCATATTTTTAGAAATGATAATTTTTAATATTTTTTAAAATAATACTATTTAATATATTTTAAAATTTAAAAATATTTATTTATTTAAATTTAATTTAATCCATCTTTAGAAAGAAATCGAAAGTGGAAAGCAAAATAAAATAAAAATATAATCATTGATCATATAAAAATATAATCATTGATCATATAAATCATATAAAAATATAATCATTAATCATATAAAAATATAATCATTGATCTGAAGCCAAAGTAAACATATTTCTCTGTGCTTCTTTAAACCAGCCGGTTTCCAAATCTAACCACAACAAAACAACCTTATATTGCCGGCTGGCTTGGCCAGCCGGCAACCGATAGAGGGCGCTGATCCGAATAAACAAAGCAACATTGTAAACAAACTCGTAGGACGGCAGCGGAGTGGCCAGTACTAGGAAACCGACCAGCCGGCAGCGTAGTCACGGCCAAGTAAAACATAAACACAAAAAGCCCAACCACGTGATTCGCGTTTGTAATCAACGACAGGTGGCGCTTTTAGAACTGCTGATCTTTGCAAACAAATCCATGTGCATGCGGATATCACTGCTTGCTTTTGCTAGTGATTGCCTCGTGTGAATTAGTTAACAGTGCAATATATATTTTTTCTTTAATCCTATGGAAGTGGAAAGTTTTGTTAACGGTTTACTTTTAAGACAAAGAATTTTGTGAATGGTCCTTTTTTAGGATGAAAAATTTTGTGAAGGACGTGTTTTGAAATGAAAAATTTTGTGAAGGGTTGGTTTTGGAAGGAAAAATTTTGTGAAGGGTTTAATAAAGGACCCAATTTCTTCCTAAACAGATCTCTGTTGTAACAGGTAAGTAATATTTTGTGTATTTCATATATCGTCTGTATAAATTTGCTTTGTATGCATTTTTTAAAATAATGTATTTATTTTTAAAGAAGTGTTTTATAATCATGCAAAACGTTTCACTGCCCTTCAAGAAAATTTAATGCAGTCTAAGCTCGTGTAGCTTTTTGTATTATGCATGTTATTGTGTAAATTGGAAATTTAACGGTGAACCCTAATTGAATAAAAAAAAAAAAATTGGTATTTCGTTTTAATATTTACAAACATTATTTATTAAAATTGTCAAAAATAGTATTTTTTTTTTAAATTACGATAAAAGTATTTTTTTTTTTTCACATTCTTGATTATAACATACATTACATATGTAATTTCATCATTTCAATCTAATTCTGCAGAATTGAAAATTTTTATGTTTATAATGTAGGGTGTAAAAGGAATCATATGCATCGGATTTTTAAAATTAAAATTGTATTTTTTATTGTTTTCCTATGTTAAAGTAATGAATATTAAATAACATTTTTACCAGGGGTCGATCCAGGCAAAATTTGGGGCCTATAGTACCCCTTCACAAAAATCCAAACAATAAAACATGACCCCTTTACGAAAATTCTTTTAATGAAACAGGCCCCTTTGCAAAATTCTTCTTAATGATACAGAGCCTTTCACAAAATTCCTTTTATAAAATATGCTCCTTCACAAAATTCCATTCCATAAAAACACTCTTCGTTAATTGTTTAATATATATTTTTATTTTTATTTCGTTTAGGTTTAAGATATATATTTATTTTGTTACGTTTTCAAATGTGTAATTTGCAAACTAGAAAGAAAAACTTTTGCAGAAGGACTTTAAGAATAAATAAATGCTTGGCTTGAATTTGAGTAAACGGATTTCATATTTCGTTACAAAATATTATTTTTCATAGAAATATAATAAATTTCATAAAATTGGTCCCAAGAGAAAAAAAAAACAAAACATGCATAGACCTCTGATTATACAGTCAGCAGGCATTATTGGTATTTTCATTTGGGAAAAAATTAAAACTTAAATCGGGATTATCGGAGCCTCTAGAGTTTCATTGTAGCAAACAGCAATATACATATTATCGTTTTTCGCAGGTTTAGTAATTTTAATTAAATTTATTAATCTCAAATGATGTTTGACATTCAGTAAGCAATGCTAACGCGATGAAAGAAGCAGTGGTATTGTAATTCTCCTGTAGACCGCCAGAGGGCGAGCATTTTGTTACAAACGCGAATCAAATCACCCACAAAATTTTTTGGGATCAAGCGAGTGAAGTCTCCGCGAAAAATCTGCTGAATTTGCAGACTGAGTAATGGATACAAATGAAACGGTAACAGTAACAAACTGTGACGGTCACAAATCTGAAATTTGTTACCGGCATGAAAAGAGCGATACAAAAGAAACACTTGTGACCGTCACAAATGAAGACAGCGGGGTCACAAAGTTGTTACCGCTTATTCGATTATTTTTACGATACGCTTCAATGATTGGTTCAGAAGTATTATAATGGCGGATTCGCGGATGTTGAAAAGCTCGGAAAATATGGAAATATTTCCATTTTTTTTTAGATTTGAACTGATACAATTTATTTTTAATAATATTGAATTAACATATGCGAGTTTTAACGCTAAATTTTTATAGAATTCTAATCTAATATCAAGTGAAAGTTGTTTAGCGTAATATTTATTTATAATTTATGTTATATCAGTTTGTGGTCAAAAAATTCCTTATTTATTCTTTATCTATAATATATTTTTCTCCAATCCTCCCCCTCCCCAAAAAATTATTTAAAAAATGAATTTGTCGATTACTGTGACCTTTTTGTCACCTATTATTTCTAATGAGTATTTCTTAAAATTAATGTTTAAATAAATTTGTGCTTTGTAACAAAATTGTAACTATAACATAGCTGATTGTTTAGCAAAAAAAAAAAAAAAAACACTTTTCATCTCTCCAAATTTTCACACATACAATTTCCTTTAACTTTATATTAATCTCATTTATATGGCCCCTTTTATTATTTATAATTGCAATATGTCTGTGTCATCTACATAAGATGTGTTGCATATTTAAAATACTCCCCCCCCCCCCTCCTGGTTCTTTTATATACTAAATCTTCTACTGTTATGTGACTACTGGAATCTATTTTACTATTGCTGCTATTTGTGTTGGCCCGTTGGAATGTGTTTAGGAGGCTAGAAAGATTTATAATCAATCTTCGGTCTCTTAAATGCATACTTGCAGGCTAAATCACATTCTGAATTTTAAAAAAGCTGCTCATGACTTGTGCACATTGAAACTTGTCAAAAGTAAGTAGTTTTCTTTCTTTCTTTCTTTCTTTTTTTTTTTTTTAAACTAATTAATGTGTTCCTATAAAATTTTATTTCTTACTCTAAAATAGAAATTGTATTATCTTTCTTTTTTTCACAATATTATGCTGTAATAACTGTTTATTTATATTTTTATACTCTGAATTACAAATATCAAATTTAAAAATAAGATAAGCATGCATCTTAAAGGATTTTTTTAATTTAATTTATAGTTATATTTAATATATTACAGATTTTCTTTTTTTTTTTTTATGTATTAATCTGGGGTTACATTTTTTAACTTCTTCAACATTAATATATAATAAATTTCAGTCATATTTTCCATTGTAAATCAAAACACCCAAAAATTCATTACTGTTCAGGAACAGAAAAACCCTACATTAATAAACTGAAACACTCTACACATTGTAATATATAATTTTTTTTCTGTATGTGTGTTTGTTAGAACCAAAACTTCATGAAAGCTAACTAATAAAACAAAATATTGAGATTACAGATAAAAAGTTTTTACATCATAACATTTATGATCAGGGTTGGGAAATCACACCAATTTATTCATTAGTGGCAAGTAGATTTTTTAATGAGGATTCCGAATTTCTAGATAGTCTTTTAAAAACTAAAGGTATAGGAAATATATCAAGTTATATTTCATGTTTCTGCCAAATGCAGTAATGTGAACATGACATTGTGTTTTGTTCTACCTTAAACCTTTCCCTTTTATGTATTTTTTCTTAATTTTGTACAAAAAATATATATATAAATGTATTGTAGAAATGAATTATTTTTCGAGTCGTGTAAATTTTGCCACACCAATTTCATTGCGTATTGCATCTTGCTAGATATTAAAACATCCTTGGTGGTAAGATTTTCTGAAAACACATCCTTGTTTATCATGAAAAGTTTTACAATAAGCAGGGGTCGATATTGATACAGACAAAATTTGGACCTATTTAGGGCTCCTTCACAAAATCCTTTAAAAAAAATAGGGCCCTTTTCAAAATTCCTCTTAACAAAATAGGTCTTTCACAAAATTCCATTCCATGAAAGCACACTCTTTAATTATTTTTATTTTCTTCAGTTTTAAAATGTATAATTTGCAAACAAAACAAGCTCACCAGACAGGAAAAACTTTAACAGAATGGCTTAAAGTTATGCTTGGTTTAAATATGAGTAACAGGATTTAATCTCTTGCTACAAAATGTTATTTTTTACAAAAAGTGTATTTATAAAGTTCTACTGAATTCTGTAAAGTGGAGATAAAATTAATTAAAACACCTAATAAATTTGCTTTGGGTACTTGAAAAAAAATTCTGCTGTTAATACAAAGCTAAAATTTATTTTTACAGTGAATTTTTATTTAAAAAAAAAATCAAGATAATTTCAAATAAAAAAAATTGGGGAGGGGGGGGGGGTGCATACAAAAAGTATGCTGCTCTGTGCTATTTTTACTGATAGAGGAAGGAGGGGGGGGGGGGACTAACCTTCCTTTTCTGAGATGATCCACACCTTTAAGTGGTTGTTTTTGATACAGGATAGTTCATTATAAATGTTTTTCTGAGTATTTGATTAAAAAATTGACTTTCATCTGCTCAAAAACATTTAATTATTGAAAAACAGTATTTTATAAAAATGAAAATGAACAAATATCTTACATTTAAGAAAAAAATTGCATGAATTTTAGATATAAACTGAATTACAAATTCATTCAATATTGCTATTAAACACGAATTTAATGATAGCGTTTCAATTATTCTTTTTTTGATAAATGAAATCTTTAATGCAGTTTTTATTGTTGAAAACATGTTTAAAAGTGTGATTCAATATATGCATGAAATTTGAAAAATCTATACCGAATGTATTATTTTTTTATAAATGATATCTTAAAAATTACTGGAAATATGTTACATACATTAATTTTTTGGAATGTATGATATTAAACTTTTTCACAATTTTAAATAAATATGATTAATTTTTTTTTTAAATATCAAGATCATATATGAACTATTCACATTTATAAAACTGATATAATATTATTTAAAAATAGTTTTCTTTCAACAGTCATTATAATGCTGAAATAATTTTATTAAAAAAATAGTTTCCTTTCTAATTACTTTTTTTTTAATTTAAAAAAAAAAATTGTATCTGTTACATCTTGAATGTTTTATTTTATTTTTTAAAGTAAATTATTAAACAGATCTCATATCTTATACTTGTGGGGTTTTTTAAATGAAATATTTATAAATATAGATTTGTGAAATCAATATAAACTATCATTTATTGATAAGAAATGATAAATAAAATCTTTAATGAAGTTTTTAGTGTTGAAAACATTTTTAAAAGTATGATTCAATATATCCATTAAATTTGAAAAGTCTATACTAAATGTATTATTTTTTTTATAAATGATATCTTAAAAATTACTGAAAATATGTTACATGTATTAATTTGTTGGAATGTATGATATTAAACTTTTTCACAATTATAAATAAATAGGATTAATTTTTTTTAAAATATCAAGATCATATATGAATTATTCACATTTATAAAACTGATATGTTATTTAAAAATAGTTTTCTTTCTACAGTCACTATACTGCTGAAATAATTTTAATAAAAAAATATTTTCCTTTCTAATTACTTTTTTTTAATTAAAAAAAAACATATTTTTGTATCTGTTACATCTTAAATGTTTTATTTTATTTTTTAAAGTAAATTATTAAACAGACCTCATATTTTATACTTGTGGGGTTTTTTAAATGAAATATTTATAAATATAGATTTGTGAAATCAATATAAACTATCATTTATTGGTAAGAAATGGAAAATTATGTATTTTTTCCCTGTCTGTTTAGAGTTTAGTTAACAAATTTTTATTGGTAAATTAAAATGAAAAAAAAAAATCTAAAGTTGTGAATTACATATATTATATATTTCAATTTCCGTATCTAAAAAACTTTCTTTCTATCTTTTTTTTTACTTTTATATAATATAACTTTTACTTAATATACTTTTCATATAATATACTTTTAAATAATATATGGATGAAATTCTTCGAAAATAAAATCGATCGCATTTTAACATGGTTTAAAGGGAAAAAAACATAATATTGACAATAGTTTTAGTTGGCGCTGTTTAAATACGATTATTTCTTGAATATTTGGTACTATTTGTTAAAAAAAAGCCGCATTACGTGTTATGCTGACAAGCTTTATTTACGTTTCGGAGAGTTGTTACCGGCTTGTGACAGCTCCCGACCGCTTCCAAGCAGTCTTTGTGATGCCTGAAGCAGGATGGCGTTTCATTTGTATCGCGTTTGGCAGGATTTGTGACTGCAACCCGAGTTGTTACTGAAACCGTTTCATTTGTATCCCCGCCTGTGACGGTCACAAATCTGAAATTTGTTACCGGCATGAAAAGGGTGATACAAAAGAAACACTTGTGACCGTCACAAATGAAGACAGCGGTGTCACAAAGTTGTTACCGCTTATTCGATTATTTTTACGATACGCTTCAATGATTGGTTCAGAAGTATTATAATGGCGGATTCGCGGATGTTGAAAAGCTCGGAAAATATGGAGATATTTCCATTTTTTTTAGATTTGAACCGATATAATTTATTTTTAATAATATTGAATTAACATATGCGAGTTTTAACGCTAAATTTTTGATAGAATTCTAATCTAATATCAAGTAAAAGTTGTTTAGCGTAATATTTATTTATAATTTATGTTATATCAGTTTGTTGTCAAAAAATTCCTTATTTATTCTTTATCTATAATATATTTTTCTCCAATCCTCCCCCTCCCCAAAAAATTATTTAAAAAATGAATTTGTCGATTACTGTGACCTTTTTGTCACCTGTTATTTCTAATCAGTATTTCTTAAAATTAATGTTTAAATAAATTTGTGCTTTGTAACAAAATTGTAACTATAACATAGCTGATTGTTTAGCAAAAAAAAAAAAAAAAAAAAAAAAAAAAAAAAACACTTTTCTCCAAACTTTCATATATACAATTTCCTTTAACTTTATATTAATCTCATTTATATGGCCCCTTTTATTATTTATAATTGCAATATGTCTGTGTCATCTACATAAGATGTGTTGCATATTTAAAATACTCCCCCCCCCCCCCCCCCCTCCTGGTTCTTTTATATACTAAATTTTCTACTGTTATGTGACTACTGGAATCTATTTTACTATTGCTGCTATTTGTGTTGGCCCGTTGGAATGCGTTTAGGAGGCTAGAAAGATTTATAATCAATCTTCGGTCTCTTAAATGCATACTTGCAGGCTAAATCACATTCTGAATTTTAAAAAAGCTGCTCATGACGTGTGCACATTGAAACTTGTCAAAAGTAAGTAGTTTTCTTTTCTTTTTTTTTTTTTTTTTTTTTTTACAAAATAATTAATGTGTTCCTATAAAATTTTATTTCTTGCTCTAAAATAGAAATTGTATTATCTTTCTTTTTTTCACAATATTATGCTGTAAAAACTGTTTCTTTATATTTTTATACTCTGAATTACAAATATCAAATTTAAAAATAAGATAAGCATGCATCTTAAAGGATTTTTTTTTTTTTTTTAATTTATAGTTATATTTAATATATTACAGATTTTCTTTTTTTTTTTTTTTAATGTAGTATTAATCTGGGGTTACATTTTTTAACTTCTTCAACATTAATATATAATAAATTTCAGTCATATTTTCCATTGTAAATCAAAACACCCAAAAATTCATTACTGTTCAGGAACAGAAAAACCCTACATTAATAAACTGAAACACTCTACACATTGTAATATATAATTTTTTTTCTGTATGTGTGTTTGTTAGAACCAAAACTTCATGAAAGCTAACTAATAAAACAAAATATTGAGATTACAGATAAAAAGTTTTTACATCATAACATTTATGATCAGGGTTGGGAAATCACACCAATTTATTCATTAGTGGCAAGTAGATTTTTTAATGAGGATAGCGAATTTCTAGATAGTCTTTTAAAAACTAAAGGTATAGAAAATATATCAAGTTATATTTCATGTTTCTCCCAAATGCAGTAATGTGAACATGACATTGTGTTTTGTTATACCTTAAACCTTTCCCTTTTATGTATTTTTTCTTAATTTTGTACAAAAAATATATATAAATGTATTGTAGAAATGAATTATTTTTCGACTCGTGTAAATTTTGCCACACCAATTTCATTGCGTATTGCATCTTGCTAGATATTAAAACATCCTTGGTGGTAAGATTTTCTGAAAACACATCCTTGTTTATCATGAAAAGTTTTACAATAAGCAGGGGTCGATATTGATACAGACAAAATTTGGACATATTTAGGGCTCCTTCACAAAATCCTTTAAAAAAAATAGGACCCTTTTCAAAATTCCTCTTAACAAAATAGGTCCTTCACAAAATTCCATTCCATGAACGCACACTCTTTAATTATTTTTATTTTCTCCAGTTTTAAAATGTATTATTTGCAAACAAAACAAGTTCACCTGAAAGGAAAAACTTTAACAGAATGACTTAAAAAAAGTTACGCTTGGTTTGAATTTGAGTAACTTGATTTAATATCTCGTTACAAAATGTTATTTTTCTCAAAAAGTGAGGTTATAAAGTTCTACTGCATTCTGTTAAGTGAAGGTAAAATTAATTAAAATACCTAATAATTTTGCTTTGGGTACTTGAAAAAAAAAATTCTGCTGTTAATAACAAAGCTAAAATTTATTTTAATAGTGAATTTTTATTTAAAAAAAAACAAGATAATTTCAAATTACAAAAATTGGGAGAGGGGGGGGGGGGGGCATACCAAAAGTATGCTGCTCTGTGCTATTTTTATTGATGCAGGAAGGACGGGGGGGGGGGGAGCCTAACCTTCCTTTTCTTGAATCCAACTTTGTGTGGCTGTTTTTGATACAGGATAGTTCATTATGAATGTTTTTCTGAGTGTTTGATTAAGAAATTGACTCTTATCTGCTCAAAAACATTTAATTATTGAAAAAACGTATTTTATAACAATGAAAATGAACAAATATCTTACAGTTAAGAAAAAATTTGTATGAATTTTCGATAAAAACTGAATTACAAATTCATTCATTGCTTTTTCATTCTAGATTTATAACAAAATCTTTGGTATGGATTTATTGGCCGGATAGATTTATTTATTCAAGTACAGTGAGACAACATTTATACATTTCTCATTAATATGAATTTACTTTTATACATCATTTCATTATGATTTCAATCATGGGAGCCCACAAGGAAGGAAGGCAACTGCCCCTCCTCAGATTTTAAAATGTAATTAACTAAATTTTCTTTTTCTTGTAAGATTTTCGAAAAAAAAAATGAAAATTTATTATTCTCAATTTGCTTAAAATAATTTAATTTAAAAAATATTTCCCTTTCTAATTGCTATTTTTAATTTAAAAAAAAAAAAAAAAAAAAAAAAAAACATTTTTGTATCTGCTACATCTTGAAAATTTTATTTTATTTTTTAAAGAAAATTATTAAACAGATTTCATATCTTATACTTGGGTTTTTTTTAATGAAATATTTATAAATATAGATTTGTGAAATCAATATAAACTATCAATATTAATTATTTTTATTTTCTTCAGTATTAAAATGTATAATTTGCAAACAAAACAAGCTCACCAGACAGGAAAAACTTTAACAGAATGACTTAAAGTTATGCTTGGTTTAAATATGAGTAACAGGATTTAATCTCTTGCTACAAAATGTTATTTTTTACAAAAAGTGTATTTATAAAGTTCTACTGAATTCTGTAAAGTGGAGATAATATTAATTAAAACACCTAATAAATTTGCTTTGGGTACTTGAAAAAAAATTCTGCTGTTAATAACAAAGCTAAAATTTATTTTTACAGTGAATTTTTATTTAAAAAAAAATCAAGATAATTTCAAATAAAAAAAATTGGGGAGGGGGGGGGGGGGTGCATACAAAAAGTATGCTGCTCTGTGCTATTTTTATTGATAGAGGAAGGAGGGGGGGGGGACTAACCTTCCTTTTCTGAGATGATCCACACCTTTAAGTGGTTGTTTTTGATACAGGATAGTTCATTATAAATGTTTTTCTGAGTATTTGATTAAAAAATTGACTTTCATCTGCTCAAAAACATTTAATTATTGAAAAACAGTATTTTAAAAAAATGAAAATGAACAAATATCTTACAGTTAAGAACAAAATTGCATGAATTTTAGATATAAACTGAATTACAAATTCATTCAATATTGCTATTAAACACGAATTTAATGATAGCGTTTCAATTATTCTTTTTTTGATAAATGAAATCTTTAATGCAGTTTTTATTGTTGAAAACATGTTTAAAAGTGTGATTCAATATATGTATGAAATTTGAAAAATCTATACTAAATGTATTATTTTTTTATAAATGATATCTTAAAAATTATACTGTGGATTAGATTAACCAGCAAACCAGCAGAGCTTGCGGTAACAAAGTATATTCAAGATGAATAGAGCTTCGAAGCTCCTGAACAGTGCTAGTTGGGGGTTGCCGAGATGCAATTCGGCGTACTGGTGCGTCCCACACATGTTCTATCGAATTTAAATCCGGAGAATATGCAGGCCACACCATTCGATGTATTATTTCGCCCTCAAGATAATCAGTCACTAGCGAAGCACGATGAGGACGCTATTACCAGTTGCACCCCTAAACAATTTGACATGAGGATCCTCTTTTCTGTATATTTCAGCATTCACAGTTGCACTGATAAAAATGTGTAGGTCAGTGTGGCCATTCAAAATGAAGCCTGCCCATACCATGATTCCAGGACCTTTATATCGATGCCTTTCACGGATGTTTGCAGCCTTATTGCGTGTGTTTTTCTCCCTCCATATAGTAACACGTCTGAAATCACTCTCCAAATAAAATCGGGATTCATCGGTAAAGAGAACTCGGCTCCAGTCTGTGGTACTCCAATGACGATGATCTGTGCACTACTTTAACCGGGCGCATTTCTCCGCCGAAGTTAGTGGAATACAAATCATGGATTTCCTTGCATACAGCCCTCTTTTATGCAGTCTGTCACTCACAGTAAATATGGATAGTCAAGTTACTGTTGTTGCAGCGAACTCCCTTGCAATCTGAACTGACGTCAGTTGCCTGTTTCTTTTAGCAATCGTTGCCAAATAACGGTCCTGAGAGTCTGTTGTGGCAAGTTTCTGATCTTAACCTGGTTGTCTCTGCACATTACCAGTGACTTTAAACCGATTCCAGATTCTTGACATGGCGCTTTTGGCTATTTTTGAGTCTTTACAGATCCCTGTCAGTGTCTGTCCTGCCTCCATTCTCCCTGACGCACGCCATTTCTCACAATCAGTCAAATGTCTTCTGGATGACATATTCCACCTACTACAAGCGAAAGTTTTATTCAACCACACGTAAAATCCTTTACATTAGACTTCAAATCACCCACGTGCACTCCTTTTCAAACGTGCCGAAAGAACGGGCTCAAAAATTTGCATATTTTTCTGTAGCAAAGGTTAATTTCATTGGACTACTTGATAACGTTAACATTAAGTTACCAACCAATCTCCTTTAAATGGAGTTCTCATAATAGAATTAACAACAAAAACGAAAAATCATGCGTCCAGCATAGATTATGTAACACTTTCCAACGCTTCCAAAATAATTTTACAAATCATTACCGTTTAATAAGCTGAAAGACAACATCTAAGTAAACAATTTGGAAAACGCATAACATATTTAAAAACGTAATTTCAGGAGTTCCAACATATACAATATTCGAAAAAATATCCGAATACTTTTATTCAGCCCTGTATATGATTTATAGATTTGTATATATACTACATAGGATGCTAAATTTTAGTTCAATTAGAAAACGCGTAGCACAGTTTAAAATTCTCCTTCTGGAGTTCCTGTCAATAAACTGAAATGTGTTCACGAATTTTTGTGCTGCCCTGTATATGACATACAGAATTTATACACACCAAGTTATAGACAAAAAGTGAGTTAAATTTAAAATAGCGTTCAGTAATTTAAAACGCACTTCCCGGAATTATTGTTAACAGACAGTAGAGAATTCTTTTATGTGTCCCTGTAAATGAACGATGACTGCTATACACACAATATTCTGTTGTAAGCCTCTTGTAATGCACTTTAGAGATATAGAAAAATTTCAATGCGTTTAAAATATAGTGAAACATCTTTAAAATAAACCGCAAATGATTTTTCCCCATAGACCGTAATGTAATGGAATTCTTTTGAGTGTCCCTGTAAAAAAACTATAAGTGCTGCACATTTCAGTTGAAATAGGGAACATGCTATAGATAACGACGATAACATATAGAAATTTCAGCGCAATCCGAACATATTTACGGGAGTTAGAGCACGGCCAGACAAACCAAAGTCATAAACACTTTTCAACTAGGTTGGAAAGTGTTAAAAAGCACCTTTTTATGGTTGTTCCTTTAATTTTTCTCGTCAGTGTAAAAACGGAAATAACTATTTCATTGAAAATTATGTATTCTTCCAAATTATTTTGAAAAAAAAAAAAAAATTAGGGATCATTTTCGTATAGAAATTGTACACAATTCTGAAATTTTCAATTCGAACACATCATATTTGGTTTTTTTGGTAAATTTTACATTAGGATAAAAAAAAAAGGGGGGGGGGCAGTCTTTCGCTCAAGTAGTTAAGGAATTATGAAGGTTTAAAATTCGGTACTCTTAATGTTAAATTCATTTGTAATCGTTACGAAACAGACTGTAATGTGATTAGTTTTCTCAGCATAATTTAAAAATTGCTTGGCAGAATGAGGTGCAATTTTGGATTCACATATTTAACCCCTTGGGGACGAGCGACGCGCATACGTGACGCAAAAGATGCTCAGAATCCTCGATTATTACCACCAGTTAATTTTTACTGTAAGCTTTGCCTTATTTAATGGCAGCATTTCTGCGATTCAATTAGTCGAAAATTTCTGTTTTCAGAAACCGGTGGTAAAAGATTAAAAATTCTGTAAAGGACGCTCGTCGCGAAAGGGTTAAACTTCCTTGATATCGATTTCTGTTAAAAAATTATAGTTTAAGATTCATATATTTTTTTAGAAATTGATTTTTAGAATTTAATGCGCCAATTCAAAAGTACAGCTCATTTTCCGCTAAATAGCTTTTGAATTACACTTAAAACATTACCAGCATTGCAACGATTACAAATGAATTTAACCAAGGCCGAAACTAGCTTATTTTCACAGGAGGCAAACATGGATTTTAGAACCCCCCTCTCCCCCTCCATCCCTCGCAAAGTAAATTTACAAGGAGAATTTTACTAAGTTTCTATTAGCCGACCAGGGCTGTAGCTAGAAGTAAACAATAGGGGGTGCTCAAGAAAATGTAGGGGGGGGGGGGGGGTCATACTATTTCTCTCTCTCTGACACACGCACACAGATATATATGATCAAAGTATTATATAGAAAGGTAAATTAGTGCATATTCATATTGTAGGCACTATGTTTCTTATTAAATTGTTTATAATAACTTTATTTGATGCTAAAAAAAGTAAAGTCTGCAGACAGGGATGTAATGGAGGATATATGGTGGATACGCCGTATACCTTCTGGATTATTTTAAGGAATACCGTATACCCTCTTCTCAAAAACACTGTAGCATATACTTTTTAGGGTATACCCTCTGCCTAAAGCGTTTGCCCTCTGGTTTTTTAGGTAGATTTCGTAAGAAATACTACCTATTACATTCTCACCTAAGTTGGAAATTTTGAAAAATTTTTGCAGATCTACGCCGATCATGACTCCCAGAACCCAAAACCACCCCAGTTCAAAAGTTTATCTATCTATCTATGTCACTTTTCTCTGACCACGATAACTGGAAAAATTCTGCATAAATCTCTTCTAAACTGATACATAAAATCAAGGGTCATAAAATCTCGGTCAAATTCGTTAATGGGCAAAATCGAACCAAGGGGGGGGGGGGGGTTGTGAAAACAGAAATATCCTCATAATTTCTTTATTATTATACGTATCGAATCCGTTTAAAGTTATTATTACTTCTAGGAAAAGGGCCGAAAATGTATGTATGACAGATTTTTCATATAATTAAAAATGGCCCTAAGGGGGGAAAAAGGGGGGGTTTTAGAAGAAAAAAAAATCATAGCTTCGTCAATTCACAAGATATCAAATCCGCGTAAATTTATTATTAATCCTCTTAGTATTATCTAAAACTTTTATATTGACAAGTTTTTTATAGGACCAACCGTTATAGCAGAAAAAAATTAAAAACAAAAACAATCCCTGCCGGCTCCGCCTGCAAACAAGTTATTTTTCGAAGTAGGCGTTTCCAACTCCCGCTTCTTTTCGAAACTGATACATAAAATCAAGGGACATAAAATCTCGGTCAAGTTCGTTAATGGGCAAAATCAAACCAAGGGGGGGGGGGGGGCTTTTTGTGAAAACAGAAAAGAAAACCCATAATTTCTTAATTATGATACGTATCGAATCCGTTTAAAGTTATTATTACTTCTAGCAACAGGCCCAAAAACTTATGTATGACAGATTTTTTATATAATTAAAAATTGCCTTAAGGGGGGAAGGAAGGGGGGTTTTAGAAGAAAAAAATTCATAACTTCGTCAATTCCCAAGATTTCAAATCCGCTTAAATTTATTATAAATCTTCTTAATATTATCTAAAACTTTTATATTGACAAGTTTTTTATAGAACTAACCGTTATAGCAAAAACAAATTAAAAACAAAAAAATCCCTGCCGGCTCCGCCTGCAACCAAGTTATTTTTCGAAGTAGGCCGGTTCCAACTCCCGCATCTTTTCAAAACTGATACATAAAATCTCGGTCAAGTTCGTTAATGGGCAAAATCGAACCAAGGGGGGGATTGGGGGGGGGAGTTTTTGTGAAAACAGAAAAAAAACCCATAATTTCTTAATTATGATACGTATCGAATCCGTTTGAAGTAATTATTACTTCTAGGAGAAGGGCCGAAAATTTATGTATGACAGATTTTTGATATAATTAAAAATTGCCTTAAGAGGAGGGGGGGAAGGGGGGTTTTAGAAGAAAAAAATTCATAACTTCGTCAATTCCCAAGATTTCAAATCCGCTTAAATTTATTATAAATCCTCTTAATATTATCTAAAACTTTTATATTGACATGGTTTTTATAGGACCAACTCTTATAGAAAAAAAAATCCTTGCTGTCTCCGCCTGCAAACAAGTTTCGTTTCGAAGTAGGTTGTTCCAACTGCAGCATCATCGCAAAAAGGTCATTTCTTCCGCAATTCCCGACAAACAGGCACCCCACGTTCTGCGTCTTCGAAATCTACCTGTGCCTGTAGGCCGAGCCGTCAGGGATTTTTTACTACTACATCACTGGCTGCAGAATGAAAATTTTCAGTGTATAATTATACTAGTGAAATAATAAGTGATGATGTCAATACGTAAATAAAAAGCTGACAGTTCACCTGTTTCAAAAGAGTTGCAACCTTTAATTTTTTTCTGAATATTCCCTGCCCTTAAGATTTAAGGATTCTAAAGTTATGTTCTTATAGGATAAAAAACATTAGAAAAATCAAGGGTATATTTTGCATTTTAAAATTATTTTTGTGTCTAGTCAAAAGCTAAAACCACTTGTATTTAAATTGGCTGTAACTTATAAGAATAACTTTGTTTTATGCTAATAGTGGATAACGCTACAAAATGAACTAGTCGGATGTGTCAATCCCAAAACTTTCTTCTTTCTCACACAGGTTTCGGATACACTAAAAAGAATCAGCACCAATTTATATCAGCGTCTAACTGAAACTCAAGTTTTATTGAATTCCGTGCAATATTTCTTGAGATATCACTATCGCTAAAATCGTGTAAATCCTGCAAAATGCTGCATAGCAGCGCCACCTGCTGGGCGATTTTTACCAAAAACTAATCAGCACCAATTTATACCAGAGACTAACTGAATATAAAGTTTTATTAAATTCCGAGCATTAGTTCTTGAGATAGAGCTATTGCGGAAATCTCGAAAAATGCTGCATAGCAGCGCCACCTGCCGGGCGATTTATACCAAAAACTAATAATCACCAATTTATATCAGGGACTAACTGAATCTAAAGTTTTATTAAAGTCCGAGCATTATTTCTTGAGATAGAGCTATTGTAGGAATCGCAAAAAATGCTGCATAGCAGCGCTACCTGCCAGGCGATTTTTACCAAAAACTAATCAGCACCAATTTATATCAAGGACTAACAGAATCTAAAGTTTTATAAAATTCTGAGCATTAGTTCTTGAGATAGAGCTATTGCGGATATCGCAAAAACTGCTGCATAGCAGCGCCACCTGCCGGGCGATTTTTACCAAAAACTAATTAGCACCAATTTATATCAGGGACTAACTGAATCTAAAGTTTTATAAAATTCTGAGCGTTAGTTCTTGAGATAGAGCTATTGCGGATATCGCAAAAACTGCTGCATAGCAGCGCCACCTGCTGGGCGATTTTTACCAAAAACTAATCAGCACCAATTTATATCAGGGACTAACTGAATCTGAAGTTTTATTAAATGCCAAGCATTAGTTCTTGAGATAGAGCGCCCACAAAATTTGTGTCACATACAGACAGACATTTTCTAAAAACAGTCAAATCGTGTTCAGGACCTTCTAAAACGTATAAATCCGTCGAAAACCGGAAGTCAAAAATTTTCATGAATCCAATACTTTCTTCTTGTAAAGATAGAAGAAAGTAAAAATTTAGTATATAACTAACGCAAAAGTCAATGTTTGCATCAGCAAAAGGTTGCTAATTCTGAGTATGTGCAGATAGGATGCGCGCCTATTGAAGCACTTATTTGCAGTTTTTGAACAAACACTACAATTTAGCATTTATGCAAAACTGTAAAAAGCCCTTAAAACGAAGTTCAATTTTTGAAGATAGTTTCATTTGGATTTTTGAAACAGAATTTCATTTGGTGGCCTTACCAACTTCCCTAGGGGGGAGGGGGGGGGGGGCTCAAAAATTTTCAGGGAGTGCTCAGCCCCTCCTAGCTACGGCCCTGTTGCCGACTTTTTTAAAAATCAAAAATATGTAATCATAAAATACATATTAGTGATCTATGTAATCAACTTTGTGAAATATTTTATTCAATAAAACCTGTGAAACTGGAATCGAAAAGAATAGTACTAAATTCCGCTTTATATAGGTTTTCGTCTTAGCAAATATAATTGCTGGTATTCTTTCCGTTGGGACCATGTAATTTTTTCATTTAAGTCAGGTTTCCATTATAGACAGATTTCATTTAAACAGATTTTGCTGTAATTGTAGTCAGGGCTGTAGCTAGAAGTAAAAATTAGGGGGTGCTCAAGAAAATGTAGGGGGGGGGGGGGCTCATATTATTTCTCTCACTGTGACACATGCACGCACAAACACAGATATATATGATCAAAGTATTACATAGAAAGGTAAATTAGTGCACATTGATATTGTAGGCCCTATGTTTGTTATTAAATTGTTTCTAATAACCTTATATGATGCTAAGAAAAGTGAAGGCTGCAGACAGGGATGTAATGGAGGATATACGGTGGATACGGCGTATACCTTCTGGATTATTTTAAGGTATACCATATACTCTCTTCTCAAATACACTATAGCATATGCTTTTTAGAGTATACCCTCTGCCTAAAGCGTATGCCCTTTGGTTTTTTTACAACTACATCACTGGCTGCAGAATGAAAATTTTCAGCGTATAATCATTAGAGATCGATCGAAACAGGTTTTTAAGACCGAAACCGAAAGTGTAAAAAAATATTTAAAAACTGATTAATACATGCATAACTGCATATAATTATTAATTACAAATAATAATAATTACATTACTAATTAATTTATTAATTATACGTGTATTGAACCACATTTCTAACAAACAAACGTACATATATATGCACCTTTTATGCCCCCATATGTGCAATTTTTTACAAACAGGAGTGTCATTTGGGAAGGTTAGGGGGGGGGGTCAATTTCCTCCTCAAAGAATGTGATAAGAATGTATGATTCATTATAGGTTAGTTTAAGTAAAGGGCACAAAAGCTAAAATAATTTGTTTAATTTGACTAAAAAAGGAAAATTGGCATTAAGACAACATTTTAAGCCTAGAAATTATTAATTAATAAACTTTATTTTCCATTTCAGTATTCTCAAAGTGAGACATGTTTAACATTATTTTGTACTTTAGCTAATTTTAAATATATATGTAAGGATAAAAATGTAACAGTTGTCAATTTTCTTTTAGGATGTGCACAATAAGGTCAATCTTTCCTCACTCACCGCCCCCCCCCCAAAAAAAAAGGTTTGCCACTCCCTGCCTCCCTAGTAAAGCATTGAAATGGCTCCGCTGTTGGAAAATTTTAACTCTGGTGCCAAGTTGACTCTCTGTGCCGCTATCCAAATCTATTTATTTTCATATAAAATAAAACGCAATTAATTTATCAATAAGACAGAAAATGTTTCCAACTATACGAATTTCATCTAATAAAAAGATATTTTAAGTATACATACCTCGATATATCTTTTGTAATAAATTTCGTAAATCTTCAGAGTTTTAACAACACCTTCCTCATAAAGCATTCGAAGCAATCTGGAGTTTCAAAGTAAAAATTTCTATCACTGATAAGTTTGCAGCTTTTAAAGATCACGTGATAAGCGTCTGTTAAGTTTAGTCATATATGCATTGCTTGCTTTGTAATTTACGCTCGCATCATAAATCAGTCATGACCAGGGCTTGACAAATGCGGTCGCCAGGTCGCCACTGGCGACCAACTTTTTTTTATCTGGCGACTAACTTTTTTAATCTGACTTCTTTTGTTTCATTTATTTATTTATTTTTTACAAAAATTGAACTAAAAAATGAGCACAAACGACATTTTCTCTAAAGCGAAGTTAAAAAGGCATTTTCCATTTCATGCACATAAAACGCTATTCTTTTCCGCTCTAGTCGGCTAGTCATGTGATTAGAATGTGAGGAGAGGGGGGGGGGGGGGGTTCAATAACAAATAGTCTTATGTGGCTTCTAAAAATTGGATGCAATGATAAAAAATGCTTACTTTTTTGTATGTTTCAAATCAGATTTTTGTGTTCAGAATTAAAACTTTTAATCTATTACATTCATTTTAAAAGAATAATAACATATAAGTGATTACAGTGAAACCCCGATTTTATGTCCCCCGAATCTGCGTTTTTCCCGCATTATACGTTTTTTTCATCAGGTCCCAGTTTTTCCGTATAATTGTAATGTTAATTTAACCCGGATCGTAAGTTTGTTATTTATGGAATTTCCCGCATTTTACGTTTTCTCTGGAAAGTAAAAAAGGAAAAAATGTTCTAAAATAAGCAATAATTTTTCCTTTTGTGCTTTTTTAAAGCTAATCCACGTTGTTGAAAGTTATGTAATCTATGAAAACAGAAACGCATACTACAGACTCCTGTCTTCTGAAACTGGTTCCCCCCCCCCTCCTTTGTTGAACATCTGCTCCTTCCCTCCCCTGGACAGCTGGGGGGGGGGAGCAAAGTACAGAAACAACACATTTTATTGGTGTAGGAATGAGATGGGCAGAGGAAGAGACACTCCAGTTATCAATCAGATGGGGCGGTTTTTTTCTTTCGTCGGGCAGGGAAATGGGTCTTTACCCTTCCTCACGTTTTCAGATTCAGTTGCTGTTTAGCACGCGGTGGTCGTATTTCTAACCTTTTTGTGCCAAAATGACGAGTAAAAAACGCAAAAACTTTTCTGTTGCTGAGAAAGCCGAAATTGTTAAACAATTTGATGAATTTCACGGAACCAAAGTAGCGTTCGCTCAATCGCAAGGAATTCCCGTTACAACCCTGCAATCCATACTACTGAAAAAAGAATGCATTGAAAAAAACATAGAGAAAGTGGGAGAAAAAAATGCCAAGAAACGGAGAACATTGAAAATATCGCCGTACGACGAACTGGAAGGTATCTTATTAAAGTGGTTTAAAGAAGCTCGTACCGCGAATGTACCTGTAAATGGCACGATACTAAGAGAAAAAGCTCTAGAAATCGCCGATAGGCTTGGTGGCTTGAAAGACTTCACAGCCTCAAATGGCTGGATTGACCGGATGAAAAAAAGACATAATCTTGTGTATAGATCGCTTTCGGGAGAATCATCAAGTGCAAATGAAGCTACAATAGAAGATTGGAAGAAAAATCTACCAAACTTGACCAAAGGATACAAGCCAAAGGACGTATTCAATGCGGATGAGACCGGACTTTTCTTTAACCTCCTACCGGATAAAAGTTACGTTGCTAAAGGAGACTCCTGCCATGGAAGGAAGATGTCTAAATTGCGTCTTATGGTTTTACTGTGCTGTAATTCTGATGGAAGTGAGAAGCTGACGCCTCTTGTTGTTGGAATGTCGCGCAACCCACGATGCTTCAAAAACGTAAGAAGTTATCCGACAAAGTACGAAGCAAACAAAAATGCGTGCATAACCAAACCCCTTTTCGAACACTTTTTGCGCAAACTAAACAAAAAAATGAAGTTGCAGAATCTCAAAATAATTTTGTTCATTGATCAATGCAGTGCACATCCGGTTTTGCCGCAGTCTAATGTGCATGTCGATTTTTTTCCGGCAAATTGCACAAACAAATTGCAGCCTTTTGTGATCTCGGCATTATTCGATCTTTCAGGGTTTTTTATAGAAAGCAACTTGTCCGGAAATCTGTAGCTGAAATAGAAAATGGAAACCTAAATGACGCCTGCAAATTAAAGTTAAGTGTTCTAGAGGCTATGCATTTTATTTCTGCGTCGTGGAGAAACGTTACATAACAGTGCATCTCCCATTGTTTTGAAGAAAGCGGAATCGTAGCATCTAATGAAACGAGAACAGATGAAAAATCAGCTGCGGTAGACTCGGAGAATCACAACGAAACAGTTGTCTATGACTTCGACGATTACATCCCGGAAAACTTAGCAACATGCGAAGCTGAAAGAGCTACTGCTCCATCCGTAGCCGACGTTATGGACTTTTCGTCCACCGATGAAGAAGAAGAAACAGAAGTACAGCCCGTTTCTTTCAATATAGCATTGAAGAGCTTACAAATAGTGAAAGACTATTTTCTTTCTCATAAAGACCAGGAAAAAACCTTGCAAAGTATTTCAATCCTGGAAGATGCTGCATTCACTTTGAACTCAATGACTAAAAAACAATCCACTATTACGGACTATTTTCAACCTAAATGCCAGGATTCGCAACTAAATGTGTTAAAACGATCTTAAAATGGTATGTATAATAATGTTCTTTTCGTAAAATATAGATTGTAATACCTTTTAAAAGAGTCATCTTTACTACTTTTAGTTTTTTTTCTATGATTTTTTGCTTTCTATGTATTTCCCGCATTTTACGTTTTTCCCGTATTTTACGTTTTTTTTACTCAGTCCCTTGAGAAACGTAAAATCGGGGTTTCACTGTATAAGTAATTCATTCGAAGTAAATCTATAAAACTTAATTAAAATTTCACGAATAATTCATTTTAATAAAAATATGTATTTTTTTTTAAATATTTTTTCCCGGCTTAAAATGCTTGGCGCCTCGCGTCTGTTTGCACCACACGCGTTGGACATTGCCGTCACTCTGTCTTGGCGACAAGTGTCTGGTTCAGAGTTGTTTCTCAATAGTATTTTATAATTACATTGTTTGGATTATTATCTGCAGTAAATGGAAATAAAAAATCATTGATTGCACTTCAAAAAGTTTTTTTTTTTTTTTTTTTTTTTTTTTTTAAATTTTTATCGTAGATCGTTGGATCAAAATAAACCTCAGCCGGCTGCTGATTTCGATTTAATCCAGCGCGGGAAAATATATTTTTTTCTTTCCTTTTTAGCTACGAAAACAAACGTTTACGTAATAACTCGTAATATTACGTGTTAATAGCACTCGAGTTTGCGAACATCACAACGTTTAATTAAATTTCGTGTAAGATATCTCATTATAGATGCTGCAAAGTTACAAAATATTAAGAAATAAATTTGAAATTATAGTCACACACACACACAAACAAACAAACAACAACAGAAAAAATTAACTTATTTTTAATTTGGCAAAACTATTGCAAATGTTACTAAATGCAAATTTTGAAATAATTAAATCAGAATTATTTGACTTTTTTATTTTGATAGGCTAAATAGACATAAAATCGTTTTCCGGCTTCACTATTTTATAGATGCCATCTCATCCGATATAGATTTTGTAGCACTCAACTATTTGAACATTTGAAGCATACGGCAATCAGCATTTCCCGAACATGTCGGTTAATTCAGAGTTTACAATATTTCCTTTATTATTATTTTTTTCACAAATATATAACTTTGATAAGTTTCCTTAGAAAACTTAGTTATTATGCACTATTATAAACTATGTAACTAATAATTCTAAACTATGTTTGTTATTATTTTTTCTGACTTAATTCCTAAGCAAACGTTTGTACTTTTTAAAAATCAATAACGGGGAGGGTGGGGGGGGGGGGGGGTGTTAAATTTTTTTACTGGCGACTAGAATTTATACCTGGTTACCAGATTTTTTCAAATTTGTAAAGCCCTGGTCATGACGGATAATGATAAACAGTGGAGTTCACAGCAATAAACAGTGCCTTATTTTAGCCGATACTACTCATATCAATGAGTAAAGTTGAAAATTTCCGAAAGAAGAACGAGATTTTTAAATATAGATAATTTCGGTCAGGCCAAAATTTTGGCAGGAGTTTCGCCGAAAACGAATATTCGGTAAAACTCCGATTTTGCGCCGAAACCGAAATTTCGGTCGATCTCTAATAATTATACTAGTGAAATATAAGTGATGATGACAATAAGTAAATAAAAAGCTGACAGTTCACCTGTTTCAAAAGAGTTGCAACCTTTACTTTCTTTTCTGAATATTCCATGCTCTTAAGGATTCTAAAGTTATGTTTTTATATGATAAAAAACATTAGAATAATCAAGGGTGTATTTTGCATTTTAAAATTATTTTTGTGTCTAGTCAAAAGCTAAAACCACTTGTATTCAAATTGGCTATAACTCATTAGAATAACTTTGTTTTATGCTAATAATGAAAAACGCTGCAAAATGAAAAATTTCAGTATATAACTAATGCAAAAGTCAATGTTTGCATCGGCAAAAGGTTGCTAATTCTGAGTATGTGCAGATAGGATGCGCGCCTATTAAAGTACTTATTTGCAGTCTTTAAACAAATACTACAATTTAGTATTTGTGCAAAACTGAAAAAAGCCGCCAAAACTAAGTTGAATTTTTGAACAGTTTCATTTGGATTTTTAAAACAGAATTTCATTTGGTGGCCTTGGCAACTTTCCCAGGGGGGGGCTCAAAAATTTTCGGGGGGTGCTGAGCCCCCCCTGGCACCCCGCTAGCTACGGCCCTGATTGTAGTATTACATTACAATTGAGCAAGCGTTTAAAGTCACAGTGATATCAGTCACAATGTCTTAGAGCCTACACTAGTGACTAGTCACGCGAAGAAACTCTCGTGCTAATGTTAAGTCTATGGTAAGGTTCTTGGCAGATTTCTCGCTCGTATTTTAATATATTTAAATGATTTTTTTTTTTTTTGCATAGGATAGCTGAGGTGATCTCTAACGTTGTTAGTTTTTACTTTTTTGATTTTGGTTACAGTTTTTTTTATAAGCGGACATTTTCAATTTTGGAATCGGTTCTGAAAGTGAAAGTACCTTTATATAAAAAAAACTGGAACCAAAATCGAAAAAGTAAAAAACAACAGCGTTAGAGATCGACCTCAGCTATCCTATGCAAAAAAAAAAAAAAAAAAAAAAAAAAAAAAAAAATCATTTAAAAATATTAAAATGCGAGCTAGAAATCTGCTAAGAACCTTCCCATAGACTTAACATTAGCTAGCACGTTTTTTCGCATGACTGGTGTAGGCTCTTAAGAGCCTACATCAGTCACGCGAAGAAACGCTTCAGCTAATGTTAAGTCTATGGGAAGGTTATCGCGCGATTTCTCGCTCGCATTTTAATATTTTTAAATGATTATTTTTGTATAGGATAGCTGAGGTCGATCTCTAACGTTGTTAGTTTTTACTTTTTTGATTTTGGTTAGGATTTTTTTATAAGCGGACATTTTCAATTATGGAACCGGTTGGAACTGGTTCTGTAAGTGAAATTATTCTTATATAAAAAAACTGGAACCAAAATCGAAAAAGTTTAAAACTAACAACGTTAGAGATTGACCTCAGCTATCCTATACAAAAATAATCATTTAAAAATATTAAAATGCGAGCGAGAAATCGCGCGATAACCTTCCCATAGACTTAACATTAGCTGAAGCGTTTCTTCGCATGACTAGCGTAGGCTCTTAAGAAATGAAAAACCAGGATTTTCTGTAGGTATAACGATGAATTCCAATACTATCTTAAAATATCTTTGTGTGATATCTACAGCCAATTTCAGCGAACTATCTCTTCCTATTAATAGACTGATATGTGTAGATGCTTTCCTGAACCTAACGCTAATTTTCAAAATTATAATTGTGACTTAGAACAACAACAATAAAACTTTTAAGTTTTAACTAAGTATTTTATTTTGTGAATTTTCCACTCCTCAGTGTTAAGTGTCTCGGGCACTCTCCGTTTTTCTTTTAGATTTTTCAGCTGCAAAACATTTTTACACAAATTTTATATATTTTGCGGTATCAAACGACAAACCAAATGTTCATTTGGCGCCCCCTCCGCCTTCCGTTCTGACGCCTGGGGCACATGCCTCTCTACTCTCCCCCTCAGTAGTTTCGGCCCTGAACATGAGTTTCAAATTTTAAAACTTCGTAATTCCTAAACTACTTGAGTGAATGACTTTCCCGTTTGGTATTTCAGAGTAAACTTTTCCAAAAAAAAAATCGAAATATGTCAAAATAAGGTGTTCCAATAGGAAATTTTAGAATTTGGCACAACTTCAGTATGAAGACGACCCATTAAGCTTATTTTTTAAACATAAATTGCGATAAAAGAAGACAATTTCTAGTCGAATGACTATTTCTGTTTTGTTGTTTTTGTGACAATATGGAGATTAAATTGTTTGGTGTGTTCTCTAATGCCGATAATATCCTTTTCTCGGGATCTACGAAAGAGATTTCAATACTACAAATTGATCATTCCGGCTAAAAGAAAAAGAAATACAATAATTATGGTAATATATATATATATATATATAAAGAAAACTTTTGTTTACAAAATTGTACGTAACTATAGTTTATTATTATTATTTCTTTAATTTCTTGGTGAACATCAATTTATAATTTAGTTATTGAAAAACCCCTGTAAAAACTCCGGCGGGATTTATAAAATTCGAACTGGTAGCTGTGGCTAACCGGAGTAATTACTATAGCTGATTTTTAAAAGAAATATTTCTTTTATTTGTAACATCAACTTACAAAACATTCCTCCGATAGATTTCGGTATTAACATAAATTAAGGAGTGCGTGAGATGCGGTGATTATAAACCGTGCGATAGTCTTTAAGTCTCTCCTTTCGATCTCTTCGCTCGAAATACTCTTGTTATAGACTTTGATTTAGACCTCCGAATGAGGCAATACGATTTAACTGGACAGGGTGTCCTAGGGGATGCTTGGATGGCTTCTCGGAAATCTCTCTCACAGATCGGGGCGTCTGTTTCCTCCGGCTTCCCCTGCGCTGCTCGTTTCTCCGCAATTCTCGGTTTCTTAGGGTCACGTCCTACCCTTTTGCCTCCAAAAAACCATCATCTTCTCCTCTTCTCTTCTTTCTCTCTAGCCTCCGAAAAAAGGGGGGCGGGGGGAGGTTCATCCCGGCCTCTCAAACTTACGGCAGCCTATCGTTGTCGATATCTGGTTCCCATTCGCAGATTTTAAAGGACTTCCCTTGGCGTCCGATGGTCTCTGGGAACCCTCTCCATCTGCGACCTCACAAGTAGAATCAATAATTCGTTACCGTCGGGTAGGTGCCAGCCAGTCTCCAGTATTGTTTCCCTAATGTCCAAACCATTCAGCGTAGGAGATGGATCGCTTCCTTAGGTTCGGCCCGACAACTCCTGCGGTCCATAGTAAAGTAACTCAGCTGGGATATGGGAAAATGTCACAGCATTACCCCCTCCAGCAGTTGAGATTTTTCAAGCATTTGGAAAATCTTACATCATTACTGGTGCGCTAGCCTTCCATCCATACCCAACACATGTTAATTCTCAATAGAGGCTTACCTTAAACATTATTATTCACAAGTTTACAATACACTCTACAGACACACCTCGTTAAATTAAATTTCAATATTCATTGCATGATTCAAATACACAATTATTTCAATTACAAAATTAAAAACTATATACAAAATTACCGAGTGGAATGTTATTTATTCCATTCTACTTAAACAGTCTACATGTGGAATTTGGTATCCCTGGCCTATATCCTAAGGATCTGCGAATATCCTGCCTTTTTCCAAAATCCCTAATTAGTCGGAAATTCTTTTCGGCGTTGTTTTCCCACTGTTTAACGTCGCTGATTTCAGTTTTGTTTTGCGGCGATAGGAAACCCGAGGTTTCTAAACAATTAGATTCGAAGAATTTCTTTTGCTTTCTTCCTAACGCGCGATACCGGTTCACCCTTTTTGAGGACTTCCTTCCCGAAGACTTAAACTTAATTTTTGCCTCTAAGACGGTGTCTTTATTTTGTCCCTCATCCTTAAATTCCCGGATTTCATTCTTCTCTAAAAATGAACATCCCTTTGTGACAATCTCACACCTATCATTCCCTTCGGAATTTTTCATTACGTTTTCTATTCTCGTTTCACTTACGCCTGTCTTAACACTACCTGACTCCCTATCCTGGAACAAATTATCCATAACTTTCGCATTGGAATTAGGTGTTTTCAACTCTTTTCCCTTTTCTTCGGGACGTGACTTTAAATGTCCCAGCTCTTTTTCAGAAGGCCATACTATTTGAATAGGGTCAGTTACGACGCGCCCTATTTCTTTCTGCGAACTAACCTTGTAACGGGATTTGTATAAGGCGAGTTCTCTGAATAAGCGTCTTTTAAAAGCAACTAATAACCGGTCAGCTACTCGCTTCTCCCAAGATCCTTCTTTCAGGGACCTCGCTAGACCCTTTTTACTTCTTCCCTTTGTACTTTCCCCTGAAAATAGAAAGACGGGTTCTCTAGCTAAAATTGTTCTAGGGGGAGATTCACAATGCTTTTCTTTCCCGCTTAGACTGTAGGGGAGTATAGTATCAAAACCCTTTCTTTTCTGACTATCCATGTTAGTCGTTTCTGACTTCTCAGATTTGGGGGATAATTTAATTCCTCTTTTCCTTTCTTTTTCCGTAGGAAGTTTACCGTGCGGATTATTGTCGTAATCCGAAGCTAACAAGTTTGTGGGTTTAGGGGGAATTGAATTGTCCTCTTCACGATTTTTCTGTTGCGTCAAATTCCCAAGGCTAATAGGCAGTTTCGCTTTAATTTTGTCTAACAAATTTTGCGTTCTGTTCCCTAATAAATAATAAGACATTTCGGTATTCTTATCTACCACTGCGGCTTTGATTAAAAGGTCACCCACATCTGTCTGAAGTCTTATTTCTACGAGGGGTAGACTTTTTACTTCATTATCAAGGGGTTGTCTTACTCTCACTACCTCTCCCGTATACTGTTCCTTGGTTACGTCATTTGCACTAAGTAAGTCCAACGAACTGCCCGTATCCCTAAATATCTTCATTTTTTTCCCATTTACCATCCCTTCGCTTAGATAGGGATCGAAACTCTCATCTAAATCGTTCAAGTCTGCCAGTTGACACACTATTTCGGGTTTATCATTTATCCTTTTTAGTTCTGGGCAAGAGTATCGGAGATGGTCGGGGCTATTACAAATAAAACAGGACATACCTCTTCTCCGTTCAAAAATCTCGTCCCTATTTTTTTGTTCATCCCGATCACGCCAGTTTCTTTTTACTTCAAGCCCTTTCTGTTCCACTTTCGGTTTCTCGATGAATCTACTCCTCTCAAACGATTTTCCATTATTTGGGTTTTTAGGGGGAGCTTGTTTTCTCTCCGTTCTTCTGACCGCCTCATAATGATCCAGTTTTTGGGTCAGATCCAATGGCGTAATTATTGTACTCCATGAGTCAATAAAATGCTGTCTAATTTCGGAGGGCACCTTCCGTTTGATCTGGTCAGTAATTATCAGGTCCCTAAGTTGACTAAATTCAGACACCTGAATACCGCTTAACCATTGGTCGAAATAATTCGTAATTTCATACGAAAAATCTTTCCAATTTTTTTCTTCGGACCGTGGTGTTGTTACGAATTTGATTCTGAAGTCTTCTGCACTAATTTTAAACCTTTCGAGTAATTTACCCTTCACAAAATCAAAATTGTCCGTTTCGTCTGGTGGTTCTCTAAGAATAACTTCTGTCAATTCTATAGGAAGTAAACCTAGCAAATTTGTTACCCATTGCGACTTATCTAATTGCGCTTTTAATGCCTGTCTCTCAAATAAGTTGAGATATAAGGAAATCTCCGATTTTCCCATTTCAAATTTAGGTAACACATTTTTTAACAGAATTTTAGGTTCCCTTTCTATTTGACTAGATGATAACGTTAAAGTATCATTTTCCCGTTCCGCCCTAATTCTCGCGAGCTCATGTTCTTTCTCAATTTTATCTTTTTCCAATTTCGATCTCTCTACACGGTCTTCTTCAATCAACTTTAATTGGTTTAACGCCATAGTCTCATCATAATCGGGGGCTTCCGTTATCTTTTTAACCAACTTAGGAATTGTATCATTTGACAAAACCTCTACTTCAAATTCTATCGCAAGGGTTTGTAGATCGCATTTTCGAAATCCCGATATGCCTGCCATAATCACTAATTTTAAATTCTAACACAATTTAATTCCAATTTCCCGCACATAAATGCAATATAAAAAAAAATACACAATTTTTTTCACCCCCAAAACAACATAAAAATAAATACAGTAGTTTCTGCTCGACACAAAATACAATCAATATTCATGAAATTTTGAATTACAAGCAAACCAATTCCACATATAGGCTACAATTTGCCAAAAAAAACATATATCTTACTTAACTTAACTGAATTACTAACAGACTTCAACTTAGTCTTACAACTTCTTTAAATTCAAAATTTAATTCCTTAGCAATCTTCAAAATAAGAGAGCACATTAAAAATTTCGGCCGAAAAATACAATTAACATAATTTGCTTTTCACCAAACAAAAAAAATTTTTAATTAAAAAGATTAAAAGAATTTTTCAATTACTAGAACCAAGATGAATTTAAAGTTTGTTACACTTTTAATTTACCTTCAACACACAAAAACATCTGTTGGTAATTAATATTTAAAATTTTTACTTATATTACCGAACACAAATAATTAAAGAAAAATTGCTTCCTGTCCAAAATTAAAAATATACACACTAAGCCTCCACTGAGAATAAAACAAGTGCTCACCTGGGTATAGCTCTGTGATTCTCGGCGGTGATTCTGCTTTCTTTTCTCTCCACACTGTCAGCAAAGTTCGGATGCTTCTGGTTTCTGGTTCAGCGGATGCAGTTTCAGATCAGCTCGGGTCTCTGCCTTGGCTTTGGCGGGTCACTTTGGGGTCGGTGGATCTTCCTCGATTCAGCGGAATCTGTCTCTCTATCACAGGATTCTGTACGAACTCGGCGAGTTGTCCTGCTCTGCCCCGATTCGGTATGTAGATTCAGGTTCCCAACGGCTGGTGTAGATTCTGAAGAAATTCGGCGAGTTGTCCTACTCTGCCCCGAATTCATAAAACTTTGTCACGCACGTTTCTTTCACCACTTTAAATCCCTTGAAGCTGCCACCATCTGTAAAAACTCCGGCGGGATTTATAAAATTCGAACTGGTAGCTGTGGCTAACCGGAGTAATTACTATAGCTGATTTTTAAAAGAAATATTTCTTTTATTTGTAACATCAACTTACAAAACATTCCTCCGATAGATTTCGGTATTAACATAAATTAAGGAGTGCGTGAGATGCGGTGATTATAAACCATGCGATAGTCTTTAAGTCTCTCCTTTCGATCTCTTCGCTCGAAATACTCTTGTTATAGACTTTGATTTAGACCACCGAATGAGGCAATACGATTTAACTGGACAGGGTGTCCTAGGGGATGCTTGGATGGCTTCTCGGAAATCTCTCTCACAGATCGGGGCGTCTGTTTCCTCCGGCTTCCCCTGCGCTGCTCGTTTCTCCGCAATTCTCGGCTTCTTAGGGTCACGTCCTACCCTTTTGCCTCCAAAAAACCATCATCTTCTCCTCTTCTCTTCTTTCTCTCTAGCCTCCGAAAAAAGGGGGGCGGGGGGAGGTTCATCCCGGCCTCTCAAACTTACGGCAGCCTATCGTTGTCGATATCTGGTTCCCATTCGCAGATTTTAAAGGACTTCCCTTGGCGTCCGATGGTCTCTGGGAACCCTCTCCATCTGCGACCTCACAAGTAGAATCAATAATTCGTTACCGTCGGGTAGGTGCCAGCCAGTCTCCAGTATTGTTTCCCTAATGTCCAAACCATTCAGCGTAGGAGATGGATCGCTTCCTTAGGTTCGGCCCGACAACTCCTGCGGTCCATAGTAAAGTAACTCAGCTGGGATATGGGAAAATGTCACACCCCTATTAAAAAAAGCATTGAAATCCCTTCAGTAAATCCGAAGAAAAACGTACATCAATGTCAGCTTGTCAGCTGTATTACATAAGATTATTATTTAGTCATTATAATTTTTGTTTTGGGCGATATCGCTTCATTTTTTAAGCTTGTCGATGATCAACTGATCGTTTAACTACTGACAAAACTTTTTTTTTTCAAATCCCTTCAGTAGATCCCGAAAAAATGTACATCAATGTCAGTTTTTTTAATGAAATTTTGCAATTTTTGTATGTAGGTCTCTCAACCCTGTCTATCACCGTGTTGCATGTCTGCAACATACCCAAAACACAATGTTATTTATATAGCAAGCTTTAAAAGACGATTTTATTTATTGCTGCTATTTTCCAACACACGCAGTTAATATAAACTGTTCACAGAATTTGCAACAGACGGCGATACAGAGTTAATTTTTCATGCCAAAGTTTTATTTATTATTTGAGCAGTTTTGCATCGTTATTGCTAAAATGAACTTCGTATTTTGTAACACTAAAAAGGCTAGAGATGTCCAAAAATAGATTTTTTTTACAAAAATAATTTCGTACACTTTACAATTTTGTATTATAAAATTGACAATATTTATGAGAAGTACGTATGTAATTTTCTGCTTTTTATAGCTGTGAAAGTGAATATTTTTCATTTTTATGTTATATATTTTTTTTTTAATATTTAATATGGTAGCGTAATTCAGAGTAATTATTTTTCAAATCGGAGTTGCTGAGTGACAAAGAATTAATGTTTTCACACTGTGAGAAATAGTTAATGTCGTATGATTTCTTGTTAATATGCATGATAATGAGTAGTTCATATTTGCAACCGCAGAAAATCACTTTCGGCATTTCACTGCATCATGGTTTGCATTCAGGCTGCTTTTTCGGCATATTCAGTTCCAGATTTGCATTCTATGAAAATGGTTTCTGACACAGATAGTACAGAAGTACAGAAATGGTCTCTCTCCACTTTGCGTTCTCATGTGCCTTTCTAATTTCCAGCTCTATGAAAATGACTGCTGGCACACATGGCATGAAACTGGTTTTTCACCAGTATATTTTTTTAATTTCCATTCGTGAAAAATGATTTTCTGCGTAGATGGCACAAGAACGGCCTCTCTCCAGCTCGTTGAAAAGCGAATTATCTGAAATAAATTGCATGCATACATTAAATGAGTACGGTTTCCTACTTGAAATGTTAATAAATGCTTTATTAAAATTCCACTTGCTGAAAATTTTGTCAGACTAGGCAGATATACGGTATATCTCCAGAATGTGCTCCCATGGGTATTTTTAATTGTGAAAAAGCAATTGTTGCACACCTGTCATATATACGTTTTATCTGCCAGAGTGCATACCTATAGGCTTTCTTAAAATTCCATATATTAAAAATAACTACTGCAACACATGGCATGGAAATGGTTTTTCACCAGTATATTTTTTAAATTTCCATTCGTGAAAAATGATTTTCTGCACACATGGCACAAGAACGACCTCTCTCCAGCTCGTTGAAAAGCGAATTATGTGAAATAAATTGCATGCATACATTAACTGTGTACGGTTTCCTACTTGAAATGCTAATACATGCTTTATTAAAATTTCACTTGCTGAAAATTTTGTCAAACTTGGCAGATATATCTCCAGAATGTGCTCTCATGGGTATTTTTAATTGTGAAAAAGCATTTGTTGCAAACATGTCATATATACGTTTTTCCTCCCAGAGGGCATACGTATAGGCTTTTATAAAATTCTATATGTTATAAAGGACTTTTGACTAGTCCTTCTCATGAATGTATTTTTACATGTGCTTTTAATTGTGAATTGTGTGAAAATGACTGCTGGTATACATTGTACTCGTGATGATTTTTTATAAATAAGAGTACTTAGATGCTTTTTTTAATTTCCATTTTTTGAAAATAATTTTGTTCTGACAAGGCCTCTTTCCAGAGTCCTTTAAATTTTCGGCTTAGCGAAAATGATTGATGGCATTTGTAGCATACATACAGTTTTTCACCTGTTTGTGTGTTTCAAAGAGTGCTTTCAAATTCGAATTCCGTGAAAATGATTGATGACGCACATAGCTTACATACAATTTTTACCCAGTATTCTGTAAGTGCATACTGATTTAAAGCTTGCTTTGTTGAATATAATTTTTGACAGACATGGCCTACAGATAGTTTTTCACTTGTGTATGTTCATATGTGGGATTTTGTATGACAACTGTTTGAAAATGATAGCTGGTATATGTGGCATACATATGGTTTTTCACCACTATGTGTTCGGAAGTGTTTTCTCAAATTCGAACTCTGCGAAAATGATCACTGACATACGTGTTATACATATAGCTTTTCACTTGTGTGTTCTTAAGTGTCTTATTAAACTCGAATTCCGTGCAAATGATCGCTGGCATACATATGGTTTTTCATCTGTATGTGTTCTGAGGTGTCTTTTCCATTCTGAAATCCCTGAAAATGATCGCTGGCATACCTGGCATAGATAAGGTTTTTCACGTGTGTGTGTTCTTAAGTGTCTAATCAAATCTGAATTCCGTGAAAATAATTTCTGGCATAAAAGGCATATACATGGTTTTTTACCGGTGTGTGTTCTACAGTGTCTTACTAAAAACGATTTCCGTGAAAATGATTGCTGGCATACATGGCATACATGCAGTTTTTCACTAGCATGTGTAAGTGAATGTTCATTTAAAGCTTGCTTTGTTGAACATGATTTTTCACAAACATTGCAGGCAAACGACCTCTCTCCAGAGTGTGTTCTTATGTGTGTTTTTAATTGAGAGTTCTGTGAAAATGACCGCTTACATACATGGCATACATATGGTTTTTCACCTGTGTGCGTTCTTATGTGTGGTTTTAAATTCGAGCTGCGTGAAAATGATCGCTGGCATATAGGGCATACATATGGTTTTTCACCAGTATGTATTCTGTAATGTCTTTTCAATTCCATTTTTTCGGAAAATGATTCCTGGCATATACTGCATACATACGGTTTTTCACCAGTATGTGTTTTAGAATGTCTGTTCAAATCACAATTTCTTGAAAATGACTTCTGGCATACATGGCATACATGTGGTTTTTCACCTGAGTGTGTTATTGAGTGCGATTTCAAATCCAAATGCCATGAAAATGAACGCTGGCATATACCGCATGTATATGGTTTTTCACCAGTATGTGTTCTTGAGTGTCTTTTTAAATATGAATTACTTGAAAATGATCCCTGGCATATACTGCATGCATATGGTTTTTCACCAGTATGTGTTTTTGAGTGTCTTTTCAAATCAAAGTTCCGTGAAAATGATTTCTGGCATACATGACATGAATATGATTTTCCATCAGTATGAGTAATTACATGTTCCTTTAACTTACAATTTGTAGAAAATGATTTTGACAGACATTGCACACATTTCTTTTCTCCTCAGTATATGCTATTAATTGAGAATTTGAATTAGATTTAGATAATAACGAATTTTCACATTTATTGTTCTCATCAAACATATCCATTACGTATGAAACCACTATTTTATTTAAAAGTACTATTTTATTTCTGAAGAATTTTATGGATTAGTGGTTATACTGCTGTTCTTAAAACATGCGGAAATGAAGTATATGGAGATATAAAGTACAGCTGCACATTTTGAAATATTGACGCTCTTTGTGTAATATGCATTTAAGTTAGGTAAAGAGAAGTTTTAAAAAAAAGCTATTATAGACAGAAAGTGACTTTCAAGGATATTGACAGTATCTCCTTGCGATTTTCTATTGTTATCTTGGAAATGAGTTTCTGGAGGTACTATTCTTCAGGAAGTATATATTGCTGAAGAGAAATCTTGATAAATACTAAAAAGAAAACAAAAGAAAAAAGTAATAGTTACTATTATCAACATCACTAACTTAAAATGTGCAATTAATTTAAATAATTTTCCCTCTTCAATGATTTGGAGGAACTACTTTTAATTATGTGGGTGAACAAAAGGTGGCCAGTGTCCCTAAGGTAGCCCATGCCTCAAAAGTAGAATTGAGAGGGTCGGGGCAAGAAAGTGCCAAGCCACATCTTTGGTGAAATAAATCTAACAGTTTAATCTGCTGCTTAATATTGTAAATTATAATATCCAACATATAATTTGTTTCTAATGTAACTTGATGGCAGCATATGTGACAGGTTTCGTTTTTGCCCCCAATGAAGATAGCTAATTTACTAAAAACGTAATAGTAATATCATTAAAGCAATGTCATATTGTTACTCAGAATATCTCAAATGTTACTAACACATAGGCGAAAAAACTTTAGGTTATGCCGAAACTAGCCATTTTGGCGCCCGGGGCAAACATGGATTTTGGCGCCCCCCCCCCCCCCCCCCCAAAGAAAATTTCCAAAGCAAATTTTTTCTAAGTTTCTAAAATTTAAAGTATATAATCAGAAAATCTGTAATACTGAACTAAGTAATCAGCTTTGTCAAATACTGATTCATTAAAATCTTGAAAATGGAATCGAAAGCAACCGAAAAATATTCCGCTTTATACAGGTTTTCATCTTAGGAAGTATGATTATTGATATTCTCAGGGGCGGATTTAAGAGGTTGCGATGGCCTCAAAGGGCCCCGCATCCAAAGGGACCCCAAAATCCCCTTTTGAGTTCAACGAGAAAAATTAATTTTTGATCAAAGGATTTTCTTAGCACTTTTTTTTAAAATTAGTATTGCTACATAATTTTTATGTAATTTAAATAGACTATTTTTTATACCATTTGCAATTCCCAGAAATGTTTTAGTTATGTTTAAATGTTTTTCCTAGTCTTCTTTTCTATTAGCAATTATCAGAACTGTGAACGGTTGTGGAGGGTTGGGGTGAGACTCAATTGGATCGGAGCTGAACGGAACCCTGTTACTGTTAGAGACTTTTATGACGATTTAATTACACAAATTCAGAGTCTAATTAAATCAGATCTGATAAATCTAAATCTGGATCGTGACACTGGGGCCCCAAATTTAGGGGTCCCCCACACTTGGTATGCTGTTTACACAAGGCTGATATTTAGAATGCATTTGACTTTGTTACTGATTATAATCGATATTTTGCATTTTTAGAGTAGCATAAGATTAAAAACACGATGTATTTGCCCCGGAAATTTACATCTGGATCTAAAAAAATAATTACAGCAAAAGAATGGGACGGTAAAACACCTAAGAATGGCGAAAAGACAAAAACATTTTTTTTTTTGCAAAGACGATTTTATTAACAATGGCATCCTATGCGAGGTTCTTTTCTGCATCTCTACAAATGCTATATTCTTTTTAAAAAAAGGGGGGGGGGAGGAGAGGTTACTATTTTATCTTGCATATGTTTCATCCCCTTAGTTTTTAGTGTCGTTAGTTATAGCCAACCTCGCGCCCTTTAAAGCCGGATTTGTATGTAAAAATATAATTGTAACAAATGGTATTGCCGCATTTTTCATTTATCTGGAAATGGCCAAATGACGAGAAAATATTTTGCGAGGATAAATGCAGGGGCGGCTGCGGTTTTATTAGTCATAGAAACTGGGGTATGGTTTTCTCCCTGCACCAATACAAATGACATTCTTTTTTTTTTTTTAAGTTTTAACAAAGAGTTTTATTTTGCGTATTTTTCAAATTATCCTTTCAAATATAATTTGTTTTTAGTATCCCAGGCAGTCGCCCAACCTCTCCCCCAGGGGCGCCATTTCGGGGGGGCTGGGGGGGGCAACCGCCCCCCCCCAAGAAATCTGAAATTTCAGAAAATTTACCAGTTTTCACAGGCTAGACTAGGGATGCAAAATCTGTGGCCCGCGATGAGTTTACTGGTGGCTCGGGAATCAATTTCGCCGATCGGACGCGTAAAAGTCGCGAATTTCGTCAAATTTCGCCGATTGGACGCGTAAAAATCGCGAATTTTGCCAATCGGGCCCGTAAAAATCGCGAATTTTGCCGATTGGGTGCGTATAAATCGCGAATTTTGCCGATCGCATGCGTATAAATCGTGAATTTTTCATATCAGGTGCGTATAAATCGTAAATTTCGCCGATCGTGTGCGTAAAAATCTCGTATATCGCCAATCGGGCGAATAAAAAACATGAATTTTACTGATCGGGTGCGTATAAATTATAAATTTTGCCGATCGGACGCGTAAAAATCGTAAATTTTGCCGATCGAGCACGTAAAAATCGCGAATTTTGCCGATCGGGTGCGTATAAATCGCGAATTTTGCCGGTAGGGTGCATATAAATTGTAAATTTCGCCGATCGGGTGTGAAAAAAATCATAAATTTCACCGATCGTGTGCGAAAAAATCACAAATTTCGCTGATCGGGCGCGAAAAAATCGTAAATTTTGCCGAACGGGCGCATAAAAATCATGAATCATTGAATGATTGAATCATGAATCATTGAATCATGAATTTTGTCAATGACTAGGGAAAAACTGCGAATATTGTAAATTTTTTCCATCCTTGCCAACTGAATTGGGTTATGTTGACTAAGGAGGTGGTTGAGTATAGGGGGCTAACCCTCTTTTTAAAATTAGCATTTTTATGAACTTTTAGGCCGATCCTCCTCCTCCTTCCCCAAAACAAAATTTTGTCCACACTACGGATTTTGGCTCTCGACAATCCAGTCATTTTTGTGACTGGTCTACCTCTTATAAATGTTGTGCACCCCTACTTGATATCCACATTTTATGACTGAATATGTTAAGAAGTACAATTTAGAGTAATATGTTTCTCCTGCTTTCCACCTTCTTTCTTGAAAACACAATTTTTTTTTTCGGCACTGCAACCTTTAAAGCTAAATTTACTCCTTCAAATAAGGTCAAAGAGTATTTTCACTCTTTGAAAATAATCTTAACTATATCTCTTTTATAAATACAAATGTAAACTGTTGATATATCCTTCCTCACAAAACTGAATATGTTGACTGGGAAGGAAGGAACCCAGGGGGCTAAAACTACCTTTCCGAAATTGATGTTTTTTTAAAAATCTAATTGTAGATTTAGATCCCCCCCCCCCTCCGCCTTAAACATTGAAATGTTTTCTAAAGCCTTGCTATTGCGACATTCTATAAGTGGGACATTTATTATTAATGAGTATTTTGGCTAATTTTAGAAATATATGCGAGAAAAAAATATATGAATTGCTTCTGAGCTGTGTACAGCAGTATTAAAAGAAAACTCGTTATGCCCAAGGCCATCCCCAATCCATTTTAGTGATAAATTTTCTCTTTAGCCAAAAATTTAAGGGGAATTTTTTTTTTTCGGGGGCAGGGGGGGGTGTATATTCAATTTCCTAATTATATGATTTGTTAATTTTGTTTTATTAGTGTCACATTATATTTACTCCAATCGTTATAATGCTATTAAATCATTTGCTTTATTAAATGATATTATATATACAGTATGCTCTTAAAAATCTTCACAGCCTGACACTAGAGTCCTGTCCAGATTTGGTTGTAACCGACCCGAATCCTGACTTTAATCCGATAGACTTCAAGCCGAATCCGAAATATTCATACTTGAACCCCCGAAGTGAAAGAAAATGAATGTATATTTTAATACATTTGTGGAAAAGTAATCTACAAGTTTACCGCTTATGTGCAAAAAATAACACATATATACACCCATTAATATTCAAATATACTATAGTTTTTTCATTTGAAAATTATTCAAAACCTCCTTTTGTATAATCGGTTCATCTCGAACCCGATTCGAAAGAGTCAAAGCATAACCCGAAGCGTATAAAGTTTACTCGACCCGCAAAAAAAAATTAAAAAAAATGAATCAACCAAACCCAAAACGAAATGCATTTCGGGTAGCCGATGCAGAACTAATTTCCAGTAAACCCGGAAACGTCCAAAAAACATTAATTGACCGCAACCCCGCCCGAAATGAAAGAAAATTAATCCATATTTCAATATGATTTGGAAAAGTGTAGACTACAATTATATCTTTAATAACAATTTTATCTTTTATGTAGAAAAATTATTTTTTTTTCATCTGAAAATATTTAGTATTTCTTTGAAAACTCGGGCAACACGAACCCAACTCAAAATAGTGAAAACCCAACTTGAATCCGAAACAATTAACCTTTTGATAACGGGTGAGGATTGACTACTAATTTTGCATTAATCGTTCTACAATTTCCAAAAAAAATCCTTGTGACAGATTTCTCTTGAAAATATCCTAATATAAGTGTATGACAGATTTGAAAAAGTTGTACTAATAGAATAAAAAATAGTCCACTGGGACATCTATGCCCAACCGTAGTCAAATGTTCCAAATCAACCTGACCCGCAGCGAAAATAAGCCGCGTCAACCCGGCTCTATCCGTACTGCTGATTGGATCGTGTTGCCCCACCTAAGGCTCCTATATATACCTATGTATTAAAGGAGCCCTAGCCCTACCCAATACAGGAGCAAGGGACCTGAGACCAAGGGTTTTTCAGATTTCTGAATTGTATGGAATTTAGATCATAGTCTGAAGAGGAAGGCAGAAAATGACTGCGGACATCATTTTCTGCCATTATTTCAATTTTTACTGACAGAAAACCATTAATGGAAATTTTCTTATACCTATGGATTACAACATTTGCAAATTTCGTAACTTCTTGATGGTGTTTGTGTGGTGATTATCTCGTGACCGATTGAATTTCACGACTTTTTTCGTGATTGTTTTTTTGGTGATAATTTTCTAAATTTCGCTATTTTCTGTGAATCACTGACGGAATTGATTTTTCAATCCTTTGTCTAAATTCGCGACATTTTTTTTCAACCGATCGACGAAATTCGCTGCTTGTTTTCGCCATCTTTTGGCGAAATTCGAGATTCTTTTCTACGATCGTTTGTTGACATTCGGGAGTCTTTTTCCGCAACCAACTGACAAAAATTGCTATTATTTCGCACAATCTTTGACGAAATTCCGATCGTTGACAAATTTTTTTCCACCATTTGTCGAAATTTACGATTTTTTTTTTGTTTTGACAACTGATCGACGAAATTTGCTATTTGTTTTTGCGATCTTTTGACGTAATTCGCTACTCTTTTCTACGATCGTTTGTTAACATTCGGGAGTCTTTTTCCGCAACTAACTGACAAAAATTGCTATTTTTTTGCACAATCTTTGACGAAATTCCGATCGTTGACTAATTTTTTTCCACCATTTGTCGAAATTCACGATTTTTTTTTTTTTTTTTTTTGGCAATTGATCGACGAAATCCGCTATTTGTTTTTGCGATCCTTTGACGCAATTCGCGACTCTTTTCTACGATCGTTTGTTGAAATTCGGAAGTCATTTTCCGCAGCCGAGAGACAAAAGTAGATTTTTTTGCACGATCTTTGACGAAATTTCCCTTTTTTGCGCGACTGTTTGACTAAATTAGCGATTTTATTTGTTGTTGTTCAATCTTTTGACTAATTTCGCAATATTTTTCCGCATTAGTTATACTAAATTCGCGATTTTTTCCGCGTTCGATTGACAAACCGATTTGTTTCAGTGATCTTTGGCGAAATTCTCAATATTTTTCCACGGTCGTTTTAAAAAATTAACGATTTTTTCAGCGACCAATTTTGCCAAATTAACTATTTTTTTCTAATTCCAATGCGTAAAATTCGCGATGCTTACCGCGATCGGTTGACGAATTGCATTTGCGTAAAAAAAAAAAGAAGAAAAATTCGCGGACTACCACTGAAATTAAAAATATATTCGCAGAAGTATCAAATGTTTGTGAAAGAAGTTAAGATAAGCAGGCAAAATCTCACACTGCATTTTTTATTGTGGGTCCTATTTCTATTTTGTGCACGATTTGGGCAATCCTGCACGATATTTCAAACCCTGTCTCTAAAAAAAAAAAATTTTGTGCCCCCCCCCCCCCCCCCCCAAGAAACTCATGAAAAGGTGCCCCTGTAGTAAAACCTGCAAAAATAGAGTTGAAAAGGACTGTAAAAAATCTCCATTTTAGACAGATCTCCATCTTAGCAAGTATAATTGTATTGCGTTTTTTTCGTCGAAACTTGATTTTTTTTGTCCGTTTGAGAAAGAATTATGTTATAGACACGTTTCGTTTAGATACGTTTCACTGTAATACACCTATGCTCTTCAGAAGTGCTTTATAGAAAGGAGGTTTTAACAGTCTTAAAGAATACCTGAAAAAAAAAAACGGTACTCGTCTATAACTGAAAACTTTCATAATATTTTAAAATTCTACTTGCTAAGACGAAAACCTGTCTTAAACGGAATTTTTCAGAGGTCACTTGAGATTCCATATTAAAAGTATTGCTGTCTCTGTATATATGATTCAGTAAACGCTTCTCGTTCGGAGAGGTTGCGGGGGAGGGGGGGGGTATGCCACTACCTTAAAAAAAAACTTTGCCCCCCCCAAGAAAGTTCTGAAATGGCGCCCCTGCTCTCCCCCTCTAATAATACTAGATTGGATCTGGATGAAAAAGTAATTTCAGCAAAAGTAACAGGCCGGCATATTCCAGTTGCCGAGAAGGGCGGCAAAACGCTTAGAAAGCTTTCGCAAAAAGACGAGTAAAAAACTTTTTGGAAGATAAAGCCAGGGTGGCGCCCTGTCCGAGATTTGATTTTTACTGTACCTCTACAAATGCTATACTTAAAAGAAAAAGATTTTACTGAGAATTTTACTTTGGGCATTCATCCCCCAATTTGTGTTTACTTTCCTCGGCAGTGGCAGTCACCCCTCGCCCATGACAAAATGGAAAAAGAAGAAAGCTCCACGCTGTGAGATAAGGGGAAAAATAGAACAGCCTTCGTGAATATTTTTATCTAATAGAAAAGTTAAAGTGAGGGAAACGTTTTCCAATTATCCATGCTGGACAGTGCAATACCGTGTCCAGTTGAACAGTGTCATATACAGACATGAGTAGGGACTGACCTTGAAAATTGTTAGTGATTCTCCTAAACCACAGGAAGAGATTTAAATGATAGACGGCATAAACATGATACATTTGGAATGGGAGAAAGAAAATAGCCTAACAGATCGTTTTTTATTCATTTGCTATCTTGTATTGTAGACGAATATTTTTTCCATTTGTCTATTTTAATGCATTTGGTTCAGTTTTTCTTTTGGATTTTCCGGCTGCGAGACTTTTTATACAAATTTCATATATATATACATTTCTATATCAAACAACAAACAAAACCTGCATTTGGCACCCCCTTCGCCTTCTGTTCTGCTGGCGCCCAGGGCACGTGCCCCCTCTGCCCCCCCCCCCCCCCTAGTTTCGGCCCTGGCGTTATATATCTTGATTTGAGTATTGGATCCAATTTTCAAATTGAAATATCTCAGAAGTTCAAAAATGTGGCTTGGCATTCTCTTGCCCCGACCCCCCAATTAATTTAATTTTTAATCACAAAATGGTACTACTGCATTGTCAATCATGTATCTGCAGTACACGTGGCTGAATTTAAAGAGATCACCTTGATCCTCCGACATTTTATGCAGTGATTTTACTTTTGAGAAGTAGTCGTTCTAATTTCCATGTAAGAAGACATTTTAATTTACACGTGTTTAAATTCTTAGAATTTTAAGGTATGATATATTTTCTGAAATTTTATTTCCTTCTCTTTAACCACATTTATTTCAATTCTAAGAAATGTATCAGGTTAATATTTTTACGTCGTGCAAATGGCGACCATATGCATGTTCCCAAGGGAGTCACCTTAGAAAACAAATGTGGAAATCAGTGTAGTAAAGGGGATTTTCAAAATTTCTACATAAATATATGAAAAAATTTATTGTCATTTATGTTTATTGTCTTTGTGCAAGCACATAGATCACTCAAAATAAGTCAGTAAGTCCCAGAAGAACATTCCTGAGCTACCGTGCACAAAAAGTGCTTCAAGGTTTTTTCGTGTCATAAGATAAGCAGAAAAACTCGAAAGGTATTAAAAGAAAGAAAGGATCATCAGAGCATAATAGTAAGCAACATAGTTTACTGAGCATCATTTTTTCACATTTTAAAAGTGATTTCAATACATGGGCCACCTTTGGAACACTAGGCGCCAAAAATGGCCCACAAGCTACAATTTTGAAATTGTATTATAAAAGTAATTAAAGTTTATTTTACAAAGAAAAGTATACTTGATATAAGTTAGATATAAGTGTAAACTTTTACAAAAATTCAGCCACACGCACCCAACCAGAAAATTGTAAAAAAAAAAAAATCCTCAAAGCTTAACTTTGGCTACCTTTGGGTCACCTACCTTATTACATACAAGGTAAAAAATAATTATGAACAATAATAATAAAAAACTAAGTTTTAATATTTAAATTAGCCTTCAATAAGCAGTAAATGTGCAAATTGATCAAATCATCAGTTATTTTTTATAGGTTAAATTAGTAATTCCCTTCAAATGTGTGAAATGTGAATTTTAAATATAAATCTGCAATAGATTCGGAAGTTATTAATTTTGTTCGGTTGCTATTGCTTATTTACAGAAAACATCTGCGGCTTAATTGAACTTGAAAATTTCGTTTAAAGTAAATCCAAAATCCAATTTTAATTTGAAAAAATATTTTTTTTTTACCTGCATCCTGTCTGGAATCTGACACGGAAGGTCTGATAGTTTGTGATAGTTTTTCTGGATACTCAGAATATTTTTTTAAATAATGCTAATGAAACTACTCATGTATGTTATAGGATCAGTCAAATTAAGCTGCGGAATCCCAGTAGAAAATATATGTAAAAAAATGAAATTCCTTCGAGTATTTGGTATAAGTCAATATTAACTTTTTTACTTTTTCAGTGGGCAGCTTTTTAAGCACTGGCCAGTAACAAATTTACAAATACTTGATAAAAAATCACGAAATTCATCAAATGGTCTCAGGAAAAGAATCTTGAAATTCATCAAATGACTGTTGAATAAATAGCGAATTTCGTTAAATGACCTCGGGAAAGAAATCGCGACATTCGTTAAATGGCCTCGAGAAAGAAAACAGGAAATTCGGAAAATTATCTCGGGAAATAAATTGTGAAATTGGTCAATCAATCGCGGGAAAAATCGCGAAATTCGTCAAACGACCGCAAAAAAGGGGAATGCTAATTTTGTCAATCGATAGTGAAAAATATAGCGAATTTCGTAAAATTATTTCGTAAAATCGTGGGCAGTAACAAATTTACAAATACTTGATAAAAAATCACGAAATTCATCAAATGGTCTCAGGAAAAGAATCTTGAAATTCATCAAATGACTGTTGAATAAATAGCGAATTTCGTCAAATGACCTCGGGAAAGAAATCGCGACATTCGTTAAATGGCCTCGAGAAAGAAATCAGGAAATTCGGAAAATTGTCTCGGGAAATAAATTGTGAAATTGGTCAATCAATCGCGGGAAAAATCGCGAAATTCGTCAAACGACCGCAAAAAGGGGAATTCTAATTTTGTCAATCGATCGCGAAAAATATAGCGAATTTCGTAAAATTATTGCAGGAAAAAAATATTTTCGTCATAATATCGTGAAAAATTAGAGAAATTCGTCAAATAATCTCTGGAAAATAGGGAAATCCATCAAATGCTCTCGGGGAAATATCGCGAAATTCGTCAAATGATCTCGGGGGAAAAAATCACGAAATTCGTCTAACAATCGCGGAACAGAATTCCAAAATTCGTCGAACGACGGCAGAAAAAAGTGCGCTATTCGTTAAACGATCACGAAAAAAATCGTGAAATTCGTTTATCGATAGCAGAAAAATCGTGAAATTCGTCAAATGGTCTCAGGTAATAAAATTGGGAATACCGTTAAATGGTTTCGAAAAAAAAATTTCAAAATTCGTCAGTTGATTTCGGGGAAATAATCGCGAAATTCGCCAAATGGTTTCAGGAAATCTTAGCCAAATAGTTTCGAAATTCATCGAGCGACGGCGGGAAAAAATCGCATTTTCCATTCAATCATTGCAATTGGCAAGTGTGACTATTAAGTTTGGACAGTGGTGGCAATAAAGTCAATCGCCAAATTTTCAGTATTAATCGCCGATTGGCGAGTGCTAATTTTGTCCTATAGTATTTGGCACAAAAAGACGCGATTTGGAGAGCAACATTTTTTCCTCGCCAAATGCAAGCGATTTTAATGCATTTGGAAATTTTGGGTTCGATGAGTATTTAAATGTGCAGTACTTTATGAATTTAAACTTAAACGATTAAATAGTTTAATTATTTTTTCTATATGCTTATGTAATATATACAGAAGTTGCGTATTGCTGAAGTTATTTAATTTTACACGTTTTAACCGGCTGGATAAGTTTTAAATATATTTTAACAGTAACTGCCCGGTTAAGGACACTCTTATTATACATTCTGATATTGAATAAGTTGCGTTTCCATGGCACAAATACTTTTCGTTTCTTGTCTCCGACACTAACAATATCGAAGTCAAATTGACAGTGCTCAAAATCGGAAGGTCAATAATATACATATATGTACTATAGATTTTAAAGTTTATATTTAACTATACAGGGTTATTCTAAATGATGGACTCATTTTCAAAAAATTGTACTTATTAAAGTACAAATCCAAAATGAACAATCTTTATACCAATGAAAAGAGGAAGTTTCAAAGTTTTTTTTAAGACATTATAAATGTTCAATGTGTCCACCGTTTGCTGCACGGCAAACATTTAGGCGATAGCCAAACTCGTCCCACACACGAGAAAGCGTATCTGCTGTTACTGAGTGCACGGCTTTCAAAGCGGTGATGGTTCCAGATACGGCCGGTAGAGGCCGCGATTTCGTTTCACTCTCAGTTGGGAGTGAGATGGCTGCTGTGGAGCACAAGGTTTTCTGCGTTCTTGAGTTCGCAAGAAGTGAGTCGCAAATTGTAGTGCAGCGGTCATTTCGTCTTAAAAAAAACTTTGAAACTTCCTCTTTTCATTGGTATAAAGATTGTTCATTTTGGATTTGTACTTTAATAAATACAATTTTTTGAAAATAGGTCCATCATTTAGAGAATAACCCTGTATAATAACACACACAAAAACATTCTTAAATACTACTATTCACTTTTAAATTCATTAAAACTAGGGCCACTAGATATACGAGCCGAAGCATTCCGCCATTGATATGCCTTTGGGTTTGCCATATGTACCCAGCAGCCATTGGTTTCTATGTAAACATAGCTTGTGTTTGATCAACGGTGCTACATTTTGACATTTATTTTATATAAAATCGTGTTATTAGTTACTAAACATAAGATGGGAGGTTGTTCCGCGGCGAATTGTTCAAATCATTCTAGAAAAGGACATCGAATGTTTAAATTTCCTGAAGAAAATGAAAGAAGAAAAAAATGGACTATCAACTGCCGTCGTGACCAATGGATACCGGGAAAACATGCTCAACTTTGCAGTGTAAGTTTTTTCTATATTACTTGAATTTTTTGTAGTAGAAATTATGTTTACATGAATATTGGAGTTCTAAATTACAGTTTTTTTTTATAAAACCGATGTACTTATGAATATTATTTAGGTAAAAGTAGCGTTTTCTTTTGCACCTTGTGACTTGTTTTGATGTTGGCGAGATTTAAAGAGCTCGCCAAATTTAAAAGTCTGTCAAAATGTGTAAAAATGAGTTGATTTTATTTATTTATTTATTATTATTGTTTATAATATTTACATAAGTGCATAAATATACGTAATAGACATGTTTATTTATATATATATTTTTAATTTCTTACCATTTTTAAAAGGTTATTAATCGATATTTATGAGATTTTGAACTATATTTGTGAAAGTTTCTTTTTAAGCTTATGTATATATTTATCTAATTAGAATGTCATTCTGACTTGTTTTAATTTATAAAAAATAATTTGATTTGCTTTAAAATTCTATTGTACAATTAATTTATCTATTAATTAGATAGTCCTTCAAAAACTTTACTTGTGAATAATATTTAAATGTATTACCTCTTAGATTCATTAAGTCATTAGATTTTTTTATTCCTAATAATCCTTTTCATTCTTTTAGCGTAGAAATTCATTTAAAAATTACTATTAATTATTTTTCTTTGATTTTTTTTTTTCCTTAAATGACAAATAACTGGTATAATTAAATATTTAATTTCAAAATATATTTATTTTTGTTTGTGATTAATGATCTAAAAAGGTACTTTCATATCCACTTACCATCTTATTGAATTTTATTAGGAATAAATTGAGCAAAAATAAATTGATTATAAACCTACTAATTATACTTCCTTTATGAAACTTTGTTGAAGAATGTGAGGTTTTTATTTTAACATGAAATCTATTGCTTATAATATTATTGCTATCTATAAAATATCTATCTTTTAGGGAAGTGGGATTACAATGTATCATCATTGTTATTGCATAAAAAATTTAATTTATTATAAATTTGACTCCATTTACTAATTTAAAAATGTATATATTATTTGCATAGAAGAAAAATTATAATTGAAATCTAATATAATATGCATTTTATGATTATAATGTACTATACGATTGATTTTATTTTCTAAACTTGATTATATTATATTATAGTTCATGTTTATCTTATGTATTTACTTTGTAACATTTACTAATTGTTATTTACTTGGGATACAATGTAATAAGCACAATACTCTATCCATAGATTAAAAAACAATAATATAAAAAAAGTGTTATATTTTGAATTCATGAATTTACAACAGTGTTCATACAGATGTAAAATAATGTGTGGCATAACTTTGATTTCTGAAGTAGTTATGATTTTATATATTCTTTATTTATTTGTCTATGTATGGTAGGAAGGAAGCAATAGAATGTTATAATTGCAGAAGTTTTCATTTTCACATTATATTAGTTTAAAAAAATAAAGGGGGGGGGGGGGGGGGGAAGGTTCTTTTTTTTTTTTTTTTTTTTTTTTTTTTAATAATTAACAAGCTGATAATAACTTGATTTCATCTAAATATAATGTATGTTTCTTCTAAAAAAAATGATTCTGTTTAAAATACTACTGGTAATATTAGTTCACCATGCAGATATGTTGTACTTGTACTGCTAAAATTTAAGATTTACAAGTATGCATTTTATTTGAATTTACATGGAGTCTATAGTAAGTCAATATTAAAAATTAAAAGTATGAATGTAGTAAAATGTAGATGGGGAGTAATAAAAATGCACCGAGAACTGGCGACAGAAAAATAAAGTACAAAACTGTTCAGATCACCAATAATAGATATTATTATGTTTTTAAAGGTGATATTTCAACAATGTTTCTACTTTATTTAAATTTATATTGTTTAAAGGGCATAAGTAGGATATATGGTACAATTAAAATTTACTTTTAAACCATAGAATAATAGGTAAAAGTTGAGAAATTTGATAATTTTTTCTAAATTAATGGCAATTGAAAATGAAAAATACAGTTAACTTGGTTATTTAAAAAATAGAAAAATGTGACAAGTTATAAACTATAATGTTAAATTAACCAGTGAAAGCTAGTGTGGAAATTATGATAATAAAAAGTTAAATTTTAATTTAGTAAAATTCTATTTTTTTTATAACATATTTATCTAAAGTAACAAAAATTTAGTTTGTATAAATTTTAATGGTACTTATTATTTTCTATTTTGTAAGAAAATATAACAATTAGAAAAAAAATATTTATGTAAAATTAATTTTTGCAAAAAAAAAAAAAAAAAAAAAAAAAAAAAAAAAAAAAAACTTTTTTTTTTTTTTTTATTATTTGAAAATTTCTAATACTTGTAAATAGACTTTAATATATTTTTAAATAAAACTTTTTAATTAGATATCTATAAGATCACCAGGATAGGAATCAAAATACAGTAGACTCCTTTAAATCCGCATAGCTTAAAATCAGAGATCAAATCAGAGGTTGTGCAGATTTTAGAATTCTGCGGGTATCTGGTCAGTTTTGTTTGCATTTTTTAAACAATAATTTGAATTTAATAATGCAATTGAAATTATAATGTATGCTTACAGTAAAGTAAAATAATAAAAAAATTAAGAAAATTTAAAATATTAAAAGTAAAGATAAAGTAAATATAATTAATTACGCATAATGATGATGAGATAAATTTTTCTTGAATTATTCAGTGAAACTCGCCTTATAAATGTACACTAATAGTTCACATCAAAATATTAAAATAACAAAGTTTTATTTCGTGTCTAGCCATACTTAATAATATATATATTTTTTAAATGATTAAAACATTATATCTTTGCTACCATGTCAAACTATCGAATGTGAAAAAAGACTTTTTCATTACTTTTAAAATTGGACCGATTGTCACCACTAAATTTTAATAGTATTCTTCACCAGGGTTGCCAGTTTAGCCTCTTTTGTTATTCAGAAATTTCGATTCCGTACCAGAAATTTAAAATAGAATTATTTTGCTTTATTTAATGACATACATTTCGTAATTACTTAAAATAAATTTATTTCTCAAAACTTCCGGTATGAATTTGGCATCTCTAAACAGAGAAGAAGCCAAACTAGCAACCCTGTTCTTCACAAAAATTTCATCAGTATTTATACTAGCCAAAGAATTCTAATAAAATTTAGTGGTGGCATTCGGCCCATTTTTAAAAGTAATGAAAAATGCATTTTTCATATTCGATAGTTTGACATGGTAGCGACGATATGTGAATTCTCACTTTAAAGGGATCTGGGATCGAACTCCAGTCTGGACATTTTTTTCACTCTGTTGGTTGTTCGCTGTTTAGGAAAGTGATAATTCACATCCTTTGTATTTTAGTAATTTACAGCATAATTTCAGCTCTGCTGAAAAATTAATTAGTATATACATTATAAGTATTTGGTAAAAATATTGCAATCACCACTGATATCTGCAGTATCTTGAATTTTTTTCAAAAAAAAAAAAAAAAAAAAAAAAGATATATATATATATATATACTTCCTTCATGAGGAAACATGAGTTGAATCCTATTAACCAGAATTACATATTAAAATTTATACAGAATGATATATATATATATATATATATATATATATATATATAAACTTGAATTTTACACCAACATCTTAACTGTAAGTTTCATTGTTTATATCAGAAGAAATGTGTGGATTTGAGGGAGTCTACTGTGTATTAAAAATGCTTTTCTCAGTCTTGTATTTTTATATGTAATGATTTCCATCTTTGTGTATTACGTAAAGCTTTTTCTTTATTTTTTTTTTTGCATTTTTCTGTAGGATCATTTTGAAGAATCTCAGTATGAGCAGTCTCGAAAAGATGGATGGAAAAGATTAAAACTGACAGCTGTGCCAACTATATTCGATGTTCCAAATCCTCCAGAGACTTTAAGTCTGAAGCGAGTAAAAGGCATTGGCTGTCCTAAGCCTAATACACTTCTTTCATCACATCTAAATATTCTCCAATCGGTAATTATTTTTCATGTCATTAAATTACATATTCTTGGATGAACTATTTTGTATATTTTTATTATATTATACTTGTAGTTATTATGCTTTAGATGTAATCATATTTTTATTTATAGAAGGGCAAGGAATATTAAACATGCATGTGCGAAAATTTCTTCAAAACGTTGAAATTCATCTTTTTGAAAGCAATTTTGGATATTTTCTCAATTAATGCAAAATTATAAAAAAAATTATCTGTTAAAATATGATTAAAATATAAGAATATGTTATAAATAATATAACTTGAAGACATTTGCGCTGTTTTTCTTTGGGCTTTTCATGCCTGATTAATGCAAATATTTTGTTTGTTATTTGTATTGTTTCATGGTAACACAAATTCAAAATTGATTAACAAAAACAATCTACATTAATTGATTTACATTTACCTACATTCTTCTATATTATCTAAATTAATTTCAGGGAAAATTGTACTAGAATTTTGCTGTTGTTGACGATAGACAAGATAACGAAAAGGTTTCCAGAATTGTAGTTACACTAAATTTTTTTAACATTTCTTATATAGCAGCAATATATGTGTGTGACACGTTTATGAAACCTTACACTTGTTCTGTCTGTTGTAGTTTATAAATGACATACATTTCGCCTGTTGGTTGCAAGACCCCCCCCCCCCCCCTGCCAAATTCCTTTTTTGGTCGCAAATAAAACTCTGCAAAATTTGGCAATCAGCTGCAGGAAAAAATCCTGAAATTCGTAGTCAGTTTCAGGAAAAATCATGAAACTATTCAGTCAGTCATGGGAAAAAATAACGAAATTCGTCCATTGATCGCATGAGAAAAATCGCTAAATTTGTCTATCGATTGTGGCAAAAAATAGAGAAATTTGTATATATGTCATAGAAGAACACTTGTTTTACTTAGAACGCTGTATTGGAATTTATAAAGTAGCATAGAGAGAATAAAAATGACTAATTCGTATTCCAGAATTTATTTATTTATTTTTAAGGAATAGCCTGAGGTCCTTCTCCTTGACAGAAGGAGAAGATAATGCTGTTTCAAATACTGCTCCTTTGTACAATTTACAACACAGCGATGGAAAGGAAGGAGCATAGATCAAACTTTTTCTGTCTATTCTTTAAATACTTATACTGGGCCATATTAACTAACCTTTTCATGTCTATTATTGCAGTGGTAAAATGTATGTCATATCTACCAATTAATTTGTGCTGTGAGGGATGATACTGAACGCAGAATACAATAATAATATTAAACAAGAAAGAAAAATTATGCGTCAAGCATAGATTATGAAACACCTTTTAAGCACTATATATTCTACATTCAGTATTCTAAACTTTAGTTCGTTTAGAAAATGTATAACACATTACATTAATTTATGATGTTTCATTTCATTACTCTCCTTTTTATACAAAATAGCCATTTCATTTTACCCACTAACTTTAGTTTTCAATTCTTATTGGCTATTTTATACTCAAAACATGATTTAATTGAATTTTATTTTGTCAAAAATATTAAAAATATTATCTTTATTCAGAAAGAAGATAATGGTATGACGAGGAGAATTAAAGATCTAGAGGCTGAGAATGCCAAATTAAAAGATCAACTTGCAAAGTTACAAGAAGAACTTGCAAAGAAAGATAGAGCTCTGCATTTTCTGTCCGAGGAGCAAAAAAAAGTTTCAACGATTAAAAGATCTTCCATCAAGAGCTGGTCTCAAGAGGGCATTATCCAAACTTTGAAACTAAGATTTGCTCTGGGTAAGTTCGGTTATCAATATCTGAGATCAACCGGCTACCCATCACCTTGCTACAGTACTTTGAATCGGCGAATGCAAGGTATACAGATGAATTTTGGTATTTTAAATTCATTTTGTAAATATCTTAAACTTAAAATTGAATTGATGAGCTTGAGTGATAGATGGTGCTCCATTATAATTGATGAAATGGAAATTTCAAAAATTAAAGATTTTGACACCTCTAAAGTGTTTTGTGGGTGGTGTCACTTTAGGCCCAAACTCGGCTCATGGGAATCATTATACAGTGATACTCCTAAGGGGTCTGAAAAGCAAGTGGAAGCAAGTAATTGCCCATGAAATTACTGGCCCATCAATCCCTGGTACTGACATGAAAAAAATGATTGACAAAGTCATAGAAACATGTCAAGAGCTAGGGCTGTCAGTCAAAGCAATGGTGTCAGATATGGGTAACAATAACAGGGCTATGTGGAAGGAATGTGGTGTCTTTGTCTCCAATGACAAAAGAAATACAGTTTATAGTAGTGTAAATGGAGACATACATACTGTAGCAGATGTCCCACATTTATTAAAAAATTTACGAGGTGCTTTCTTGTCCAGATCTCTTTCTTTGCCTGAAGATGTATGCAAGCAGCAAGGTCTTCCAACAACTTTTGTATCATCAAGATATGTAAAAAGTCTCTGGATTAAAGAGATTGAAGATGGAACAAGCTTGCGCTCTCTGCATCATCTTAGTAAAGAACATCTTTTCCCATCACACTATTCAACAATGAATGTGGCTACAGCAGTTCAGTTGTTTAGTATTAAAACTGCTGCTGCTTTGGAAAAAGCAGTACGTTTAAAAATGATCAATAAAGATGCTCTGACGACTGCATGGTGGATTAGACTTGTCCAGGAGTGGTTTGAGATGATGACTGCCAGACATGTTAAAAAAGGAATTACGGAAAAAAATTGCAAAAATAAACTGCAATTGCTAGACGACTTCATATGCATAACCCAAAATATGAAGCTTGGGAAATCATGGAAACCACTCCAGACTGCAATCATCTTGTCGACTTTAAGTGCAATAAATCTGACAAAAGAAGCTCTGTCATCAGGATTTAAGTATTTTTTGCCTGGCAGGCTTTCACAAGATGCTCTTGAAAACGTATTTTCTCAAATATGAAGAAGAGCTGGCAGTAAGCCTACGGCCTTAAAGTCACGACGTGCATTAAAGTTGGTGTGTGTGTCGCAGTTCATTTCAGATCTGAAAGATGTTAATTATTTCTCAGACAACGATTATCATCTGTTTGATATGCCAAAATTGCAGGATGTGACAGAAGATAATCATGTAATAAGAGATAGTCCATCAAAACAAAATCATCCATTAACATGCAGTCATGAGAATGATGTTTATTTTATAGCGGGTGCCACATTAAAAGGCATTTTAAGCAAGAAAATGTGCGATGCATGCATCAATGCAGCTAAAAATGCAGTTGATGAAAATGAAGAAAACCTTCCTGAATACCTGCAGTACCTTACAAAGTATTCAGATATGGGTGGTCTGAATTATCCATCTTCTGGATTCTATAGAATCTGCAGAGAAACTGAACGTGAAGTTCAGAAATATAAAGATAAGTGGGTGAAAGATGAATAAATAATTGCTCCTGCACCACTCAAGATTTTTTTTCTTCCCGCTGTTACTGTTTCTTCATAGAAAAGTTACTCCAATGTATATATAATATTTTAAATAATTGTTCCAGCTCCATGTACCATTCAAGATTTTTTTCTTCTTGCTGTTACTGTTTTTTCATAGAAAAGTTACTCCAATGTATGTATAATATTTTAAATAATTGTTCCTGCACCATTTATCACTCAAGATTTTTTTCTTCTCACTGTTACTGTTTCTTCACAGAAAAGTTACTCCAAAGTATATATAATATTTTAAATAATTGTTCCAGCTCCATGTACCATTCAAGATTTTTTTCTTCTCACTGTTACTGTTTCTTCATAGAAAAGTTACTTCAATGTATATATAATATTTTAAATAATTGTTCCAGCTCCATGTGCCATTCAAGATTTCTTCTTCTCGCTGTTACTGTTTCTTCATAGAAAAGTTACTTCAATGTATATATAATATTTTAAATAATTGCTGCTGCACCATTTATCACTCAAGATTTCTTCTTCTCGCTGTTACTGTTTCTTCATAGAAAAGTTACTTCAATGTATATATAATATTTTAAATAATTGCTGCTGCATCATGTACCAATCAAGATTTTTTCTTCCCGCTGTTATTGTTTCTTCATAGAAAAGTTACTCCAATGTATGTATAATATTTTTAATAATTGCTCCTGCACCATGTACCACTCAAGATTTTTTCTTCCCGCTCTTACTGTTTCTTCATAGAAAAGTTACTCCAATGTATATATAATATTTTAAATAATTGCTCCTGCACCATGTACCATTCAAGATTTTTTTCTTCTCGCTGTTACTGTTTCTTCATAGAAAAGTTACTTCAATGTATATATAATATTTTAAATAATTGCTGCTGCACCATTTATCACTCAAGATTTCTTCTTCTCGCTGTTACTGTTTCTTCCTAGAAAAGTTACTTCAATGTATATATAATATTTTAAATAATTGTTCCAGCTCCATGTACCATTCAAGATTTTTTTTCTTCTCGCTGTTACTGTTTCTGCACAGAAAAGTTACTCCAAAGTATATATAATATTTTAAATAATTGTTCCAGCTCCATGTACCATTCAAGATTTCTTCTTCTCGCTGTTACTGTTTCTTCATAGAAAAGTTACTTCAATGTATATATAATATTTTAAATAATTGCTGCTGCACCATTTATCACTCAAGATTTCTTCTTCTCGCTGTTACTGTTTCTTCATAGAAAAGTTACTTCAATGTATATATAATATTTTAAATAATTGCTGCTGCACCATGTACCAATCAAGATTTTTTCTTCCCGCTGTTATTGTTTCTTCATAGAAAAGTTACTCCAATGTATATATAGTATTTTAAGTAATTGTTCCAGCTCCATGTACCATTCAAGATTTTTTTCTTCTCACTGTTACTGTTTCTTCCTAGAAAAGTTACTTCAATGTATATATAATATTTTAAATAATTGTTCCAGCTCTATGTACCATTCAAGATTTTTTCTTCCCGCTGTTACTGTTTCTTCATAGAAAAGTTACTCCAATGTATATATAATATTTTAAATAATTGCTCCTGCACCATGTACCATTCAAGATTTTTTATCTTCTCGCTGTTACTGTTTCTTCATAGAAAAGTTACTTCAATGTATATATAATATTTTAAATAATATCTGCTGCACCATTCATCACTCAAGATTTCTTCTTCTCGCTGTTACTGTTTCTTCATAGAAAAGTTACTTCAATGTATATATAATATTTTAAATAATTACTGCTGCATCATTTATCACTCAAGATTTCTTCTTCTCGCTGTTACTGTTTCTTCATAGAAAAGTTACTTCAATGTATATATAATATTTTAAATAATTGTTCCAGCTCCATGTACCATTCAAGATTTTTTTCTTCTCGCTGTTACTGTTTCTGCACAGAAAAGTTACTCCAAAGTATATATAATATTTTAAATAATTGTTCCAGCTCCATGTACCACTCAAGATTTTTTCTTCCCGCTGTTACTGTTTCTTCATAGAAAAGTTACTCCAATGTATATATAATATTTTAAATAATTGCTCCTGCACCATGTACCATTCAAGATTTTTTATCTTCTCGCTGTTACTGTTTCTTCATAGAAAAGTTACTTCAATGTATATATAATATTTTAAATAATATCTGCTGCACCATTCATCACTCAAGATTTCTTCTTCTCGCTGTTACTGTTTCTTCATAGAAAAGTTACTTCAATGTATATATAATATTTTAAATAATTACTGCTGCACCATTCATCACTCAAGATTTCTTCTTCTCGCTGTTACTGTTTCTTCATAGAAAAGTTACTTCAATGTATATATAATATTTTAAATAATTACTGCTGCACCATTTATCACTCAAGATTTCTTCTTCTCGCTGTTACTGTTTCTTCATAGAAAAGTTACAAAAATGTATATATAATATTTTAAATAATTGCTCCTGCACCATGTACCATTCAAGATTTTTTATCTTCTCGCTGTTACTGTTTCTTCATAGAAAAGTTACTTCAATGTATATATAATATTTTAAATAATATATGCTGCACCATTCATCACTCAAGATTTCTTCTTCTCGCTGTTACTGTTTCTTCATAGAAAAGTTACTTCAATGTATATATAATATTTTAAATAATTGCTGCTGCACCATTTATCACTCAAGATTTCTTCTTCTCGCTGTTACTGTTTCTTCATAGAAAAGTTACTTCAATGTATATATAATATTTTAAATAATTGCTGCTGCACCATGTACCAATCAAGATTTTTTCTTCCCGCTGTTATTGTTTCTTCATAGAAAAGTTACTCCAATGTATATATAATATTTTAAGTAATTGTTCCAGCTCCATGTACCATTCAAGATTTTTTTCTTCTCGCTGTTACTGTTTCTTCCTAGAAAAGTTACTTCAATGTATATATAATATTTTAAATAATTGTTCCAGCTCCATGTACCATTCAAGATTTTTTTCTTCTCGCTGTTACTGTTTCTGCACAGAAAAGTTACTCCAAAGTATATATAATATTTTAAATAATTGTTCCAGCTCCATGTACCACTCAAGATTTTTCTTCCCGCTGTTACTGTTTCTTCATAGAAAAGTTACTCCAATGTATATATAATATTTTAAATAATTGCTCCTGCACCATGTACCATTCAAGATTTTTTATCTTCTCGCTGTTACTGTTTCTTCATAGAAAAGTTACTTCAATGTATATATAATATTTTAAATAATATCTGCTGCACCATTCATCACTCAAGATTTCTTCTTCTCGCTGTTACTGTTTCTTCATAGAAAAGTTACTTCAATGTATATATAATATTTTAAATAATTACTGCTGCACCATTTATCACTCAAGATTTCTTCTTCTCGCTGTTACTGTTTCTTCATAGAAAAGTTACTTCAATGTATATATAATATTTTAAATAATTGTTCCAGCTCCATGTACCATTCAAGATTTTTTTCTTCTCGCTGTTACTGTTTCTGCACAGAAAAGTTACTCCAAAGTATATATAATATTTTAAATAATTGTTCCAGCTCCATGTACCACTCAAGATTTTTTCTTCCCGCTGTTACTGTTTCTTCATAGAAAAGTTACTCCAATGTATATATAATATTTTAAATAATTGCTCCTGCACCATGTACCATTCAAGATTTTTTATCTTCTCGCTGTTACTGTTTCTTCATAGAAAAGTTACTTCAATGTATATATAATATTTTAAATAATATCTGCTGCACCATTCATCACTCAAGATTTCTTCTTCTCGCTGTTACTGTTTCTGCACAGAAAAGTTACTCCAAAGTATATATAATATTTTAAATAATTGTTCCAGCTCCATGTACCACTCAAGATTTTTTCTTCCCGCTGTTACTGTTTCTTCATAGAAAAGTTACTTCAATGTATATATAATATTTTAAATAATATCTGCTGCACCATTCATCACTCAAGATTTCTTATTCTCGCTGTTACTGTTTCTTCATAGAAAAGTTACTTCAATGTATATATAATATTTTAAATAATTGCTGCCGCACCATGTACCAATTAAGATTTTTCTTCCCGCTGTTATTGTTTCTTCATAGAAAAGTTACTCCAATGTATATATAATATTTTAAATAATTGTTCCAGCTCCATGTACCATTCAAGATTTTTTTCTTCTCGCTGTTACTGTTTCTGCACAGAAAAGTTACTCCAAAGTATATATAATATTTTAAATAATTGTTCCAGCTCCATGTACCATTCAAGATTTTGTTCTTCTCGCTGTTACTGTTTCTTCACAGAAAAGTTACTCCAATGTATATATAATATTTTAAATAATTGTTCCAGCTCCATGTGCCATTCAAGATTCCTTCTTCTCGCTGTTACTGTTTCTTCATAGAAAAGTTACTTCAATGTATATATAATATTTTAAATAATTGCTGCTGCACCATTTATCATTCAAGATTTCTTCTTCTCGCTGTTACTGTTTCTTCATAGAAAAGTTACCTCAATGTATATATAATATTTTAAATAATTGCTGCTGCACCATTTATCACTCAAGATTTCTTCTTCTCGCTGTTACTGTTTCTTCATAGAAAAGTTACCTCAATGTATATATAATATTTTAAATAATTGCTGCTGCACCATTTATCACTCAAGATTTCTTCTTCTCGCTGTTACTGTTTCTTCATAGAAAAGTTACCTCAATGTATATATAATATTTTAAATAATTGCTGCTGCACCATTTATCACTCAAGATTTCTTCTTCTCTCTGTTACTGTTTCTTCATAGAAAAGTTACTTCAATGTATATATAATATTTTAAATAATTGTTCCAGCTCCATGTACCATTCAAGATTTTTTTCTTCTCGCTGTTACTGTTTCTTCACAGAAAAGTTACTCCAATGTATATATAATCTATATATATATTTGTCTTACGTGGCGCGAAAATAGGGCTGAATTTGTAACTTATGGTTTGGCAACAACTGTAGTTTCCAGAGTTCAGACCAATGAACAGACTAGATTGTGTTAGATCAGCTCCGCCTCCGTCCAATATGGCGGTCAGTGTGAGAGCAATGAAACCATAGAATGAACTAGCAATTATTAAAAATAAAATAACATATACGTAATCCAAAGCGTCTGAGATGATTCCTCATTTTAATTATGAGCAATATCGTTCTCGCTGTTATTGTTTCTTCACAGAAAAGTTATTCCAATGTGTATATAATATTTTAAGCAGTTTTAGAAAATGTTAACAAATGAAAAACAATGTTAGAAAATGAAAACAATTGTTAGAAAATGAAAAACAATGTTCAGCTCCATGTACCATTCAAAATTTTTTTCTTCTCGCTGTTACTGTTTCTTCATTGAAAAGTTATTCCAATGTATATGTATTATTTTACATGATTGTTCCAGCTCCATGTATCATTCAAGATTTTTTTCTTGTTGTTATTGTTTCATCATAAAAAAGTTATTCCAATGTATATGTATTATTTTACATAATTGTTCCAGCTCCATGTATCATTCAAGATTATTTTCTTCTCGTTGTTACTGTTTCTTCTTAGAAAAGTTATTCCAGTGTATATGTATTATTTTACATAATTGTTCCAGCTCCTTGTTTCTAATTAATTTTTTAATAAATTCCAATATTGTCAAAAGAAACGTGTGTTTAATTTTAGTTTTGTTAGTAATATGATTACATTAGTATACATTTACATTACTATAAAATATTTCCAAAGGAGACTGTCTTCACATTCTCTGATTGCTTACATCAGCAAATCTCTTTAGTGTAGTGCTTACAGAAATGTTGCTGTAATATCTAATTTGAAAGGTGAGTTTTTCAGATAATACTTTCTAAGAATACTTTCAAGCATGCACCTCTCTAATCCTCTTTGCAAAATGCACAGGTTAAAACTTGTCACAAAGCACATAAAAACTGATAAGGTGTGTAAAAAATTCACTGTGTTAAGATGAAAATATGTGTCAAACCAATTCAAAAGAAAACCATGAATGTCAAAAAATATTTTAGTATACCCATGTTTCAATGCTTCTTAATGGGACTTTCTCCAGTAAAAATTAATAAAATCGAAAATGAAAAACAGTAGCAACATTGTATGTGCACTACGGCTTCTGCTTTTTGTAATTCCATTTTTGTGATGTGCAGATTGAAAGAGGGTCTCCTTTTATGAAGCCTTTTAACATATGAAAGGAAAGCAAGATACTGTGTTGCAAAGAAGGATTTAAAAATTATAAATGTTTGAAGATTTTTAATTTTGTGAGCTGGGTGGAGGAGAGGGCCAATGGGGAAAAGCAAAAATTTTATGGAGGATCAGTAAGTTTATTAGATGCCTTATTAATTATTGTTATTAAAGGTTTATAATTAGGACAAAAAAATAAAAATTAAACAGTTTTAAAGACTTTAATTTTTGTGTGCTAGGGAAAGGGGGGAGGCTAAAGGGGTAGTGGCAATGTCAGATGGACAGAGGATTTTAGATGGTTAATCACTTATATTACAATAAATTAACAAATAGAAGAAAAAAAAGATTACTTTTAAAGATTTTAAACTTTATGAGCTGGGGGGGGGGGGGGGGGCAAAAGAGGAGAAGCAGATTTTTTTTTTGGAGAGGGTGAGTTTATTAGACGACTTAAGTGAAATTAAGGACTTTTTACATATTTTGCATTAAAATAAGGATAAAAAATTACTTTAAAAAAATTTAAGGAGTTTCAAGGAGACCGTATGATTTTAGATGGTTAATTACTCATTATTACAATAAATTAACAGATAGTAGAGAAAAAAAAAGAATACTTTTAAAGATTTTAAACTTTATGAGCTGGGGTGGGGGGGGGGAGGCAAAAGAGGAGAAGCAGATTTTTTGGAGGGGGAGAGTTTATTAGATGACTTAATTACTTATTTATCTTACTAAACATTTAAAAATAGTACAGAAAAGATTACAGAGATTTAAAGACTTACATTTTGTGTGCTTGGTAAGAGGGGGGGGAGGGGAAAATTATGTAATCGATTATTTATTGTTATAATAAAGAAACAGGTACAGTTAAAAAAATAAAGTTCAAATTTTTTAAATATTGGGTATTGTGAGGTAAAGGGGGGGGAGGGGAGGAGAGGAAAGTGAAATTTTCGAATGGGACAATTTAGATTAAACTTTAAGAAAATTTATATGATCCATCATATTTTTCAATAATGTAACAAATAGAGCAGAGAAGTTTTAAAAAAATTAAGGAATTTCAAACATTTTTAAACTTTGGGTAATGTGGAGAGGGGGGAGCAAATTGGGTCGAAGCAAAATTCTGGAAAAAGGCGAATTTAGATGAGTTTTCTTTTTAATCGGAAATTCACTGAAGTGCAAAACAGTTTCATCTCTGATTAAGAAATAATAAGATAGTGAAATTAAGGACTTTTCACAGATTTTGCATAAAATAAGGATAAAAAATTACTTTTGAAGAATGTAATGACTCACTAAAAATTACTTTTGAAAAATTTGAAGACTTTCAACGACCGTACGATCCCTATAATAGAGGAGAGATTATTTTAAATTGTTAATTGCTTACAAATGCAATAAATTAACAAATAGCAAAAAAAAAAAAAAAAAAAAAACTTTTAAAGATTTTAAACTTTATGGCCTGGGAGTGGGAGGTAAAAGAGGAGAAACAGATTTTTTGGAGGGGGAGAGTTTATTAGATGACTTATTATTTATTTACCTTTCTAAATATTTAAAAATAGAACAAAAAAGATTAAATGGATTTAATTTTATGTGCTTAGTAAAAAGGGGGGGGGGATCTCCATTTTGGTGTGAGGGGGGGAAACGTCCATTTCGGTGGTGGTAGGAGAAAATTATATGATTGATTATTATTGTTATAATAAGGTAATAGATAGAGGGAAAAAAAAAAGATTAAAAAAATTAGAGTTTAATAAATTTTAAATTTTGGGTATTGTGAGGGGGGGGATGGGGTAATTTAGATAAAATTTTAACTTATATGATCAATCATATTTTACAATAACGTAACAAATAGAACAGAGATGTTTAAAAAAATTAAGGAAGTTTAAAGATTTTTAAACTTTACGTACTGTGGGAGGGGGAAGCAAGTGAGGGCGAAGCAAAATTCTGGAAAAAACAAATTTAGATGATTTTTTTTTTTTTTTTTCAGAAATTTACTGAAATGAAGAAGAGTTTCATCTCTGATTAAGAAATAATAAGAGAGTTAAATTAAGGACTTTTTACAGATTTTGCATAAATAAGGATAAAAAATTACTTTTGAAGAATTTAATGACTCACTAAAAATTACTTTTGAAAAATTTAAAGACTTTCAATGACCATACGATCCCTATAATAGATCAGAGAAGATTTTAAATTGTTAAATACTTACTAATGCAATAAATAAAAAAAAAAAAGCAAAGAATACTTTTAAAGATTTTAAACTGTATGGCTTGGGGGGGGGGGGGGGCAAAAGAGGAGAAGCAGATTTTTTGGAGGGGGAGAGTTTATTAGATGACTTATTTATTTACCTTACTAAATATTTAAAAATAGAACAAAAAAGATTAAATGGATTTAATTTTATGTGCTTAGTAAAAAGGGGGGGGGGATCTCCATTTTGGTGTGAGGGGGGGAAACGTCCATTTCGGTGGTGGTAGGAGAAAATTATATGATTGATTATTATTGTTATAATAAGGTAATAGATAGAGGGGGAAAAAAAGGTTAAAAAAATTAGAGTTTAAAAGATTTTAAACTTTGGGTATTGTGAGAGGGGGGGGGAGGGGTAAGTGAAATTTTGGGATGGGGTAGTTTAGATTAAATTTTAACTTATATGATCAATCATATTTTACAATAATGTAACAAATAGAGCAGAGATGTTTAAAAAAATTAAGGAAATTTAAAGATTTTTAAACTTTGCGTACTGTGGGGAGGGGGAAGCAAGTGGGGGGGGGGAAGCAAAATTCTGAAAAAAGTTTAATTTAAATGATTTTTTTTTTAAAATCAGAAATTTGCTGAAATGCAGAAGAGTTTCATCTCTTATTAAGAAATAATAAGAGAGTGAAATTAAGGACTTTTTAAAAAATTTGCATAAAAATAAGGACTTTTAAAGACTAAAAATTACTTTTAAAAAATGTAAGGACTTTCAATGACCGTACGATCCCTATAATAGAAAAACTTTCCTTCTTAAAATCGCCAAGACGGCGCTTAAGTCGCCAAGGAAGAAGCAGGGATGTACCCAAGGCGTAGAAATGGAGGTGATGCTTCGGCCCGTAATTGTAGAGGCTCTAATTAAAACTGAACAATTCATATGTATTTAATAAATGAAATTTATCTGTTTTAATACTTAAGAATATTAATATTTATTGGGTTCTGATGACTTGTAAAAAAGATATATTTTAAAAAGTTTTTTGCCTTTTCTGCTATGTTATTTCTTAAGTTATTCCACATAATTTAACATAAATGATCATTGTTGAAAGAAGTATTAGAAAGAAGATAACATTTAAGGAGATTTTAGTACATGTAAAGTGTAGAAAAAAAAGAGAACAATAATAATAATAAAACTGTTCTCAAAATAAAACTTAGTATGGAAATACTTGTTGCAATTTGAAAGAGTTATTCATGCATTCTTATTCGTAATAACTATTTTCAATAGCGAAAAATAGTGTTTTTTATTAAATGACTTTATGTATGCTTTTAAATATTTATGAGAGAAAAAAACAGACTAAATTACACTAAAGAAACCATTGTTCAAAAGATAAAAATTTAAAATTGTTAAACACCAGATAAAGTAATTTGTATGCCTTTTTTAAAATTTAGCTGACATATTTGTAATTCTGACTAGCAACTCCACATATGTGTTATTCCAAAGTTAATGTCTTCATTAATGCGAAATTTTTTTATCTACTGCATACAAGCCAATTTTGACCAATAAAGCCACCGGTGGCGTGGATTTTAATTTTAGCTGTCTTTTTTGCAACTCTGATAGGTTGTTATACCCTGTTACGTACACAATATCTATAATGATATATAACTTACATTAAAATATGTATGTGTGATTTTTTTTTAATTAACAAATATATAAATGTCAAAATATTTAAAGTACAATTTGTTTAAATCGCATATTCTACTGATAATCAGAAACAGAAATTAGATGATTTTGATATGAGAGAGGGGGGGGGGGGGAGGGTTTAGAAGACAGTTGTATTGTTCTTTGAACTAAGGTGGTCCCAATTAGTGTTTCCAGTAGAGTTGCAAAAAACCGGTTTATTCCCAGGTTTATTTCCAATACACCCAGTTTATTACCAAAAGACCTGGTTTATTCCCCCCAAAAAAAACAAGTTTATTCCCAAAAAACCCGGTTTATTCCCAGGTTTAAACCAGTTTTTTTCTAGCCTTTGCAACTCTAGTTTCCAGGTCCAGTGACGAATAACGTAGGACAGCAGCTTCTAAATCGGAACATAAAAATACAGTAAACTCCATGAAACGAATACCTCTCTATAACGGAATCTGTCTTAAATGTAAAAAGTCCATTGTCCCTACGATAGGAATACCACACCATTATATCTGTCTTAAACATAAAAATGTAATTTTGCGCCTACGGTAGGAATACCATACAATTATACCTGCTAAGACGGAAACCTCTTTAAAACGTATTTTTTCTCATGTTCCTTGTGATTCAGTCTTAGCAGTTTTCTTATATTAAATAAACACAGCAGTCTTATACATCAAAACGTGTAAAAGCGGAATCACTAGGGACTGACACAAAATTCCAACTTAGCAGGTGTAATCGTATAGTATTCCTATTGTAGGGGAAATTAAATTTTTGCTTCTAAAACAAAATTCTGTTATAAAATGGTTCTGTGATATGCTAAACAAAAGTAAAACTTGTAAAAACAGAATTAAAAAATTCCGATTTAGAATTTTCCGTCTAGGCAGGTAGATTTGTAAAGAGTTTCTTTATCAGGGACTACAAAAAGTTTCCATTATAGATAGGTTTTACTCTAAAAAGGCAGATCCAACTTTGTGCCGTTATATTAAAAATAAATGAACAACGTCAAAAAGCACAAATAAAAATATATAAATTGGCAAACAGCTGTTTCGGAGCCCCTAAAGCTCCATCATCAGTGCAAATTCAAAAGATTAAAACCCGATTTAAAAGTTTAAGCCATGCAAATGTGCTTGCATCTTTCGCACGCGCCATGATTGAATGGCCCGCCATTCTTATCTTTTCTTACAGACCGCTAGTGACGTGATGCTCTTTACGTACACTTGTATTGGTGCATTCGATCACGTGACTCTCGCGGTCTGTAAAAAAAGATACGCCTAAAGCACCGCGGTAGCCTTTCTTTTTCGTTAGCCTCGATTTAAATGCTCTGTTACTGAATTGCGTAAAAGAAGCATCCTTACACTAACTCCAAAAATGATAATCATATTAACTAATGGTTTATTGCGTCGGATTAAGCGTCTCATTTCCAATTAAAATATATCTTTGAATTGTAATTTGAATGAAATACAGAGTCATGAAAAATTGAAGAGTGTGAAAAATAGGATTACAAATATCTCGGTAACTCATTATCCGATCAACTTCATTCTCTATGCAAAATTTATGTTTTTTTATTGTATTTTATATTCACTCCTTAAAATAAACAATTTCGAAAATTTTTATATACATTTTATCAGAACGAATATTTCGAGAGTCCGAAAAAAATAGTTCCAGATAATCGAGGTTACTGAAATTTAATAAGCTTCTTGCCATTATTACATACTAAGTACATACCAAATTTCAAGTCTCTATCTCAATTTGTTCGGAGATAGAGCGTTTACAGACACACATAAACGGACGGACGGCAATTTTTTTTTTCTAAAAATATGTTTTTCTGAATCTCCAGTGTCTGAAACGTGTAAATCCGTCAAAAAAATTTTTCAGTTTTCAAAACGATTACAAGAGTTACCCTATACTACGTATGATGGGAAAATCGTTTTTTATAATTTTTACACACATATTGTTTCTCACCAGAATGGATATTTATTTGAGAAAATTATTGTAGAAATCATATAGTCTTCCGCTAGTATATGGATGACAATTAAAAGCTCAAAAAATCACGTTGGACATTCACCATGGATACAAGGTCTGACAAAAATCGTAACCATATCACCTTTATCTTGCAAATGCATATGAGATCCGGATGAAATAAGGGTGGTAAATAAATTTATAGGGGGCCACAGCTGGTTAAAATACTTCAGGGGTTAAACTTTGTAATTTTAAATGGGAAGTTGAGGGGTCTTCTGGTATATTGCTGGAAAGATCTCTGTATGGCAAACAATTTTAATAAGCAAATGTTGTCCCGCATTTTTTTACTTACCCATCATACTTAGTATAGGGTAAGTCTTGTAATCGTTTTGAAAATCGAAAATTTTTTTTGACGGATTTACACGTTTCAGACACAGGAGATTCCGAAAAACATATTTTTTGAAAAAAAAATTGCCGTCCGTCTGTCTGTAAACACTCTATCTCCCGAACAAATTGCGATAGAGACTTGAAATTTAGTACGTACTTAGTATGTAATAATGGGAAAAAGCTTGTTGGATTTCACTAACCTCAATTATCCGGAACTATTTTTTTCGGACTCTCGTAATATTCGTTCTTATAAAAGGTATATAAAAATTTTCGAAATTGATTATTTTAAGGAGTGAATATAAAAGATAATAAAAAAACAAATTTTGCATAAAGACTGAAGTCGATCGGATAATGAGTTGCCGAGATATTTGTAATTATATTTTCCACACTCTTCGATTTTTCATGACCCTGTATTTCATGCAAATTTCAATTCAAAGATATATTTTAATTGGAAATGAGACGCTTAATCCGACGCAATAAATCGTTAGTTAATATGATTAACATTTTTGGAGTTATAAGGATGTTTCTCTTACGCAATTCAGTAATAGAGTATTTAAAGTTTATGACATCATATCAAGCCACGACGAGGCTAACGAAAAAGACAGGCTTCCGCGGTGCATTCCACTTATCTTTTTTTACAGACCGCTAGAGTGACGTGATGCTCTTTTCATACACTTGCACTGTACTGCGTACTTGGTGCATTCGAGCATCATATGACTCCGGCTGTCTGTAAAAAAAGATACGCGTAAAGCACCGCGGTAGCCTTTCTTTTTCGCTAGCCTCGAAGCCAAAATTTTATTCGAATTGCAATGCATTTCATAAGTAGTTTACACGTTTTATTTTCATATTTCATATTATGCATATCCATGATGGGTAAGTATTACGGAGGCCCCCAACGACTAGTTATTTATTTAGAAAGCTATGACTAATTAAACTGACTAAAAAACTGAATAAACAAATAAATATGCTGGTGGTTATGGAACGTCAATGTCAATAAATGATTAAACTATAATTTCATTCAAATATAAGAAACATTTTCACTGTAATACTAGAAGACCACTAAACCGTACAGCTTGGTTCCAAGCATTTTGCAGATTTGCAACCTTTTGCAGATAACAGGTCATGACTATGTCTATTTAAACTTTGTTTACATTTTTTTTATTTATACTTTGAACAAATTTAGATTGTAATGCTTAAAAATAAACAAATTACACACTTAAACATATAAATAAAGTAAATCTATCACCAATAGTTGTAGGTATTAAAACATTTGGTTTATGTTTTTGGACTGTATCTCGCATTCTAAAATGGTCGTAATTGTCTTCTGAACTACAAAATTTTGTTTTTAGAACTTTCAATATCCTTGGCAAATTATTGTAAAAAATAAATGTGTAAGACAAATGCATTTTTAAAAGGATTTTTTTTTTTTTACCTTATGAAAGATTAATTAAATAAAATACTTTTATATATACATGTACTATCATTTTAAACTATAACAAGAACGAAAAATCATGCGTCAAGCATAGGTTATGTAACACATTCCAACGCTTCCAAAATAATTTTACAAATCATTACCGTTTAATAAGCTGAAAGATAACATCTAAGTAAACAATTTGGAAAACGCATAACATATTTAAATACGTAATTTCAGGAATTTCCAACATATAAAATATTCGGAAAAATATCCGAATACTTTTATTCAGCCCTGTATATGATCTGTAGATTTGTATACATACTACATAGGATGCTAAATTTTAGTTTAGTTAGGAAACGCATAGCACAGTTTAAAATTATCCTTCTGGAATTTCTGTAAATAAACGGAAATGTGTTCACGAAATTTTGTGCTGCCCTGTATAGGATCTACAGACAAAAATTGAGTACAATTTAAAATCGCGTTCAGCAACTTTAAACGCACTTCCAGGAATTAAGACAGTAGAGAATTCTTTTGTGTGTCCCTGTAAATGAACGATGACTGCTATACACAAAATATTCTGTTGTAAGCCTCTTGTAATGCATCTTAGTGATATATATAAATTTCAATGCGTTTAAAATAGTGGTTGGTTGTATAGGGCTTAATGGCGCAAGGTCCCATTAGGGACAAGCGTTTAAAATAGTGAAACATTATTTAATTAAACCGCAAACAATTTTTCTCCACAGACGTAATGTAATGGAATTCTTTTGACTGTCCCTGTAAAGTAACTATAAGTGCTATGCACACCCTATTCCATATTAAGTTTCTTGTAACGCACCTTAGTGATATACAGGGTGTCCATAATTAAACGACCCTACTTTAAAGTTGTCTACAGACGAAACTATTGGTCAGAAAATTGTGAAATTTTGTGAAGGACATAATGAAGGAATGGGAATTTATTTAAACGAAAAAAAATTAGTTCAAAATTTCGCCGCCAGAGGGCGTTGTTTTTAATGAATTACACATTTAGCATACATTTACGATAGATTAAAAATTTTATTTCAACAAAAAATGTTGAACAAAACTTTTTTCGTGACATGTTTTTAGCATTTCCCAGAAAACACTACTGTCAACTGTTGAACATATGCTATCTTACGATTCCAGATGGTAGCTGAAAATGATAGCCGTCATGTGGAACATGTTTTGTTGCCATAAAGTATGTAAACTATCCGAAATGTATGCTAAATGTGTTATTCATTTAAAAAGCCCTCTAGTAGCGAAATTTTGAACTAAAATTTTTTTTTCGCTTAAACAAATTCCCATTCCTTTATTATGTCCTTCACAAAATTTCACAACTTTCCGACCAATAGTTTCGTCTGTAGACAACTTTAAAGTAGGGTCGTTTAATTATGGACACCCTGTATATCAATTACGATGTGTTTGAAATTGTGTAACATCATTAAAATAAACCACAAATGATTTTTCCCCATAGACCGTAATGTAACGGAATTCTTTTGAGTGTCCCTGTAAAAAAAACTATAAGTGCTACACACTTCAGTTGAAATGGTGAACATGCTATAGATAACGACAATAACATATAAAAATTGCAGGGCAATCCGAGCATATTTATGGGAGTTATAGCACGGACAGACGGCAGACAAACTGAAGTCATAAACACTTTTCAACTAGGTTGGAAAGTGTTAAAAAGGTATTAAATGATATATGATAATATATATCAGAAGTAAAATTAAAGTTGGAGGGAAAAATGAAAAAAAAATGTTATTGGTAAATTGGTTTTAAGAATTAAATTTCTTTGTTTACATTTTCATATGGTGTGCGAATTACAGGTTTTCGGATTAGAAGCAGTGTTGAATTCAGGTGGTGTCCCGGAAGAGTATCCCCCCCCCCCCGCAGAAAAGTGTCTAAATTCAACACTGGATTAGAAGTACCCTACTGTATTTAAAGTTAGTATGACAAATGTTTAGATAATCATAGAGTAAATTACAAGATAAAGTTTTGGGAAAAGTTCTTTTTTGCGAGCCTTCTAGACATTGGGGAAAAATATGGAAGCATTATACCACCAGTAAATACGGTATGTGGAGGCGTGATGATTCAAAAATTTTTGGACGAGAGTAAATAAAACGTTACTCAAAGTGTGAAACGATCTTACGTACACTACCTACTAGTCGCAATCTTCACATTTATGCTTGCCACCAATGAGAATCTGTGGTGACCAGAAATTTTTCGCCCTTCTATATATCATACACAATTTTTTACAAAAACACATAAAAGATTTGAACATTTAATTTCCTTGAAGATTTTAGTGACGAAACGACTATATTTTAATAATAAATGAAAAGTTGGCATTAAAATAGCGTTGTCAAAAATACGTTATTCGGTGTAATGTAAATAAATAAATATTAAAATGCAGTAATTTTTAACACAAATTACTTTATTTTGACAATTACATTTTTATATATACAGCAGAAAACACTAATTTCCATACTTTGGTTCCAAGTGGCTTGCGGATTACAGGTCAATATATTTTACCCCAGAATGGATTTTAATGTGGATTTTTACTTTTTAACACTCAAAAAATAATTACAGCATACGTGGAAACATAAATACCCGCATCGAAATCTGCTTTGCAATGATTGCAAATGAATATAACATTTTAGGAGTTTCAAATATTAAACCTTTGCAATTCCTAAACTATTTGACCGAATGACTTCACGGTCGATATTCTAGGGCAAAATTTACCAAAAAGTCGGAATATGTCAAAATAAGGTGTTGGTCTTGAAAATTTTATTGTTTGGTATAATTTCAGCATGAAGACGACCCATAATGCTTAACTGAAAGAAGATAATAAAAAGTTAAAATTTCAGTACAAATTCACCTTGTTTAATAATTAAAATCCATAAAGATACAACTAAATGTAAATATATTGCTTGAAGGTGCGTAAAAACATACATAAAACATTTAAAAACACATTAAAGTCCTTTTAAAAATTCAAAACGTTTTCAACCGAACCTACTCAGTCATCATCAATGAAAAACTAATAGTTTTTAGTAACTTTAAAAGTAGATTTCAATGGATCCAAAATTATATTCTGCACAAGTAATCACCAGGAAGCTATCATAACAGAGACTCTGGAAATAATATCTAAAAAAGAAATAGTCTGTAACGATGTATTATCATATGATATCCACACAGTCTGGAATAAATTAATACATGATTTATTAATCTGTACTTTTTTTTGAATTGTTGAATGACCTTTCCCATCTCACCTTATATTCCACACCCTTGAAGTAAAATGGTTTGTTCCAGGCAAGCTAGAAAACAACAACTCAACTTAACTATTAGTTTTTCACTGATAATGACCAAGTAGGTTCGGTTGAAAACGTTTTGAATTTTTAAAAAGGACTTTAATGTGCTTTTAAATGTTTTATGAATATTTTTATGCACCTTCAAGCGATATATTTACATTTAGTTGTATCTTTATGAATTTGAAAGAAGACAATTTCCCATCGAATCATTATATTAGTTTTTTGTTTTTTATGTGACAATTTGGAGATTAAAATGCATGGGGTGTTGTTCTCTTTTTGATAGACCAACAGTACTTTTTTTTGTCAGTATCTACTGAAGGGATTTCAAAACTTTTTTTTACAAAATAGTTTTAGCAGAGACTAAACTATAAATTTATCATTTGGCAAGAAAATATAATAAATGTATTGAAAATTTTAAAAAAATCAATAATTATGTTAATATATATAAAAGGAAAACTAGATTTTGTCTGTTTGGAAAATTGTGTACTTTTTTTTTTATCTCTTGGTGAATGATCAATTTATAGTTTAGCTATTAACAAAGCTATATAAAAAGTATTTCCCAATAGATCCTAAAAAAACATACATCATAGTTAACTATGTCGCATGTGACTTTTTTTTCCGAAATCACATAACTATTATATTTTCTATTTTTATTCCTTGCAGACTGATCAGCTGATAGTTTAACTGCTGAAAAAACCATTAAAAAAAGTATTCAGACTCTTCGAGTAGTTGCTCAAAAAAAAAAAAAAAGGTACAACGTCGTCAGCTGTTTTTAATAAGATTTTACAGCTGTTGTAGCTCCTTTATTTTTTTCATGTCGCAAAAATAGTTACTGGCATAGGATTTCTTGTTGGTACACATAATAACAGACGGTTCATATTTGCAACAACAACAACATAAAATGACTTTAGTCATTTCACTGCATCATGATTTGTATTCAGAATGCTTTCTCGGCCTATTAAGGTGCAGATTTGTATTTTGTGAAAATAGTTTCTGGCAAACAAGTTATTCAAATGGTTTATCTCCATTATATGTTCTCACATGTCTTTCTAGTTTCCAGTTCCACGAAAATAACTGCTGGCACACATGGCATGGAAATCATTTTTCACCAGTATATTTTTAAATTTCCATTCGTGAAAAAGGATTTGTTGCACAAAGGATGTGGTACACAAACGATCTCTCTTCCAGAATGTCTTCTTATATACTCTTTAAATAGAAAAAATTGCTTGCATATATAGTACGTTTGCTACATGTATGTACATGATACATGCTTCATTAAAATTGCACTTGTTGAATATGATTTTTGACCAACTTGGCAGATAAACAGTCTCTATCCAGAATTGGCATATTTATTATCCTCATGGGTATTTTTTTTAATGTAAATTCTATAAAAACAATTGCTGCACATATCTCATATAAACTTTTTTTCCCCAGTATCAGTATGCATACGTATATGCTTTTTTAAAATTCCACATGTTAAAAATGGCTTTTGTCAGAGATATAGAGAAAACGATTAGCCCATCCCTAGAATGTATTTTGACATGTGCTTCTAATTATGAATTGTGCAAAAATTGCTGGCATACATAGCACGTACATGATTACTCATCTGTCTGTGTGTGTCACCTGTATGTGTCTTTCCAAATGCAAATTCCGTGAAAACGATTGCAGGCACATATGGCATACAAACGGTTTTTCACAAGTATGTATAAGTGCATGCTGATTTAAAGCTTGCTTTTTTTAATATGATTTTTGACAGACATGGCAGACAAACGGCCTCTCTCCAGAGTGTGTTTTTATATGTTGTTTTAATTGTGAGTTCTGTGTAAATGAACGCTTGCATATATGGCAGACAAATGGCCTCTCTTCAGAGTGTGTTCGTATGTGTTGATTTAACTGCGAGTTCTGTGTAAATGACCGCTTGCATATATGGCATACATATGGTTTTTCACCAGTATGCGTTCTGAAGTGTTTTTTCAAATCCGAATTCTGGGAAAATGATCGCTGGCATATATCACATGCAAATGGCTTTTCCCCTGTGTGTGTTCTTGAATGCAGTTTCAATTCCGAATTACGGGAGAATGATCGCTGGCATACAAAGCATACATATGGTTTTTCACCTGTGTGTATTGTGGAGTGCCTTTTCACATCTGAATTCCGCGAAAATGATTGATTGCACACATGACACGCATACAGTTTTTTACCAGTATGTTTAAGTACATGTTCACTTAAAGCTGGCTTTGTTGAACATGATATTTCACTGACGTGGCACACAAATGGCCTCTCTCTAGTATGTGTTCTGAAATGTTTTTTTAAATCTGAATTCCTTGAAAATAATCGCTGGCATATACCGCATATGTATGGTTTTTCACCAGTATGTGTTCTTGAGTGTCTTTTCAAATATGAGTTCTGTGAGAATGATTTGTGGCATTCATGACATTCATACAGTTTTTTACCAGTATGTTTAAGTACATGTTCATTTAAAGCTGGCTTTGTTGAACATATTTCATCGACGTGGCAGACAAATGGCCTCTCTCCAGTGTGTGTTCTGGAATGTTTCTTCAAATCTGAATTCCTTGGAAATGATCGCTGGCATATATCGCATGCATATGGTTTTTCACCAGTATGTGTTCTTGAGTGTCTTTTCAAATCAAAGTTCCGTGAGAATGATTTGTGGCATACATCACATGTATATAGTCTTTCACCTGTATTAGTAAATACGTGTTCTTTTAACTTACAATTTATACAGAATGATTTTTCACATAGATTGCATACATTATTTTTCTCACCAGTTTTTGTTATGGGTTGCGAAATCAATCTGGATTTAGATAAAGAATTTTCACATTTATTGTTCTCATCAAACTTATCCATTATGTACGGAAGATCCATTGTAAAGTATTATATTATTTTTGAAGAAGTTTATGGATTAATGGATACTACACTGTTTTCTTAAAATATGCGGGAATTAAGTATATGGAAATATAACATACAGCTGCACATTTTAAAAGCTGCTTTTTGTGTAATATGCATTTAAATTACACAATGAGAAGTTTTAAAACCAGCTATTACACAGAAACCGGCTTTCATAGATACTGACAGTAGCCGCTTAGGATTTCTATTGTTATCTTGAAAATAGGTTTATGGAGATCATATTCTTAAGAAGTATATATTGCAGAAGAGAAATCTTGAATACTAAAAAGAAAACAAAAGAAAAATAATAATTACTATTTTCAACATCACTACTTTAAAATTTGTATTTAATTTAAATAATTTTCCTTCTTTAATGAATGTGACTTGGATTAAGCTACATTCTTAATAACACATAAAAGGTTAAACCTTTTCCATTTACAATAACAATAATAAAGAGCTTAGTTTCACTGTTTAAGTTGGCTTTCAATAAACAGAAAGCATAAAAAATTATCAAAGCATCTGTTATTTTTGATCTGCTGAAACAGTAACTCTATCCTTCATATGCATGGAACCAAAATTTTAAATCCTTATCTGCAATACATTTCGAAGTTATATTTTCAACACCACTAATTTAAAATTTGTATTTAATTTAAATAATTTTCCTTCTTTAATGAATGTGACTTGGATTAAGCTACATTCTTAATAACACATAAATGGTTAAATCTTTTGCATTTACAATAATAATAATAAAGAGTTTAGTTTTAATGTTTAAGTTAGCTTTCAATAAACAGAAAACAGAAAATATTATCAAATGCATCAGTTATTTTGGATATGCTAAAATAGTGATTTTATCCTTCATATGCATGGAACTAAAATTTTATATCCTTATCTGCAATACATTCCGAAGTCATTCATTTTGTTCAATCAATATTGGTTATTTGCAGATGACGCCTATGACTGAATCGAATTTGAAAATCTCCTTTGAAGTAAACCCAAAATTCAATTCGAATAAATTAATTTTTGTTCACCTACATCCTCGCAACTGAGTCATATAAAGCTGTATGTAACTGAGAAAACGTAAGACACAGACCGACTTACAGAAGAAGGGGTATGGTGAAAAAGTATTTATCGCCCCTCCTCTCCCATGTAATAGTAAACGAAGACGTGAGCAAATAGAAAAAAAAATTAGAACAATAAAACACACCAGTATAAATTACAGGAAAAGAAGATCAACGAAGAACATAAAAATATACATTAATGGCTCCCATTAGTGAGTAAAATTAACAATATGTGACATTGCTGATTAAAACTTGCAACTCAACTTGTAGTCAATATATTTCATTGTTAAAGTTTTCTTTTTAGGAAATTTAGTTTCTGTTAATTCATTTTAAGTAATCACCTGCATTTATTCACAAGAATGGTTATTATCATCTTCCATTGTTATTTTTATTATATGAAAAATAGTTTGGACAAGAATAAATTTTCAGACTTTTTCTTTCTAGAAAACAACTCCCAATTCGAAATTCTAGTTATTTGGATTGCCAAATATTCAGATTAATATAATGAAATAATTTTTTTTCAAAAGAAAAGAAATAAATAAACACATTATTGAAATGCAAACAGTGTGTACATATGTTTGTTAAGTTGTCTTTGAAAATGTACAATTGGATATTTTAAAGTAGTATTTAACTATTTTTATATTGTTAGAAAATAAGAAGAATTAATTTTTATTTTAGAAATTGTGCCTGAAATTTCAAGTGACACTGGCCAGGTGGTGTAGAATACATATGTATCTCCTTCTATATGCATTTCTACTATAAGTTGTGGTACACGTTTTTAAATTAAACTAATTTTTGGCCTATTAATTGGTGTGCATAAATTTTATAGATGATACACAAAGCAGGACAAAATATCTCGAGTACAATTTCGTTTATTAAAGGAAATTAATTGTTGAAGGGGAATTTACAACTGTGCTGCGTTTCCTAACTGGATTAAATTTTAGCATATTATGTAGTATATATACAAATCTATCGATCATATACAGGGCTGAGAGCTGTACAATAGAATTCAGATATTTTTTTGATTATTGATGGTAGCTCCGAAATTGGGTTTTCTACTGTGATTATCATGTTTTCCAATTTGTTTTAGATGGAGGAACTTGTTTTTAAAATTAATGGATGTTATTTTTTATTTTTAATAATATGAACTAAGAGATTTCTGCGATCAAAAGTACATATCAATGGTTTTTCACCCCCTTCCCCCCTAAAAAAAAAATCCTGAGTACGCCCATGAATACAAATGCAACCCCTTTTTTCAATTTGCATTAAAGTCAGTCATGGCTTTCCAGTATAAAGCATTTTCTTTTACTTTATTTTTAAAAGGACAAAAGGTTATTTTTAAAAATATGTTAATAATCCATGAAATGCAGGTTTAGTTTTTTTAATGTTTGATAAAATGCATTACTTAAGAAATTTTCTGAGACTTAGTTGCATATTTTTAAAAGTTATTTAGATAAAACTACAATATCAAAACTAAACTTTAATGTCTGACTTAGGGATGCACAACCTGTGGCCCGTGGGCCAAAAGTGGCCCGCGGATCAATTTCACCAATCGAATGCGAAAAAATCACGAATTTTGCCAATCGGGTGTGTAAAAATTGCGATGGCTTTAGGTGTAGTTATCAACAGGAAAAACACTTTTAACATCTGGGATCCAATTGTGCTTAATTTATGAAGCAGTTGTTTGAAACATTCAGTGCATTTATGACTTTATTAATTTAAAAAAATTGCTCACATTTAATAATTCATATTTTTGTGTTTTTAAAAATTGAAATTTGTTCGTAATTATAAAATAAATATATAAATATGCAAAAATCTCCAGTTCTCAATGACTTTAAGATGTGAACTTTAAAAAACGAAGTGAATACAATTTCATTTCTTCATTATTTAGAGTATAAACTCTCCCAGATGGAGTAACAGGCTCAACTTTTTGTAAAAAGGTCTCACCTGATTCATTTAATATATCATTCAGTTGTGGATGAAAAAAAAAAAGAAGAAGCTGGTCCCTTTGGATGTAGGAAGCTTATTTTATATTCACTTGTAAGATTATTTTTAGCTAGAATACTTGCAAGCCAATAAGAATCATCATAGACTACAGTGACAAATCCAGATTCAATTTTTGTTAAATCAGTTGGTGTAATATAATCTAGTGCTGTCACGCATTCAGTAAATTGGCGCTCGCTATAATAATAATACTTCACAAGAAGCTGGTTTTCAGAAATCAGGCGAAAAGAATGCAGTTTTTGAGTACCTGCAATGGTTTTCGAGCACTGAACCGAGGCAACAATGTTCTTTCAACCTCTTCATAATCATCAGTGGTACAGTACTCAAAGTCTATGCCTGGAATATGTTCAACAGCAAAATCATACAATTATTTTGTTGTCAAAATTTGGTTTTCATATAGCCTTTGTAAACTTGCTTTAGAAGCAAGTCTTTTAACAGTACCACCAATCCATCACAGGCACTTTTTCCATGTGAAGTAGCAAAGCATTGCCACCCTGCCTCAATTCCAAAATCGGTTTTGTGGAGACATAAATTGTAGATTTATATATATATATATATATATATATATTGTGCTGAGCTGCCTGCCATCAGAAAAGTAAATGATTTTCTCAAGATTAAAAGGTAAAGTTTATTTTAAGATTAAAATCAAATTTCTTTGGAAAACATAAAAGGCAATTGTATTGTGCTCAAAACAATCTGATATGAAAACATATTGTAAATGCTTGATTGTTCCATCCCATTTATAACATACAATAAAGGGATGCAGGGTGGCTTGGCTACTTGTCCAGTGGAATGACTGAACTTCATCCTGTAACATAAATGGGTAGTTTTCTGAAAATTCACAATTAATAACTACTAGGCCTTCAGGTAAATTATTTTTAGAATTAATGTAGTATTCCTTCTGTTGATTTTCTATAAATGAGTGAGTTTTAAGCTTTAGGAGAGTTTCCATAAAATCTTCAATGAAATCTTCACTGCTCTTAATCATTGTTTCTATTATGCATCTGTCAACTGTAACCCATTGCTTATAAGTTATTTCATCAATCACCTCATCTTCAAATTTTTTAATCAGATTTTCTTTCAATTGCATGAGCCCATGACACTCTTTACATTCATTCATGTAGCAATTTGGGGTGGGTGGATAGCACATGATCTTGGCTAGACACCTATGGTATAATTTTAATGGTGTGTCATAACCATCCAACACAACATTTTGAAGACTTGCACCATTTATCATTAGTTTAGTATTTTGATAAAAAGTACAGACACTTACTACATAGGTTCTGCTTTTACCAGCTAAGATGCAGTTTTTCGGTCTAAGTTCACAAAACTTGGGAAATCCAATACGATGAGAAGGATGTTTTTGTTTAAACAATTGATAAATTTCAGTTAAATTTGACAAAATTAAATGCTTCTGTACTTGAATTTTTAAACTCTTATCCCTAAAGTTACAAAGACTTTCATCAATAGTGACAGTATCTCCTTGTGATTTTCCATTGTTATCTTGAAAATGAGTTTATAGAGATCCTATTCTTCAAGAAGTATGTATTGCTGAAGAGAAATCTTGATAAATACTAAATAGAAAACAAAAGAAAAATAATAGTTACTATTTTCAACATCACTAATTTAAAATTTGTATTTGATTTAAATAATTTTTCCTCTTCAATGAATGTGACTTGGAATAACCCACATTCTTAATAACACATAAAAGGTTAAACATTTTCTATTTACAATAATAATAATAATAAAGAGCTAAATTGAATATTTAAGTTTGCCTTCAATAAATAGAAAGCCTAAAAAATAATCAAAGCATCAGTTATTTTTGATCGGCTAAACTAGTAATTTTATCCTTCATATGTATGAAAGATAAATTTTAAATCCTTATCTGCAATACATTCCGAAATTATTCATTTTGTTCAGTCAATATCGGTTATTTGCAGAAGACGCTTGTGACTGAATCGAATTTGAAAATCTCATTTGAAGTAAACAAAAAATTCAATTTGAATTTGAATAAAAAAATTGTTATTCCCCTGTATCTTCGCACATGAGCCATGAAAAGCTGCATATAACTGAGAAAACGGTAACAGACAGGGTTTGTGATTTTTTTTATTTAAAAAAAAAAAAATCAAAAAATCAGATTTATTTGATTTAAATCAGATTTTTTTTTATTTAAATCGGATTTTTTTGATTTTTTTAAAAATTCAAAATATAATTTTAAAGCTACACATATTAAAGTAAATTACCCTTTACAAAATCACTAAAATTAATAATAATAATTAAAAAAAAAACTTTATTTGTAAAAAAAACATTCACTTGGTTAATTTGAAACAAATACACTTGTGTTTTATCAGCACTTACACTAACTGTAATTTAAAAAATATTCTACATTATATAAAATATCTTCTATATTACCTTAACTTACCCATTTAATAAAACAAAAAATCACATATGTATACTTCATTACTAAAAGCTAAAACTTTTTTTTTTAAATCAAATTTCTTTATTGAAATCTGGAAATATAAAAGATAATGTAAGCATGTTATTCAGAAGAAAAAATATGAATTTTGAAACATTTGATTGTGGAACTAGATACTTATTTGTATACATTCTTTTAAACAAAATATTTATTCTGGATTACATATAATACTCTGGAATGTATAAAAAACATCTTTAATGAATTTGCAGAATATACTCAACACATAAAATCATCAGGATTATGTTATAAATTTCAATAAGATTGAAAAAATTATTGTTTGTTATTAAACTGTTTGAACAGGAACACCAATTTTCCTGCTTTATCAGTTCCTAAACGATTACGGAGTTTAGAGTGAACTAAACCAAAAGTTGAGAAGATTCTCTCAACAGATGCTGAAGAAGCTTGTGCAGTAAATAACTGTGAAATCATTCCTATAACATTTTTTCAAGAACCATCATTCTCAGTAATTTGTGACTTCCACCAATCTATAGGATTTACTTTATTTACAATATCAGAATCAAAAAGAAATTGATGAAAAGGTTCTGATTTTGCTTGAAATTTCATTAAAGTAGGCACTACTGATTGAGAATATTTTTCTTTTGCAAAAATTAAACATTCTGATTTTTCAGCAGCACTCAATTTAATTCTTGCATAGCGTGGATCTAACAGATATGCTAGAAAATGTGGAGGTCCTAGTGCTTGATTGTAACGGGTTGAAAAACTCTTCCAGCATGTTTTATCAAGATTTACTTCTGTAAGTTCTTCTTGCAAGTTTTTCCAGCTATCAACAGCTGTTGATATAGTGCAATCCTTCTGTTGCATTTTATCAAGAGCTATAGAAATTGGTTTTAAACGTTTTAGAAGGTCCTCGGCATTCCATTTAATTCCAAAATTTGTTACCTTGTTATAAACAATGCTATCAATATTACAGCGATTTTCTTCGCAAACTGAAAAAAGAATTGGCCAGTTTTTTAAATATGCAGATACACAGTCAGCCATAGTATTCCAACGGACTTCTTGGGGTATTATTAATTTGGATCCACCAGCTTCTCTATATTTTGCATTTGCAAAATGATTGTTTCTGAAAAACTTAACAATATGTAATATTTTTTCCTTAATATTTGGAATATTTAAATCTTCTGCAAGCAAATTTAACAAATGTGCAGAACATCCATATGTGATCAAATCAAAATCTGGGTTACTTTGAATTTCAGTGCGCATACTCTTTACATTGTTAGCATTGTCTGTTACAACACTTCGCACAATGCATTTAAATTCATTTTCACATTTATCATACAATTTTTTACAACTTCTATAAGGTATTCGATTGTATGTGGGCAGCCAGATGTATCAATAGTTTCTAATAAATAATTTTCACCTTTCTTATTGGTTACAACAGCACATAATATTGGTTCATTATGAACGTTTGACCATCCATCTATACTTAAGTTTACTATTTGTCCACTTAAATACTCAGAACATTTTTCTTTCTCTTGACTATAGATATTGTCAAGTAATGATCCACCTATTTCAACTTCATTTGGAGCTGTATATCCTGGTCTTAAAGCTGAAATCATCTTTTTAAATTGAGGGTGTTGCACATGATGAAAAGCAGAATTGGTTGCATAAATATATCTAGCAACTTCTTCATCTAACATCTGTTTTTGAGTTTTAGAAGTCTTTATCACATAAGAATTCATATTCTTCTTAGAATCATTTTCTATTTCAAACATCTTCCTCTTTGTGGGTTTTCTTCCAATGTCTAACACTTCAGTTTTCACATTAGTTGATGTTGATGCAACAGTTTCACTTGTGATGATTTTTTCATATAATTGATTGTCATCATCATCCTTTTTATGATAGGATAAACATTGTTCCACATGCTTTTTTAATCTTGCCACTATTCCCATTATAACTTTTCCACAATTCTTGCATTTTGCCTTAACACCTTTTCCTGAAAATGTAGGCTCTTCATTAAAATATATCCAAATGTCATCCCTTTTTTCTACCTGCCATTTTCTAGCTAACTTGTGCCAAGTAACTAACCCAACTACTAAACACTGAATCTTTCACAAACTAAAAACTTCCTTATCTGTGAAATCTTTTCTCAGACTATGAAATCATGCCTTTTGACCAACAATACAGTGCAGTCCAGGTATTCATTCCTGGATTATAAGAAACCTGTTTGACATGTTATCACAATAGCAATGGTATGCTATTTTCCCTATTCTATGTGAACAAAAACAGGGGGGAAAAGTTGTAGAAAGAATTAGGCCAGTTAAAACACTATAAGAAAAAGCACTCTGAAATAACATATCCATGCAGTTTTTTCTCTACTAGGATAATCTCTTTGATTACTACAAAAATTTTAAGATTAAAAGTGTATTGTAATGTAATTTTAAATGTTATTTTATTTTAAAGCATCATTTGTGATTTACTTTTCAGTTAAAAAAAATAAAAAATAAAATAAAAATAAGTTTGAAATACAATAATTTTTACATTAATTTATATTTAAATTATTTTTTAAACAAATTTTTTGTTATTAAAGACTTTAAAAATTTTAGTTATTTTAAATTTATAAATAATTAAAATTGAAATTATATTAAATATATATGTATAAACATTCAGACTATTTCTACCATGAAATCATTTTTAGCACTTTCCAACCTAGTTGAAAAGTGCTTATGACTTTGGTTTGTCTGGCCGTCTGTCCGTGCTCTAACTCCCGTAAATATGCTCGGATTGCTCTGCAATTTTTATATGTTATTGTCGTTATCTATAGCATGTTCCCTATTTCAACGGAAGTGTGTAGCACTTATAGTTTTATTACAGGGACACTCAAAAGAATTCCGTTACATTGCGGTCTATGGGGAAAAATCATTTGTGGTTTATTTAAATAATGTTTCAGTATTTTAAACGCATTGAAATTTATATATATCACTAAGGTGCATTAGAAGAAGCTTAATATGGAATAGGGTGTGCATAGCACTTATAGTTACTTTACAGGGACAGTCAAAAGAATTCCGTTACATGACGTCTATGGAGAAAAATCGTCTGCGGTTTATTTAAATAATGTTTCACTATTTTAAACGCATTGAAATTTATATATATATATCTAAAGTGCATTACAAGAGGCTTACTACAGAATAGTATGTGTATAGCAGCCATCGTTCATTTACAGGGACACACAAAAGAATTCTCTACTGTCTGTTAACACTAATTCCTGGAAGTGCGTTTTAAGTTACTAAACGCGATTTTAATTTTAACTCGCTTTTTGTCTATTACGTGGTGTGTATAAATTCTGTAGATCCTATACAGGGCAGCACAAAAGTTCACACAAAAGTTCACAAAGAGCGAACACATTTCTGTTTATTGACAGAAACTCCAGAAAGATAATTTTAAACTGTGCTACGTGTTTCCTAACTAAACTAAAATTTAGCATCCTAGCATATACAAATCTATAGATCATATACAGGGCTGAATAAAAGTATTCGGATATTTTTCCGAATATTGTATCTGTTGGAAATTTCTGAAATTATGTTTTTAAATATGTTATACGTTTTCCAAATTGTTTACTTAGATGTTATCTTTTAGCTTATTAAACGGTTTTGTAAAATTATTTTGGAAGCGTTGGAAAGTGCTACATAATCTATGCTTGACGCATGATTTTTCGTTCTTGTTATTTTTGAAATATTTCCATAAATAAATTACATTGAAAATTGAACAATTTGTTATTTATATATGCTTGAGGACATAATGAGATACCTATATAAATATCAGTAAAAGTAATTTTGAATGACCTATATTTAAATTTCAATGACCTATATTGAATCTGAAGTTTTCATATCCTCAAACTACACAGTCACCTTAAATACAGAAAGTCTGTTTCTGTATTAAAGAAAAAAAATAAGATTTACTTTCTAATAGGTGAATATATGACTAATCTTTTAACATTTTTCAGGTAATATTCTCTACTTTTAATTTAAGATTTTTTATTTAAAATTTAAAGTGTAATATTTGATTTAAATAAATTAAAAAAGCATACATTTTGAGTTCTTAGTCATTTCTTAAATTTACAATGTATTTTTGATTAAACAAATGTTTTACAAACATCTTGACCTACGTTTGAAGTATTTTTTAAAAAGTTGATTTAAATCATGATTAAAATCAAGCTGATTTAAATCAACGAACCCTGGAAACAGATATTTAAAAAATTCTTGCAGGAGGGTTATGTATGATGTCCGGAATTTTCTCACTGCGATTCTTGATTTTAGTTCGAATTTCAAACAACAGATGGTGCTGACAGCGATTGGCGCTTCGTCGAGGCCGAAACTGACGCCACTTAACACTGCTGCACCGCCCCCCTGAATACTAGGGTTGCTTTTTTTTTCAGCGTTTGAGCACTCCCTCAAACATTAACACCAATAATTTCTAAAAGTTTTCTTCTCCTAGTTTTTCTGAGATCAAATAAGTCAAAGAAAACATTTAGATATTATTGGTGTTGAAGTTCAAGGGACCGTACAAACTTTGAAAAAAAAAATCTGCCTGCGACAGTCGTCATTTTTGTCAGCGTGCAAGCCTAGTATTCAGAGGGCGGAGCATCAATGCTGAGGGGCATTTGTTTTGGCCTTGACTGAGTGCCAATAGCTCTCAGGGCCATCTATTGTTTGAAATTTGAACTAAAATCAAGAATCACAGTAAGAAAACTCCTGACATCATACATAACCCTCCTGCAAGAATACTTTTAATATCTGTCACCATTTGCAAGTTATTGAATTTTAAAATCCATCAGTCATTTTTGGGACACCCGGTAAGTGAGAGACGGGGACAAACTTATGAGGAAAAAACAATTATCACCCCCCCTCCCTCTCCCAAGTGGCAGCAAAAGAAGATGTGAGCAAATAGGGTGGTCTACTCCCATATGCTTGTGCATAGGGAATGGAAGTGCATTTGAGTCATTGATTGTAATTTAAAATTTGAATATCAAAAATAGTTAGGAATAGTAACTTGCCTATTATTAGTATTTATATCATTCCATAGTTACATATATTTTTAATTAATCCCTGGTTCTAGTGTCTAATCTTTGTTCCCGTTCCCACCCCTTGAACATTAAAAAACAAGCGCCTTATCGATTAAGATCATTAAATACAATATGCATTTATTATTATTATTCAATTCACCAACACTTAAAATTTTCAGCATCATAATTTCATTGCAATTCTTGGTGCATGAACCAAGATGAACAGATGATCCTTTATTGCAGTTTTATTGCCACAAGATTAACTAATACATCTTCCTGGAGCCAACTTTAAAATATGATTTGAAAATCATTACATGTTAACATGAAGCTACGCTGACAGAGGTTGTAAATATTAACTCTATCAGTTTCATAGTATAGGGGAGACCGGTACACACTGGACCTATGGACACAGAGTGGACCACCCCTAATATTTTATTTATTTAAATTTTTTTTAAGCTTCTCTTCTATCCTAATAGACAATAGCACTGCAATGATTATTTATAGCCTTCAGAAAATATGTTTAGCTCAGATTGAACTATTTTATCCTGCTTTGTTGTTTTAAGCTTCTAAAAATAAAATTTTTCATCATCATATTTTTATTTTTTTAGTAATTAAAGGTTGTAGATAAATAAAATAAAATAGCTTTTTTGCAAAGCTAAGATACTTGTTTTTATTTTACTTTAAAGTCAATATGTTTAAAAGAAAGCTATAAACAATATTAATATGATTATTTATTGAACTTCAACATGGGGTACAGTGGACCACCCACTCCTGGGGCACAGTGGTCCACAATCCACTCTGCTCCTCTAATGCAGAATGTTCAAAATATTTAATAATTGCTTATTTTCTATAAAGAAAGATTGTTTTAAAGTAGATTTAACTGTAAAATAAAGTAAACAAATAAAAATAACAATTTATTTAACATAGTAAGAAATATTTTATTTTGTATTTACTGCCTTTGATAAATATACAGGGTGTCCCAAAAAGGAGTACCTATTTTTAAAAATGAATAAGAAACAAACGAATAGAGTTATTTAAAAAATTCTTGCAGGAAACGGATGTGTGAAGTCTGGAATTTTGTTTATAACACTTAATTATGATAGTTCAAAATCTGACCGACAGATGGCGCTACAGCACCGAAAATTACACGAAATTAACCGGCAAGGGTATGAATAGGCCACCTTACTCACCAGATTTAAATCCGTGTGATTTTTTTCTTTGGGGCCATTTGAAGGATGTAGTTTACTGCCAAAATTCCACTTTGCTAGCTGAGCTCCAGCGATTAATCGCTCAAGAGTGTACAGCCATTTCCGTACAGACGTTACAGAAGGTGTGTGCTAATTTCATTCTAAGACTCCGACATATTATTGTGATGAATGGAGGACATATTGAAAATATTGTCATTTAATTTTCAACTATTGCTGATGAATGCGGTAGCCACAGCGCCATCTGTCGGTAAGAATTTGAACTAACATAATAAAATACTCTAAATAAAATTCCAGACTTCACATATCCGTTTCCTGCAAGAATTCTTTTAATAACTCTATTCGTTTGTTTCTTATTCATTTTTAAAAATGGGTACTCCTTTTTGGGACACCCTGTAACTGTAGTCTAATTGTTGATTATTCTATTCGAGTAAGATTCATAAGACGCAAATTGAATGGAAATCAGTTTATTTCTCCCGAAACTGTAGACGAATCTGGTGTTGATGTCAATGATTTTATAATGTTGCTCTCAGACCCAAAATTATTTCTTGAAAATTCCAGGCTCAATCTTACTCATAAGTACTTTGGAATTTCAGTTGCAAATTTTAATGTGAGCTGATTTTTTTTTTTTTGTACTTAAGTAATAACTTCAACTAAATTGCAATTGTTCCTGTATTAATCTGTTATTATTTTCAAAATATAATTAATTTTTTGTTTTTGTTTCAAAATTTATATTACTATGTTATTTTGCGGGTGAAGGGGCAACAAAAAAGAATTAGATTAATGAAAAATAGATTTATATTGTATTTTAGATAATACCTAATAGTGGTCCACTGTACCCTGCTTCCGGGGTACACTGGTCCACTTTACAAGTGTATGTATTTTTTTTTTTTTTTTTTAATGTATTGAAAACTATGTTGTGAGAAAATTATGATGGATGTAAGAAGGTTTAAGGAATATTCAAAAATATTCTCATACAGATCGGTCGGTCTGTTAAAGAGAAAAAAAAATGTTAACTGAAAAAGTGGTCCACTGTGTACCGGTCTCCCCTACAGTTATGTTGCCAAAAGTAATGAACTCCCAAAAATTAGGTTCATTTTGAAACAGTTTTGTTTAAAAACATAAAACCTAAGCAGATCGGAGAGTGCCCACGTCCAGTGTACATTGGTCCCCCAATTCTATGTTCGTTTGGAAGAATTTTTATTTTAAATATAAAATCATACAAATTCGAGGTTTGTTTTGTTTACCGTAAAATCCCGTTAATCCGCCCCCCTAAACACGACGGAAAATCGTAAAATAAGCAGGGGGGGGGGGCGCTTACACGGTATTAAAACTGTAGTATATGATATTTATGTGTGGGTGGGGGGGGGGGGGGGAGAGCTGATCATCGCAAAGCATGCATTATTTTAATAAAGTAACAAAAGAAACACATTTTGAAAAAAAAATGATAGACAAAATAGAAAAACAGTAGAACTTCACGATTAATGGTGATTTTAGATTATAGAAAATTCTGGATTTCAGAAGCTTTGAAACTGGAATGCATTTAGATAAATACCCTAATTTCCTGAAAATTTCACAAGATCTACAGGACTAATGTTCAGCCATAAGAGAAAAATATTGAATTTATTGCAAAATATTTCAATTTTTAACTTTTGTATTTAATATAACACTTGATAAATAAATAAATCTGAAATACAAAATTGATAATTCAGTACAAAACATTTGCAATTCTATTACACATAAGTAAGAATAAATTCAGAAGATTTACATTACTTAGTATAAAATTATAATTAAGTAAGGTAATTACTTAAATATTTGTTTAAATTAAATATAAAATCCTTGTACTAATTATTATTTTTTCTTTTGTCTTATTTATAATTTAATATTACAAGATCAACGAATCAGACAAAGATTTGTCTGGCGCCATCTGTCGAAGTAAAAGCTTACTACGCAATTCGATTATCGTTTGAATCGAATATCGCCGTATGCGGAGAATGAATAGCTATAATGGATGAAGCATAGAGTGTGATGTTTGTAAACTAAATATGAGTTAAAAACTATTGTAAAGCATGAAATAAATGGATTTAAGGAATCAGTTGTTAATATAAAACAGAAATCAAAAGATTATTGGTAAGTTAAAAGTACTTTAACATTAATAATTAAGTTTTTATAATAAAGGTACGTTGATATGTACTGTTTATGAACTTTATACTGAAATTAAATAACTATAAATAAAGATGACATATGAGTAAATGGTAATGAATGCTTGTGTTTCCAGAGTGTATCTGAGGCAGTAAGACCTAGATATGAAATAATGGTATGACTTTTCTTAACAAGATTTAATAAGTTACGCGGTCGCGCCATCTGTTGATTTTTAAGAAAGATATTTGCAAATTTGCTCAAAAAAATATGTTTATTGACATTTGCGAAGATATTGAGTAGGAAAAAAATCGCAGATAATCCGCAGTGGCGTATAATCGGCATTACAAGAAAAATAAAGTTTTTTAACGTATAATCCGATTGTAGGCAGGAAATTAGGGTAATAGCACTAATATCTGTCATTAATAAGGTAACAGAAAAATAAAAGTAACTTAATAATTTAAAATAATTAAAAAACACTGAGAAATTGCAGTTGAAAATGTCCTGAAGTAATTTCGAGAACTAGTAACATTTCATGTGGTGTCGCCATCTGTTGTAAGTTAGGAAGATTAAATAACCGTTTTTTTTATCATAGTTTCGTATCTATAAATGCTAAATAAATAATATAAATCACCAAAAATTGAGAACATATAGAACGAATTGGTAGTGTTGCCAGATTATTAAAACAAAAAACATTACTACCACAAAGATAGCACAAATTACGCTACAAATTCGACTGTGTATCAACAAATCGATTGATCTGATAAATCAATCGATATATATTTTTTTGTGATTTGTTTTCATAATAATGTTAAATACAACTATAAATTCTTTAATAAAATAAATAGATACTCTTTTAATCAATATATTTTCCACACAGCATAAAATACAGATTTTTTTAACTTATTTCATGAGAAATTTTCACTATCGATATTTTTATAACCATATCGCCATGAAGCTAAATTTACAGCAAAACTAATGTTTAGTTATACTGCTTTTTCAGATCGACAATGTGTTTTGTACATGTTTGCGATATATCAAAGAATCGTCACGCCTTTCTGATTCGTCGGAAAAAAAAAAAAAAAAACACTTAAGATAAAATTTTTGGTGTTGATCTTGACGTGCACGGCGAAATTTCTTTTGGGGGAGGGCGCTTTCTCGGGATTTTTTGAATTTTCCAATTTGTTTACAAAGTGGGAGGGGGGCGCTTAATCGGGAAGGGCGGATTAACGGTATTTTACGGTAAGTACCAGAGCATGTGTAGAAGGTCCAGTGTTCGACGACAAAAACAGTGGGGTGTCCAACTTCAGGTACTTTTGGATTTAATATTCATTTAAAATATATACAGTCAACTCTGTGAAATCCGCACACTTAGGGACCAAGGGTTTGGTGGATTATAGATCATTTCTTTGTTTACATTTTATTTTTTTATAGTCGGACTATTAATTAGAAATATTTAAACATAAATTATAATAGAAAAGGAAAATATAATGCATAACTGGTTTAAATTATTTAATAACTAAGTTAATTTAAAGAAAAATTAATTATACAATGCAAATTTTTTTTATATTATTCATTTTTTAAATACAGTCAACTCTATTAAATCTGCACAGTTTGGGACCAAGAGTTTTGCAAATTATAAAATTTTGCAGATTACAGATCATTCCTTTGTTTTCTTTTTAAACTGAACTATATAAATTACTAATATTTGTACAAAAATAACAATATAAAAAATAACACTATAACTCAGAAGTAATTTAATAATTCTAAGTATAGAAAATAAGTTGAAACTGGTGTGAAACAATAAGAGCTAAACAATCTTCTTAAGAAGATCTTTTAGCTCTTAATTCTAAGTATGTTGGAATTATTATAAAATTTAAATTTCATTAGCTGTTATTTATTTTTTTTGAACATTTACTCAATGGGAATTTAACTTTTGGCTTAAATCTGAATATATATATATATATATATTTATATCCAAGTTGTTTAAAGGTGTATTTAGCAAAAGTGCCTTTCAAATAAGACCAAATCAATTACTGATTTCTGCCGATATTTCTTTAGTCAGCTGTTACATGAATGTATTAGTTTTAAAATGTAAATTACCCCACTGATATTAGCATTTAATTGTTCTTTTTGCTTACCTAAAGTTATTATTTTAATATACATTTATGCAAATCACATAAAACTTGTTAAATCACAATTTAAAACATTTAAAAATTGATAATTCATAAAAACAACTATATGTAATTTCTTTAATGAGCTTAACTATGAAAGTATGATTTCCATTGTTTACATTTGAAAATGGATGGCGGATTATAGAGATTTGCGGATTATAGATCGGCGGATTTCACAGAGTCGACTGTATATTCATTAAACATTGATTATATTTGAGGTTATTATTACGGGTCCGGGCAATGCTGGGAAAGCCAGCTAGTGCAAAATAAAAATATGAAATAATCTGAATTTAAGGATCTTTTGTCAGAACTCACCGTGCAAGACAAATTAACACATCAACATAAAAAGCAATACAGAAATTTATCAATTAGGAAATATTAAATATTCAAAAATAAATCTTTACCAACATTTTTCAAAATGGAAAATTTATTTATATTTTTTTCCATGCTGTTCTGAAATTTTGTGTAGGATAAGTTTCAAACGTATATGAACGTTAAAAGGAAAACAAAATTACAAATTGTCTTGTACAGGTAGGGGTCGGGAATAAATCGGGGGTCAGAGACTTTCTGACGAAAAATTTTTATACAGAAAATTTAATTCAATTTCCATATCTAGGGAGAGGCAACTGTGATCCGTGCAGGGATCATTCTAGAACATAAAAAAGGGCAGGGCGCACATTACATAATAAGGGCAATTTTGATGAAAAGGGCACATCAAAGGGCATTTTTGTAATAAGTGCTTATGCCAATACGCTGGTGGGGAGAGAAGTCTGGCAACAGCTTAAAGTACTGCTTAATTTAAAAAATCCAATAACATTTCTAATTTCCATAACTTTTCCTACGATATTCAAAAACCTCTCTCTCTAAAACTTTTATTCAAAAGATAACTTTTTCCTGGTTTTAGCAAAACTGGTTTTGAAAAAGCTACAAAAGAAAAGTTCTAAAGCTACTTCTCAAATTTTTTTATAGAACTTATGTTAGTTATCATGTGGTCAAAGGCCAGAATGCCTGATCTAATACTATATTTCACTAGAGAAGGGGAAATTAATCAATGACCCTTAGTTACCCTTTATGTCTTGTTGAATGGAAAAAAATGATAAATGGAAAGATGAATCGCTCAAAGTCAAAGATTAGACATACTAGGGCATTTCACAAAGAAATAAAGAGGGAAAGAGGAGTATCTCTGACGTACTATACTAGCATTCTAAAAATAAAAGATAGGTAAAGAATTTTTGAAAGTACAATGCAAACAAGGCAGGATTCTACCCAGGAATAAAAGGAAGGTAGAAATCTACCTAGAAAAAGGGCAAGGAGGGTAGAACTCTACCTGGAAAAAGGGTAAGGAGGGTGGGATTTTGTCTAAAAAGGGCATGAGGGTAGGCCACCCCTCTGAAACTCTCTAGAATGATCCCTGGATCCGTGTACCCTTACAGCCGCTTGTGATATAAAAGAATGTAGGGAAGACTGCAGAGCTGCAGCTAGAAGTGAGTAATAGAGGGGTGCTCAAGAAAATGCAGGAGAGGTTCATATTTTTTCTCTCTCTCTGACAAATGCACGCACACACACACACAGATATATATATGATCAAAGTATTATATAGAAAGATAAATTAGTGCATATTCATATTGTAGGCACTGTGTTTCTTATTAAACTGTTTATAATAACTTCATTTTTTACATACTAAGGAAAGAAAAGGCTTCTGAATAAAAATTTCCAGTGTATAACTAGTGTATAATTATACTAGTTAAATAACAAGGGATGGTGTCAACAAGTAAATAAAAAGCTTACAGTTCACCTGTTTCATAAAGAGTCGCAGCCTTTAATTTTTTTTATGAATTTTCCCTGCCCTTAAAGATTTTAAGGTTGTATTTTTATATGATAAAAAACATTAACAAAATCAAAGATGTACTTTGCATTTTACAATTATTATTGTTTTTAAAACACTTATTTGCTGTTTTTATACAAATACTACAATTTAGTATTTTTGCAAAACTGTAAAAGGGCCCCAAAACTAAGTTTTGATTTTGAACGGAGTTTCATTTGGGAAGAGTTTAATTTGGGAGGGGGGGGGGGGGCTTAGCCCCCCCCCTCCCAAATTAAACTCTTGTTAAATTAAATTAAATTAAATTTTTATTAAAACCCCCCTGGCACCCCTCTACCTGCGGCCCTGGGAGACCGGTACATACTGGGCCTATGGGCACAGTAGACCACCCCTTAATATTTTATTTATTTAATTTTTTTTAAGCTTATCTTCTATCCTAATAGACAACAGCACTGGATTGATTATTTATAGCCTTCAGAGAAAATGTTTAACTCATGGTGAACTATTTTACACTAATTGGTTGTTTTGAGCTTCTGAAAGTAAAATTTTTCATCATCATATTTTTATTTTTTTAGTTATTAAAGATTGTAGATAAATAAAATAAAACAGCTATTTTGCAAAGATAAGGTACTTGTTTTTATTGGTACTTCTCTATTATCCCGTCGTCTACTTTTCATAACAAAAATTATCGTCAAACTATAAGATTAAATGCCAAAAATGCAGTCCCATTTACTTGATGTCAGAAGCATTATACGTGTTATGTCATCAAGTAGTTTTTATTTCGACATTTGCGTGTATTTTTCATTATGTTTTACTGATTTATTAGTTATTTGATTAATTAAAATAACAATTGTGTCCTTAAATTCTTATATTTTATGGTACTGATGCTTTATACTCACGCAAACATGTAAACATAAGTTTGGCGACTTTTTGATTGGCGCGATTTTCAAGACCACGCCAAACGAATAACTTAATACAATGGCTAGGTTGCCATTAAAGGAAAAAATCCCCTAAATTTGGCAACTTTTTCCTTTTTTAAACTGATTATTATTTTATTTTTTTCTGCGTGAGTGTAAAGCATCTTAGCCTATTTTATTTATTTATTTATTTATTTTGATATTCCAATGGCAACATTTTCCCATTTATTTGGCATTACAGTTTGGCGATAGTTTTTTGTTATGAAAAGTGGTCGACAGAATAATAGAGAAGTACCTTTTTATTTAATTTTTAAAGTTAATATGTTTAAGTTTGAAAGAAAGCTATAAACAATATTAGTATAGTATGATTACTTATTGAACTTAAATGTGGGGCACAGTGGATCACCCACTGCTGGGGTACAATGGTCCACAATCCACTCTGCACCAGTAATGCAGAATGCTCAAAATATTAATAATTGCTTATTTTCTATATAGAAATAGTGTTTTAAAGTAGGTATTTAACTGTACAATAAAGTAAACAAAGGAAAATAACAAATTATTTAACATAGTAAGTTTTGTTTTGTTTTGTATTTACTGCCTTTGAAAAATATAACTGTAGCCTAATTGGTGATAATTCTATTCAATTCATGGGTACTTCTCTATTATCCCGTCGACCACTTTTCATAACAAAAAAACTATTAAAAATATCTGTAATGCCAAATATAACTGGGAGAACAATTATTCACGTTCAATAAATAGCAAGTCACAATGCTTAACACGGTTTGCAATAAAAATCTTTTGTACGATCTGGGTTGAAATAAATGGCACATTAGCATTAATTACATTTTCAGGGGTCGATGCAGGTTTTTTTTTTATTATTGGGGCCCCTTTTGTGAAAAGTAAAGGTTATTTTTGTCAAATTTATTATATTTTTGTGAAAAATAACTTTTTGCAACAAAAGTTGAAATCCAGTTACTCAAATTCGAACCAAGCATTTATTAAGAAAAACTTTTTAAAATCCTTTTCATGAAGTTTTCCTTTCTGGTGAACTTGTTTGTTTACAAATTACACATTTTAAAAGTCACAAAATAATAAATAAATAATAAATAGTAAGTTTTTATGGAACAGAATTTTGTGAAAAGACCTATTTCATTAAAAGGAATTTTATGAAGGGTGCCATTTTATCAAATTGATTTTTGTGAAGGGCCCCATTTTATTAAATTGAGTTTTGTGAAGGGACCGTAAATAGGCCCCAAATTTTGCCTGGATCGACCCTTGATTTTGGCACAGTTTTGATATAACAGAAAAGTACCAAATTTTGCACTTATTACATTCTGGGGGTACTTTTCTGTTATATCAACACCATGCCCAGGGATTTGTTTAGGAAAAAATTGGGTCCTTTAATGGACCCTTCACAAAATTTCTTATTTCAAAACAAAACCCTTCACAAAATTATTTTCCCTAAAACAAGACCCTTCACAAAATTATTTTCCCTAAAACAAGACCCTTCACAAAATTCTTTGTCTTAAAAATAGGTTTTTCACAAAATTTTTCCATCTTTAAGCCGAACATTTCACAAATTAATCATTTAAAAGTAAAATCTGACCTGTCACTTTTACATATATAAAGAAAATATATGTATTTTACATCCATATATCTTTTTAAAAATGTATAAATAAGAACCTGGATATAACAATCATTTCAAATTCACATAATTATGTCTAGAATTTTCACGAATATAAAAGCTGCACAATTTCACAAAAATAGGACCCGGGGAAAAAAGCCTGGACAGACCCCGGATGCCAAAATGCATGCCAATGCGCCATTTATTTCAACCCTGATCCTTCAAAGGATTTTTATTGCAAAACATATGATATTCATAATATGCAATTTTTGCAAGAAAATAAAGAAGATATAAATTAATTAAATGAAATCAGCTCTTAGCTTACTCAGTAATTTATTCACTGAAAGATAGTGGAACTGTGAAACATTATTTTCTGCTTCCAGATTGGTTTGATTTAGATTGTCGACAGTAATCTAGATTATAAAACATGCAAGGGAGAGTTATGAAAAAAAAAATAAAAAGTTAATTTTTTATATAACAAAACCTTTGGAGGGTGTCTATTACTGTGACATTTTTACCTTATATTTTATTTAATATCTTACTGCATGCAAAACATTTTCCCCCCCTTACAATTTATTCATAAAGCTTATCTTTTAGCAATGTAATTATTTTTTCTGCTTCTAATTAGTGAGCAATTATTCTGTTTCCTTAGTCTTATCATCTAAACTAAAACTCTAAACCTAAATTTTATTACCCATGTTTCAATTTACTTTTCTGCACTCACCTATTTTTTTAAAAATCTGGAATACAAATAGTATCCTATTTTTATGACACCACTTTTATGGAAAACTATTGGGGTTAAGAATTATTTTTTTTCCCTAACCCTCGGAGTTTTCCTAAGATTCTATATATGAGTATAATAACATAGCAATACAAGAATGTAACAATTTTAATGATTCTGAAAAATTGGATTTGTACAGACAGAAAAACCAAACTTACCGGAAAAGAAAACTTCTACCAAATTCTCTTCCAGATACACTAAAAAAGTACTTTCAGTTAATATTATAATCAGAAAATTTCACTTCCAAAACAAAACAACTACTTGCAGCTTCTGACTGTTATTATCACTTATAAGACTGACGAATCGTTCTTAAAAGAATGATTCAACTCCTCATGAATCACGCGAAAGGAATCAGTCAAGTGTTTACCGGATACTAGGGCAGGCATTCAGCTGTCCGTTAAGGATCTCTAACTGGGCCAAAATCCTTATTCCCGAACGAAATCTCAAAATCGCTATTCAGATGTCCGAATAAGGATCTTAAACTATGGAAACGAGCGTCCAAAGAGCTCGGATTTAAGGAGAGCTAAAACCCTGTCCTTAACTTAAGGAACGGCGATATTTTGGCCGCCATTAATATTTTCAGTGTTATTTCCTTCTTGGCTTATATTTATTTTAGAAGTTTGTAAGTTTTAAAGTACCTTTTTTCTTACGACTACAGTTTATATTATTTTCTGAGTAAGTTATTTTTCTTTTTTAATCATTATATTATTTAAGAATATCTTAAGTTGTTTGGCATCACCATTCATTTTATTCAACAATCAACATGTGAAGTTTTCACTCGTGTATTTTTTACTTTATTTATGATATATTTTTAATTTACATGTAAGCGAAATTATCAGACATCAGGTAAGATCGATGATTTTAGCTTTTATCTGAGTAAACCATTTTAAGATATTGATTTTATCCTGTGTTTATTTTCTTCCAATCTATCTAGCGGTGGTTAAATTGTTTACACATTTCGCAATATTTCATATTCATAAATGGTAAAATAATCTGTAACTGTATTTTCATTTTGGAGAGCATAGTATTCCACTGGAAGTAAAAATATCCTTCATCGCTAATAGCCTCAAACATGTTATGTATTTAATAAATGTATACATCATTACTTTTTTTGTATTTTTTTAGTTTGCAAGTTATTTTTAACAATATTATGCACTTAATTTACTTTTTTAAACAACTGATGACTGATAATTTTTGCCAATCTATCGTCCTGTCGTGAATAACAATCATAAGTACTATTTTTTCTTCAAATAATGATGGGTCAAGTAATTTTTTCTTAATATAACCACGATAAAGATACATCTACCTTTCATCATTTTCAGTTGAGGAGAGATGACAGATTTCATATTTTGGATGACTGGGAAGCTGTTTAATTTTCTCGTACAATTTAGCAGAGACTCCTGATGTGTAGTTTTGTTATTATCAAAGTAGCTATCATTTGGGATTCTCTGCTGTTAAGATAGTGGAAAATTCTGATTGACCTCTCTGGAGCTATGCAAAATGTATTGTGAAAATAGAAAGAAAAGACAGACTATTACAGAAGAAAATTCTACCTTTATCATGTACCTTTCATTATTGTGAGTAAAACCATTTGTTACAAATTTCTTATTTTAGTTAAAGTGGTTAAAATTATTTTTTAAGCTTATGAGGTGGAAAAAGAAATAGTTAATAAAGAACTTTTTTCCAGTATCATAACATTTTAAATATCATGCAATAAATGTATTTAAATATTTCACATTTTTAAAATATTATAATTAGCATCCCGTGATAGATATTTACATAGTACAGTAGTATAGCTATGAATTCTTTTTTCTCAAATTGTTTCAAACAAGCACACAAATTTCTTGGCTAATTAATAGTTATTCATTAGTAAATAATATTTGTTTTTTCAGAAGTGCATTTCAAAAACTAATTTCTGTGTATATATATACATATGCATGTATTACATTTTTCTTTCTCTTAGTTTTTCTAGTTGCTAGAGTTGCTACAGTTGAACAGAGATGCAACAAGGGTGATGCGAGTAGATATTAAGCAAATCTGGATAATCTGTGCATCAGGAGCGTCAGTTATATTGATATGATTTAATATGATGGTCAGTGCAGAAAGTTGCTGGATTATAGGGTGCTTACTTCTGTGTTGGCCCGTTGGAATGCGCCTAGGTGGCTATAGGTTACAAATAATCTTTAGTCTCTTAGGTGCAAACTTTGCAGGCTAAATCACATTTTCTACGCAGCATGGTAGCTTTTTTTTGCCGAGGATTGCTTTATTGTCTATGTTTATGAAAAGTAAGTCATTTATTGCTTTTTCGATATTATTTGTTTCTATATACTATATAATGTAAGAGTAAATTCAATTTAATGTTTTCTGATTTAATACCGATTAATTTTTAAGGGAATTTAGTAATTGTCAATTGTGTATTAGTTAGAACAATCACTTAGATTAAATAAAGACTTTTACATATAAATTGATTGTTTGAAAAAATCATACTAAAATTAGCATAAATAAAATTAAAGTATTTTTTATTTTAAGCATGCCTTTATTAGTGTATTTAAATAGAATACGGCTATTTTATTAAAAATTTGAAGGTGAAAACAAAAATTATAAAACTGTTAGGCACTGACAGAAATATTCGGTTCTTTTCCATTAGATGGGACACAACTTTGTGCCAAGTACAAATATTGGCACAAAATTCACAGAAATCTATGGCTGCACATATAATATATCATGTGTAATATATATCGAACAAGAGTTATTAAGGAATATGGAAATCTTGAAATCCGGTTCTGTGAGTATATCTTTGTTCCTTGGCCACAGCACCATTTTAATCAAGAAAGACAGCATAGCAGTGCTACCTGTTGAGCGATATACACTGAAATTTAGTCAGAAGCAATTTGAGTCTAGATCTAACTGAAACAATGAATTTCTGTGTGTTAGTTCTTGAGCTACAGAATCCACAAAATTTGTGACATAGACAGACATTTTATTAAAATTATCAAATCCTAATCAAGCATCCTAAAATATGTCAATTCATCAAATAATAGAAGTTGAAAATGTTCATGATTCTAATACTTTTTTATTATGTTACATAGAAAAAAGTAAAAAGGAGAGTGGAAGTGTTTAGGCATTGGGAAGGGGGGGGGAGAGGCAAAGCAAAAACACTTTTTTTTCTGCAGTTTGGCTGTTTTGTTGCAATTAAATTGTAATTAAAAGTACTGAGGAAGATAAAAATGACCTCTTGCTAATTATAGTAATGCTACTATGTTAAATATTATTCCCTTGATTCATTCAAAAGTATTTGTTTATAAATAACTGCAATTTTTTATAGCTTTAAAATTATTTTGAATTCCCCCCCCCCCTCTTCCTCTTAAAAAATGGTAAATTTTTAAGAGTTTATCATTGCTGGTTTTAACTTTATATATTTAAAAAAATTACATCTTTATGAAAGTAATAATATAATTGTTCATATAATAAACACACTCCATTTTTCCATATGCTGATTTATATAAAAAAAAAATCCTAAATTTGATAAAATTCCAGTTTTGCATTGGTAAAACTAATTTTGTTTTATTGAAAGCAGTTAATATTTACATGTTTTCTATTATGCAGGACAAAAGTTGCAAATGTCTGACTAGGAAAAAAAAAGTTTTTCTGTACTTTTCAGATAAAAAATATATTTTTTAAGTAATCTTTAGAAATTTTTGTGTATACTGCACTTATTTTACAAAATTAAAATAGTACTACTTATTTAAAGTGGATTGTATTTAAAAAATAAAATAATAATACATTGTGTATTTTTAATAAGATTTTAATCAAGACTCCCCCTCCCTAAAAAAAAAGGATCTGATATGAACTTTAAGAATAGCAAGCTAATTAAATATAAGCATACACAGGAGAAGGTCCACCCCCTACAAATATGAAAATAGTGAGATATAGCTTGAAATATTAAGAAACATAGATGCCGGTAGAAAGAAATCTAATGAAGGGCAAGTTTTTTGGGAAAAAATGTGTCTGTGATCCACAATCTAGTCTGTTTTTTTAAGTGTAGGGTATAAACATATGAAATAAGCTAAATTAAGATTTTTTTACAGAACTCCTCGTGCAAAACAATTTTAAACATATCAACATTAAAAGCAATACAGAAATTTAACAATTATGAAATAATAAACTTTCAAAACTGTCTTCCACTGGGTGTGGAAGACAGATCACCCCCCCCCCACCCCCCCCCCGACGCTGACAAAAATTCTTTGTTCCTTTATATTATTATTATTATTATTCTAATTTGTCTTTTTTTCCCTTTAACTAACCAGATATATATATATATATATATATAAGTTATTTAAACTTCCAAATCTCTAGTGAGTGTAATGCCATACCCCCCCCCCCCCCCTCCTCCCGCGCGCTAATGAAAATCTTGGTTATATGTGTATATATAAATTTGATTCTTATATATTTTTTAGCCGTGGCTTATAAGAATCAAAACCTTTTGGTATGAAATTTTAAACATGTACTCTAATACATAAAAATGAATATTTAAAAAAGAATTATTTCAGGAAATAAAACGAAAACAGTGCAGCTATTAATTGCATTATTTAATAATATTTTTTTTAAAAACAGCATTTAATTCTTAATCGCTATATTGTTCTGTCTTTCTTTTTTTACATGCTATCTTTTTTTTTTTTTTTTTTTTTTTTTTTTTTAATTCAATGTTGATGATGGGGATGGACAGAAGAAAAAAAATGTAATTTAAAAAAACGTGCTAAGTCCAGAACGGCAAATAAAGGGCACGGTTGATTGATTGATCTGCAGCGAAGCGATTCTGTATGCTGATTGGTTTATCATTTGTGTAATCACTATCATGTTCCGAAGATTGCCGAAGCCAGAGTCGGAAATAAGGAAAGCCGAAGCTGTTTAGGATGGACGACCTGAATAGCGTTTTAAGGATCCTTCCTTAAGTTTGGTCTAAAGATCTCTACTGTAGGATCCTAAACAAGCGGACATCTGAATGCCTGCCCAGACCAACATACGATCCTAAGATACCCTATGATCCTTTAGGATCATATGTTGGTCTAGACCAGATAGATGGAGGGGAAAGTAACATTGAAATTTTACAATACAGTTTTCCTCCTGATAGATGGCGCTACGGTAAACTGACGGCGATCCTAGTCTGCTTCTGCAATGCTTTACAATGCGAAAAGCATTCATTTTTTAAATGTTTATGATTGAAAATTTGAACTTTAAAAAGTCAAACAAGTAGAAATTTCATTAAATAAAGTTTTCTTCACACCATGCATATATTTTAATAGATATTTGGCATTTCGATTGCTTTTTATAACTCTTTAAATAAGAGTTCATCCTGACAAAAACATATGTTTTTGAATAATTGCTACAATTAAAAATAATCGAGTAAAATACTTCCGGAATTTAACATGTAATCTAATGACATTCTGTTTAAAGGCCGCCGCCAAATTTTAAAGCGCCCTCTTTTGTTAAAAAAATATGACTTGCATTTTCGATATCCTCGCCTATTCTAGTTTCCCCTCCAGGTTCTTTCTCCGTGCTCTATACCAGGACTTCTAACGAAATAGCCGAAATAGCTTTTCGAAGAAATCGTTCCTCGAAAAAAGCCTCAAATAGGTGGCGTATGTGAAGACGGATCCTGCATACGTCACTAAAATCAGGGCTACACTACATACCGCGCAGCGCTGTAAAATTTGGCGGCTGACTTTAAACAGAATGTCATTAGATTACATGTTAAATTCCGAAAGTATTTTACTCGATTATTTTTAATTATAGCAATTATATGTCATAAATTTAAGATGGGATATAAATGTTTTATTCCGGGATGTAGATCGGGCTATGATGATGAGATAAACAAAAGAAAAATCGAAATTTTTTTTTTTTTAAGTATGTTTATAGCTCCAAAGGTGAGTGCTTTTTATTATACTTTAATTTAAAGTTATATGCATGTAATCATTTTTAAACTAAGAAATTTTTATTCTAGTATATCGATCTTAGTGTATATGTTTTTAAAATGTTATACTTAATGAATGCTAATGTCTGTGGCTAATTGACATGGCCATTTAAATTGTCTTATAGAGTGCTATTTGTTTGGCTGTAATCTGAAGCTGTTTTTATTTGAATAATACTTTTAATCTCTAAAAATTATACGTTCATTCCGTATTTCTTCGCAGTACAATATCCGTGATATTTATTTTTAAATGACTATTCAGATGCTTCTGTCAGGATGAACTCTTATTTAAAGAGTTATAAAAAACAATCGGAACGCCAAATATCTATTAAAATATATGCATGGTGTGAAGAAAACTTTATTTAATGAAATTTCTACTTATTTGACTTTTTTAAAAGTTCAAATTTTCAATCAAAAACATTTAAAAAATGAATGCTTTTCGCATTGAAAAGCATTGCAGAAGCAGGTTAGGATAGCCTTCAGTTTACCGTGGCGCCATCTATAAGGAGAAAAACTGTATTGTAAAATTTCAACGTTACTTTCCCCTCCATCTATCTTCCTCCGTGATACCGGGCTTGCTCATTCATAATGATGACGTCACAAAAGGTGGCTGACTAGGAGGAAAGACATACAGCGATTGGCACAAAACGATGGGCGCGTTGCTGTGGACCAATCGCTGGTCGCGGTCAGCCACCATTTGTGACGTTTTGAGAGTGAATGAGCAAGCCCGGTATCTAGTGTTGCCTTGCTAAAATTCGTCTGCTTCACCGTTTGACACAAGGCTACACTAGATACCGGGCTTGCTCATTCATTATCATGACGTCACAAAAGGTGGCTGGCCGCAACCAGCGATTGGTGGAAAGCGACGAGCCCGTCGTTTTGTGCCAATCGCTATATGTCTTTCATTTTGTCGATTCGCTTTGTACCAATCGCTGGTAGCGGCCAGCCACCATTTGTGACGTCATGATAGAGAATGAGCAAGCCCGGTATCTAGCAGGGCTACACTACATACCGGGCTTGCTCATTCATTATGATGACGTCACAAAAGGTGGCTGACTAGGAGGAAAGACATACAGCGATTGGCACAAAACGATGGGCGCGTTGCTTTGGACCAATCGCTGGTCGCGGCCAGCCACCATTTGTGACGTTTTGAGAGTGAATGAGCAAGCCCGGTATCTAGTGTTGCCTTGTATCTAGTGTAGCCCTGCAGGGTTTGACACCAGTGACAGCCATGGGCGCTGCTGCAGTACGGATTCTGGCCAGCTGCGCAGAACCGTGCGCGTAGCTGTGCAGCTGCCATTTAGTGCCGAAGTCTCGACACGATGTATCACTATTGCGTTAGAAGTCCTTCTATAGAGGTTCATGTGTTTATATCCTGTTCACATCAGACATTTAAGATATCTTAGACCGCCATTTTTGAGGTGGTACCCTCCCGGAATTGGATACCTGTCCACACCGCAAAACTCATCTAAGATAACTCACTCAACATCACTGTGACCGAGATCTAAACAAACACAGAATGTGCGCATGTGCATGTTAAAAGCAACCTCAACAGCCAATCGGCCTCCAGAGCCAATCAGAGTGAGTGGTACTGGCTTTATCTAGCAATAGAAAGTTCGAACTCACTAAGTGAGTTTCTGGAACTCCCTCAGTGAGTTCGGCGGTCTAAGATATCTTAAATATCCGATCTGAACGTAGTATTGGTGAAAGCTGCTGAATGCGATTCAACAGAAACGCACGGCGCGGCATTGTAAAGTTGTGATTTCGTTGCAAATATTTGGGACTGCCTGGAAGTCCTCGTGTGGTAAGTTTTTAGTTTTTACCTTCAAGACGTAAACAAAACATGCCAGCGTTTCTTGTGCTGCGGCTATTTTGAACAAATATCAGCAAATGTTCAAGAAATAATTGTATTTTGATGACGCCAATTTAAACCTTTGTCAAGATTATGTTTTCTGTTCCTTTTTTCCTCTGAGACCATGCTCGATTTTACTTTGTTAAAAAAAATTATGAATAAGGAAAGGGCATGTTTACAAACAAACAGTTCCATCAACCAATCTACCACTGCATTTTTGTCGCAGCTATCATTCCAGGAATCGTCATGGCGACGTAGGCGAATCATATCACAGACCAGTTTAACGTAGACCAATCATATCGCTCCATCTCATTTGTACTGTAGGAGTCGTAAAGAACGAACAGGTTTTTCTCCCAAACCAACAGTAGTTTAACCAACAGTGACGTCAGTTGCCCTTTCCGTACGCGACGCTGCGACGGGCGTCGCAGACTTTTTAGAGCACCTGCAGACTAAAAACATACAGCGATACCGTATACAGCTATAGCGCATAAATTACGCGAAAAAACGACAAACTTCATGGAAGGAACGCGAAAAAAACGGCGAATTTCGTCGAAGATTCGCAGAAAAAAAGCGAAATTCATTTAAAGATCGTGAAAAATGGCTAATTTCGTTGACAGATCGCGAAAAAAAAACGCAAATTTCGTCAAAAGGCCGTGAAAAAGCGTGAATTTCGTCAAAAAGGCCGTAAAAAAAACATGAGTTTCGTTGAAGGATCACGGAAAAATGCGAATTTTGCCCAACGCTATGGAGAACCTCTACAGATGGAACCATCTACAGATAAACATATTTTCTATTACTACAGTTGAAGAGTTCATGGTATTCTCTGCCCTCGAAAAAATTATCGTCTGAACCATCTACACAATCAATCTCTCCATCGCACCTTTGACAGCGTTGAATGCATTCGTCATTCGATTGTAAGCAATGCACCTTTCCATCATCGCATGTCGATGTCGCAAATGTTTCAACCAGCAAACGATAAACGTTGCGCGATACAAAATAATATTTAACAACATACTGTCTGGAGCAATTGTTTAAACGAGTAGGTTGATAAGAAAAGCAACTGAAAGCTATTGAGTTTCATTTAAGTCGTGCAAATAAAGGGAAAGTGCTAACCAATATACCTTAATATTTTGTCGGGTCCTTCCTACAATAACTTTAACTTTTGTTTAGATTGATATCTGAGCTAAAGGTATTTTGAGGAAATTAAAGCTGAAGACTACGTTTTTTGCTTTATAAGACGATTTTTCATTCGACGTCAATTTTTGAATTCGGCTTTTTTTCATATCTGATAGTTTACATCTACATCTAACATTTTTGTGACTATTTTATGCATTTCTATTGTTTATTCAAAGAAAAATTCTTCTAAAGTTACAGAATTTCGTTAAAAGTGCTTAAAAAAATAAAGAGACAACGTCAAGAGGTCCATTATCGACTGAAAACAACGACCATTTTCCCAATGGTTAATAACATGGAATCGAACTTCCAAAAGTACGTTTTCTGAAATAGTAAATATTATGTATTTTTTAAAAGGCCCCGTTAGAAAGGGGAAGGTATCTGAATAACCCAGATAGCACAAAGATATTGGCCAATATCAAAATGCAATATCGGCAAACGTTAAATGACCCCCCTAAAATAATGTTTGTGAATATTAGTTTTTGATATCTGTGAATGTTGGCCAATATTTTCCAGCACCTCTGAATATAATTTTTTGACATTAAGTGATATCTTTTTCTGTCACTGCTGAATATCATCATGTGATATTGAGCGACATATTTTTCTAACATTCCTGAATAACATTTTTAGATATTGAATTACTTATTTTTTCATTGCTGAATAATATCTTTAGATACCGAACAATCTTTTTTTCGCAGCCCAGATGTGGTGGACAGAAATCCCTCATTGTAAAACGAGAGATCTCTGCTTAACCCATTTTCGGCCAAAGGTGCGTAAACGCACCATTTCAATAAATATATTTTTATTAACACTGTGACGTATATTTTTCATTAATTTTATTTTTCTGCTATTTTTAAGGGTTCTGGAGACATCTATAAAATATTAGTAATTCAATTTTAGTAATCACTTGTTTCACTGTTGAGAAATTTTCAAAATACGCTGTTTTTTTACTTGAAACGGTTATTGACGAATTCGACTTTTTGAAAATGTATAATTATTCCACTTGAGATTAATCATATGTTTTTATAATGGAGTAAAGTTGGAAGTTCTGTAAATAAGATAAAAATAAAACAAATGCCATAAGAAAACTTAAAATTTTTTATTTCAATTTAATGGTAAATTAATGATGGTAACGTCAAATTAAATAAAATATTAATTTTCATGCACGGAACTTTTTTGGTGTCTTAATTAATGTAATTTAAGCAAATTTCAATGCGAATAGTACCACATTTTATAAAATTTCTATACTTGGCCTAAAATGGGTTAAGGAAAGTCTAGTATCGTTATGTGACAAGACGAAGGCAAATGCAAGCACAGCAGGATCAAAAGAAACACAGGGGAAAACATGTTATAAAAAGCTGTTAACAAAAGTTGGTGGAAGTAGATTTTTTTGTTACTGGAGTAAAAAATGTGTGACAAATGAAAAGTCTATCATTTGATTTTATCTCGTATTTTTCAATCGCAACCGACGTTCTTTTAGCAAAGATTTATTTAAATATCCTTTTTTATTACTAAGTTTGCTGGAAATTTTGTAAAAGAAATATTTTTATATAGGTAAGAAATTTAAAACTTAGAAATTTAAAAAAAAAAAGAAATTTTAAAGCTTGCTGTGTTAAAAATCAAATGTCCCCCTTGCACAAAACTATAAAGAAAGTTTTAACAACCCCAGCACTTTCATTTTTGCTTTGTGAGAAATTAAATATATATACATACAGTAGAACTTCCCTTTAACGAAGTCCCTATTTAACGAAGTTTTCTACTTAACGAAATTTTCTGCAGAATTTTGACTTTGAACACCATTAGTATGTAAATTAATCTCCATATTACGAAAAATATATTCTATATAACGAAGTTAATTCCACTTTTGTACGTGTAAGTCAAACTAAGAGGTTGCTTGTGCGATGGATACATGCGAATTTATTTCAGCGGATTGTACGAAAATGAACATATTTAAATAATTTCCATTCTGCTTGGTGCTAAATAAAACATTTTTTTTCACACTAAGAAAAACACTTGTTATCATTACTCTCTCAAGCAAAGACTCCAGCGCTAACAGCTGGGAGAATTGAAAATCCCTTTTTTAGATTCAATAATATAGAACAGCAACTGTCGTAATGGCGTCAGATGCATTGAAGCAAAAAATATCAATTAGAATCAGACAGTTACCATTCTGAGCTTCCATTGCTCATAGACAATTGCTTTGTGCATCCACAAGAATGTGCTTCAAAATGCAAATCTAACGTCAAAGTTATTTTTGTTCCTGCTAATACAACTTCAAAACTTCAGCCATTAGTCTAAAGAATAATAAAAAATCTTGAAATACATGATCGAAAAAGACAGGAAAAAGAAAATATAGTGAAAGCATTAGTTTGAGAACCTGTGTATCAGAACTGATGAAAGCTTGAGCCAAATCTTGGGAATGTGACGTGATTTCATCGACCGTACACAACTGTTTTGTAAAAAAGACGGTTTCATAGTTGAAACTGAATCAAACGATTCTTAACCCAACACCTGTTTGTCATATTTGAAGAAAAAATTAATGAATTTAAGTTGATTTCTATTTAACAAATTTTCTTCATAACGAATTTTTTAGGTGTAACGATGAGACTTCGTTAAATGGAAGTTTCACTGTATTTTGTTAAGTTTAAGTCAGAAATATGTGTACATTTTTTCAAAAACTGATACACTACACAAAAGTTAACACGCACATAAATTAGCCCTAAAAACTTATTGTTATATAATAATTATTTTTTAGATGAACTGTATGAAATATATATTATTAATAGTGCCTAATTAAAAAATCAGTGACTTAATTTTAAAACTAAACTTGTATTGTTCCAATAATAAAAAATAAAATACTTATAAAACTCGGAAATCCGAAAGCATTTTAAAAAGATAAACAAGCATGCATTTAAAAAATATATAAATTGATTTTTTTTTTGTAAAAACATTTTTAAAATTAGTATAAAATACATAGTATAAAAACACCTGAATCTATACTACTAATAATATTATAAAGGAGTAAAGATTGTTTGTTTGTTTGTTTGTTTGTTTGTAGGGGGTAATCTCTGGAACTACCGAACCGATTTCAAAAGTGATGGTGGCAAATTGATGGTGACAACCCCTGTTCTAACATAGGCTATATTTTATGTCAGTGCCACTAACCCCAGGGGGTGCAGGAGCAAAAAACGTTCTAAAATTGCCATTTTTTAGCTATCAAACTGGCTATCAAGCCCTGAGAGCTTGCCAGCCGGTTTTGTATGTATGTACGTACGTACGTGATGCGATAACTCTTCATAGAAATATCCGTTTTCCTTCAAATTTTGTTGATAGGTTCACTGTGTTAAGGCGCTTCCCTGATTAGTTTTCGGGTTTGATCGGTTAAGTATAAAGTGGGGGGGGGGGACAAGGGGCTAATTCCCGCAACCTTAATTTATATAAATGGGTTTTTCATGCAGAATTGTTCCGTTTTCGTTCAAATTTTGTTTATAGATTCACTGAGTTAAGGCGCTTCCCTGATTAGTTTTCGGGATTGATTAGTTAAGTATAAAGCGGGGAGATCGGGGGGGGGGCTAATCCCCCCCTTAATTTATATAAATGGGTTTTTCATGCAGAATTATTCCGTTTTCCTTCAAATTTTGTTTATAGGTTCATTAGGTTAAGACGATTCCCTGATTACTTTTCGGGATTGATTGGTTAAGTATAAAGGGGGGAACGGGGGCTAATCCCTCCTTAATTTATATAAATGGCTTTTTCAAGCAGAATTATTCCGTTTTCCTTCAAATTTTGTTTATAGGTTCACTGTGTTAAGGCGCTTCCCTGATTAGTTTTTCGGGATTGATAGGTTAAGTATAAAGGGGGGAACGGGGGGAGCTAATACCCCCCCCCTTAATTTATATAAATGGGTTTTTCATGCAGAATTAGCCCATTTCCTTCAAATTTTGGTTAAAGGTTCACTGTGTTAAGACGCTTCCCTAATTAGTTTTCGGGATTGATTGGTTAAGTATAAAGGGGGGAACGGGGGGCTAATCCCCCCTTATTTTATATAAATGGGTTTTTCATGCAGAATTATTCCCTTTTCCTTCAAATTTTGTTTATAGGTTCACTGTGTTAAGGCGCTTCCCTGATTAGTTTTCGGGATTGATTGGTTAAGTATAAAGGGGGGGGGAACGGGGGGGTAATCCCCCTCTTAATTTATATAAATGGGTTTTTCATGCAGAATTATCCCATTTCCTTCAAATTTTATTTATAGGTTCACTGTGTTAAGGCGCATCCCTGATTAGTTTTCGGGATTGATTGGTTAAGTATAAAGGGGGGAACGGAGGGCTAATACCCCCTTATTTTATATAAATGGGTTTTTCATGCAGAATTATTCCGTTTTCCTTCAAATTTTGTTTATAGGTTCACTGTGTTAAGGCACTTCCCTGATTAGTTTTCGGGATTGATTGGTTAAGTATAAAGGGGGGCGGGGGCTAATCCCCCCCTTAATTTATATACATGGGTTTTTCATGCAGAATTATCCCATTTGCTTCAAAATTTGTTTATAGGTTCATTGGGTTAAGACGCTTCCCTGATTAGTTTTCGGGATTGATTGGTTAAGTATAAAGGGGGGAACGGAGGGCTAATCCCCCCTTATTTTATATAAATGGGTTTTTCATGCAGAATTATTCCGTTTCCCTTCAAATTTTGTTTATAGGTTCACTGTGTTAAGGCGCTTCCCTGATTAGTTTTTCGGGATTGATTGGTTAAGTATAAAGGGGGAACGGGGGGAGCTAATACCCCCCCCTTAATTTATATAAATGGGTTTTTCATGCAGAATTATCCCATTTCCTTCAAATTTTGGTTAAAGGTTCACTGTGTTAAGACGCTTCCCTAATTAGTTTTCGGGATTGATTGGTTAAGTATAAAGGGGGGAACGGGGGGCTAATCCCCCCTTATTTTATATAAATGGGTTTTTCATGCAGAATTATTCCCTTTTCCTTCAAATTTTGTTTATAGCTTCACTGTGTTAAGGCGCTTCCCTGATTAGTTTTCGGGATTGATTGGTTAAGTATAAAGGGGGGGAACGGGGGGATAATTCCCCCCTTAATTTATATAAATGGGTTTTTCATGCAGAATTATTCCGTTTTCCTTCAATTTTTGTTTATAAGTTCACTGTGTTAAGGCGCTTCCCTGATTAGATTTCGGGATTGATTGGTTAAGTATAAAAGGGGGAACGAGGGCTAATCCCCCCTTATTTTATATAAAGGGGTTTTTCATTCAGAATTATTCCGTTTTCCTTCAAATTTTGCTTATAGGTTCACAGTGTTAAGGCACTTCCCTGATTAGTTTTCGGGATTGATTGGTTAAGTATAAAGAGGGGGGGGGACAGGGGGGCTAATCCCCCTTAATTTATATAAAGGGGTTTTTCATGCAGAATTATCCCATTTGCTTCAAAATTTGTTTATAGGTTCATTGGGATAATCCCCCCCCCCTTAATTTATATAAATGGGTTTTTCATGCAGAATTATCCCATTTCCTTCAAATTTTGTTTATAGGTTCACTGTGTTAAGGCGTTTCTCTGATTAATTTTCGGGATTGATTGGTTAAGTATAAAGGAGGGAACAGGGGGCATATCCCCCCTTATTTTATATAAATGGGTTTTTCATGCAGAATTATTCCGTTTTCCTTCAAATTTTGTTTATAGGTTCACTGTGTTAAGGCGCTTCCCTGATTAGTTTTCGGGATTGATTGGTTAAGTATAAAGGGGGGGGAACGGGGGGTAATCCCCCTCTTAATTTATATAAATGGGTTTTTCATGCAGAATTATCCCATTTCCTTCAAATTTTATTTATAGGTTCACTGTGTTAAGGCGCATCCCTGATTAGTTTTCGGGATTGATTGGTTAAGTATAAAGGGGGGAACGGAGGGCTAATACCCAGGGCCGGACGAATACTCCGTCAATCCGTGCCCCGGCACGGAGTATTAAAAGTCGAGGGGCGCAAAATTGCCAAAACAAAATGAGAAAAAAAACCTAGAAAATACCCTCAATAGGTGGCTTTCAGATGAAAGAAAATTTATTCAAATCCAACGAGAAGTTAGTTTTTCATTTATTTATTTATTTATTTATTATTTATTTTTTTTTTGTCCAAAGCCAAAAGTTTTAGGTTTTAAGCACGTTTCTTGATCCGAATGCTCATAGGAAAATATCTTTCTCTGTTTCTCTGTTTGTCGTATCGTAATGGGCTGATGCGTGTCCCGTGGTTAGAGCAGAGCGGCGACTGGAAGGTTCTATTTGGCGCTATTTATATTTTAGGAGCGAGAAAAAGTTGTTATTCTGAGAACCATTGACCATTGCATTGGGAACTAATTTTGTGTTGTTCTCCTACATAAAATCTATGGAAAAACAGACAAAGAATCAAAAGGTATGTTTTGTCGTAAAATAATATTATAAGATTTTAGGAAGTGTGTTAGCTTCACTTTTTCTTTATCCTTAATGTTTTTATTTAATATGTTCAGAAAAGAGTTTATCTATTTGAGTAAAGTTTTTATCATTGTCCTTGGGTATGAGTAAATTTAACTTGAAGAAAACCATTGTTATTACTGTATGTTTTTAAGTGGCTTGAAAAAGAGGAAAGAGAACAAAAAATTAACAATATACTCATGTTAGTTTGATTGTTTGTGACATATTTTTTTCGTCAACTTTTTATCTTAGTAATTAATGTTAGTTGGTTTATTATGAATTTCATTATTTAGATAGCTTCACACGCATTCTTATTTTATTAAATTTTCCATATTTATGTATATATTTTTTTCTTTTGTGCAATTTACTAAAAATCAATACATATGGGTTAAATTGTTTAATATACTCACATTAATTTATTTAAGGTTCTCAAATTCCCTGCTCAACAACGCGAAACTTTCTGACGTATTTTCTGACTCATTTTTAAACGTAAAATCATAAAATTGGTATGCCTGACTATTGAAGTGGTTTGGAATCGAATAGCGTTTTCCATATTTTGATAAATATACTAAGGCATAAGAGATTCTTGTCACGTGACGACAAGTTTTATCCCTTTCTCGCGCTACCACGGCCGGAAATTTGGTTCAAATTGACATCTTTGATAGTATTTTCTGAAAGAGCTTCTGACTTTACCAAAAAATGTAAATCGCCATTCGATTACATAGTTTCAGAATAAGAACATCTGCGGATTTTATGCGTTTACAAAATTACAAAATTGAATTCTTTTACCACTTGTTCACACTCACACTGCTATCAGTTCTTTAGAACAAAGGTTTTTTCACCTGCAACATCACAACATTTACTTCTGTTTTTTACATTATATATAATATGAACCAAAAGATGTTTGTTCCACTGTAATTTTGGCCAAATGCAAAAATTTGGAAACCATTTTAACAGATGGAGAATCATCGGATATAAACAACATGGAACTTTGTGATGAAATATCAGTAGTGTGTTCTCTATTGGAAAAAGATTTACCACCTTTGGAAGTTTTGAAATTCATAACAAAGATTAATTTTGCTCCAAACTTGAGCATCGCTCTAAGAATTTTACTTACTCTTCCAATAAGTGTTGCATCCGAATTCCGGAGAACGCAGTTTTTCCAGACTAAAAATAATGAAGAACTATTTGCGAACAACATGTCAAACAAGATTGTCAGATCTGGCTATTTTAGGAATTGAGTAGGAACTCAGTAACAGTTTAGGTGTTTCTGAATTAATTAATTAAAGATTTCTCTGAACTAAAAGTTAGTAAAGAAAGTTTGTATGAATATTATTCCGGTAATTGTTTTTTTTTAAATGAAGTAAAGTATTTTAAATGAAAAAAAAATATTATAAGTATTTGTGTCAATTACTGAGTATGAGTTTCCCTGTTGTTTTTTGGATGTTCGCTAAAAAATGTAAAAAAAGACCAAGTACTTTTTTTTTAATGCTTATTATGTATACTTATTAAATAGGGGCGCAATTTTTTACTTTTGCACGGAGTGGTTTAAAGGCTAAATCCGGCCCTGCTAATACCCCCTTATTTTATATAAATGGGTTTTTCATGCAGAATTATTCCGTTTTCCTTCAAATTTTGTTTATAGGTTCACTGTGTTAAGGCACTTCCCTGATTAGTTTTCGGGATTGATTGGTTAAGTATAAAGGGGGGGGGGCTAATCCCCCCCCTTAATTTATATAAATGGGATTTTCATGCAGAATTATCCCATTTGCTTCAAAATTTGTTTATAGGTTCATTGGGTTAAGACGCTTCCCTGATTAGTTTTCGGTATTGATTGGTTAAGTATAAAGGGGGGAACGGAGGGCTAATCCCCCCTTATTTTATATAAATGGGTTTTTCATTCAGAATTATTCCGTTTTCCTTCAAATTTTGCTTATAGGTTCACTGTGTTAAGGCACTTCCCTGATTAGTTTTCGGGATTGATTGGTTAAGTATAAAGAGGGGGGGGAACAGAGGGGCTAATCCCCCCTTAATTTATATAAAGGGGTTTTTCATGCAGAATTATCCCATTTGCTTCAAAATTTGTTTATAGGTTCATTGGGTTAAGACGCTTCCCTGATTAGTTTTCGGGATTGATTGGTTAAGTATAAAGGGGGGAACGGAGGGCTAATCCCCCCTTATTTTATATAAATGGGTTTTTCATGCAGAATTATTCCGTTTTCCTTCAAATTTTGTTTATAGGTTCACTGTGTTAAGGCGCTTCCCTGATTAGTTTTCGGGATTGATTGGTTAAGTATAAAGGGGGGGAACGGGGGGATAATCCCCCCCTTAATTTATATAAATGGGTTTTTCATGCAGAATTATCCCATTTCCTTCAAATTTTGTTTATAGGTTCACTGTGTTAAGGCGTTTCCCTGATTAGTTTTCGGGATTGATTGGTTAAGTATAAAGGAGGGAACGGGGGGCATATCCCCCCTTATTTTATATAAATGGGTTTTTCATGCAGAATTATTCCGTTTTCCTTCAAATTTTGTTTATAGGTTCACTGTGTTAAGGCACTTCCCTGATTAGTTTTCGGGATTGATTGGTTAAGTATAAAGGGGGGAACGGAGGGCTAATACCCCCTTATTTTATATAAAGGGGTTTTTCATGCAGAATTATCCCATTTGCTTCAAAATTTGTTTATAGGTTCATTGGGTTAAGACGCTTCCCTGATTAGTTTTCGGGATTGATTGGTTAAGTATAAAGGGGGGGAACGGAGGGGGCTAATCCCGCCTTAATTTATATAAATGGGTTTTTCATGCAGAATTATCCGATTTTCTTCAAATTTTGTATATATATTCATTGTAATTAGAGATTTACCTGATTAGTTTAAGGGGTTCATTAGTTAACTATGTGGGAGGTAACGGGGGGATGACCCCCCCCCCCCTTAATATTTTGTTTATTTCTTTATTTTTCGATGGGCTTATTTCAAATTCTTTGAAATAAGAGTATAATATACAATTAGTGTGAATAGCCTGTGAACTCAATGCCCTCAGTTTAACTGGGCAGTTTTATTTTTATTTTTTATACTGAAGGAGCTAGAAATTTGAAATTTGTCATTGTAGTTACTTATAAGATGTAGATGCTCTCTAAGAACAAAATAAAAAAGAAATTGAAATTTAAAAGGGTGAAATGATCGAAAAGCGTTCTAAAAACAGTCTAAATTACAATTTCTATGAAATCTCTGGAACTACAGAACCGATTTTAAAAGTAATGGTGGCAAATTGATGGGGACAATCCCTACTCCAACATAGGCTATATTTTACGTCGGTGCCACTAACATCAATGGGGTGCAGGATCGAAAAATGTTCGAAAATTGCGACTTTTTTATATTGAAGGGGCAAGAAATTTGAAATTTAGCATTGTAATTACTTATAAGATATAAATGCTCTCTAAGAATAAATTTAAAAAAAAATCGAAATTTAAATAGGTGAAATGAGCGAAAAGCGTTCTAAAGTCATTCTAAATTACAATTTCTATGGAATATCTGGAACCACGGAACCGATTTCAAAAGTGATGGTGGCAAATTGGTGGTGACAATCCCTGCTCCAACAGCCTCTTTAATAAAAAACTATACGTTGCTGACGACTGGGTTTTTCGCTAATTGTTGCAACAGATTAATCTCGGAAAATGAAACATTTGAAGTTACTGAAAAAAATGATAGCTCAAAAAGTATTTGTCAGAAAATTGTTAGACAAACTGCGTTTGAAAGGTAAAAAATTGTATTTTTCTTGATATAAATTTCAAATCTAATGATTATGCCGTTTTTCAAATATTGAATTTCAAAAATTACCAAATTTTCCAATGGAGTACCATAGCGAAACCTTCATGCGTAAAAAGATAATGATAAGGGCGACGTGTCCTGACGTGTATATTGGCTATAGCACGAGTCACAAATTACAGTAGCCTTATTATTCTGTTAAAATATAAAAGTTATTTATGAAATGTCAATATTTTGTTTGATTAAAGATTCGTTAAAAGAAATTGACCAGCGTAGCGGGCGTAGCTTGCTAGTTTTTTATAAAACACAAATTTTCACATGCTTTTCTTAAATATAAAAATAACTATAGATTCCTACAGAAAATTTTTATATGGTATTTATATATATAATATAGTTTATATATAGTACAGTATTTATATATATAGTATAGTTTTTATATAGTAATTTATATTCTTTCTGTGCAAATTTCACGCCCAATGCCTCCATGAAATGCACATTGACGAAAACAACACTACACAAATGGGCTGTGCTTTAGAACTTTCCGTTCACTTCAGTCAAGATTACAAACTTCGTCAGATATGCTGCATGTCGACAGATATCTTGAAATGTCCGAAAAATTATCTTGTTTTTTACGAATGTCGATAGATATCCCTGAATGTTGTAATAGTAATATCATTTTTAAAACATTGGTCAATGTAACCAAATATTAAAAATAAGACATTAAAAGTCAAGTTTTTAAAAAATGGCAAATTATTTAAATTTTATTGTTTAGGATACTATTTTTGTATTATGATGTCATAAGTAATGCAAAATGCTCTTTTGAATGCTTTCTTTTTAAAACTAATTTTAAGTTACGTCTGTGAATATTGGCAGATGTTGTAAATTTGACGTACGACATTCAGCGACTTTCGAAATAGTGGCCGATATTTCTGTGCTACATGGGTATGGCGTGCTTGTAGTCTAGAAAAAAAAAAAAAAAAAAAAAAAAAAAGCAAGGTTTTATGTAATAGCCATAATGTTCAGAACAGATATTTTAATATTCTATAAGTTTCTGTTCCTTTTATAGTAAAATTATGAGCCATCTTATTAGATTAAATGCATAATTAACATTTAATAAACTTAAATAAAATAGTAAAAGGGAAGTAAACATAACTTGGCTGCCGATTGCTTGAATCCATGCTTCCTTTTTCATCTTTCGGAAAATAATGCGTGGATATTTTATTATCATCTGGATTGAAATAGTCTACTCGACTTTCGATATTGCAGAAAAGCACCCTACACTTCATATTTATAAAGATATAAAACCAAAAATTAAAAAAAAAAAAAAATCATTCACGCATTCTTATAAATCGCAGTTTGTTGTTCTAGTGTTGACCACGAGACGTCAAACGCATGCTTTCAAAATCAGCACGCCGCAAATCGGCGGGTCGTTAGTATTACACATCGGTCTTGGTCAAGACAAACATTTTTTGAACGAGAAACAACATTTCAATCCACTTATTCCATCAAAAATACAGGGTCACTACAAGCCGAAATTGAATTTTTGTTTTAACCCTTTCCGGCACAGACACATTCTGTTCGTTAAATGCGAAATTTCTGACTGCCACCGCAATTTACAAACGACTTTTTTAGAAAATAAGAACTCCTTGTTTTAAGCTTTCATTGTAGAAGCAAAATTTTATTAAAATATTCTTGGTGCCGAATGCAAGTTTGGAATTAAAAGTGGGTGTGCCCCCGGAGTGGGACCACTGTGCCGGAAAGAGTTAAGTTATGTTTGTGAATATCGGCAGATGTAGTATATTTGACGTACGACATTAATCAGCGGCTTTCAAAATATTGGCCAATATTGCCGTGAATATTGGCCGATATCTCTGTGCTACATGAGAAGTGATTATTTTTATGCTGCCCTCTATGGACAGGATAATAAAACCTAATTATGTCCTAATGCTTCTGACTAAAAATTTTGACTGCGTGAATTAACTTGTAAATTAAGCTTGGTTTTATAAAATAAATTTGGGGATAAAATAAATTTATTATACAAATAACTAAGTTCATTTAATGTAAACATTAAATGTACTTCACATGTACTTAAACATTAAAATATATTTAATGTAAACATTTAATATATTTAATTTCAATTAAATACATTTTACGTAAACTAAAATGTATTTAATGGGATTTTTTTTTCATGTAATCAATTGATATTTGATTACTATGAAATACTAATTAATTATATACGAGAATTGTTTTAACAAGCTGTATAATATTAATTTGTAAAATTTAATGCATATTTCTTCACATTTCTTATATTATAATTTATAATCCATAATAATAATTTATTATTATTATAATTTTTGTAAAATAATTTAAATTAAATATTTATAAAAAATAATATTTCCCATGGGGATATTTTTATTCTTAAAAAATGATCATGAAATCATAACATGTTAAATTCTGCAATAATAATAATAAAATTAATTAAAATAGAAGAAAAACGAAAGATAGATGTTATTGTGTGTTGGATTAGTTTATAAAGTGCTAGCTAAAAATAATTTATATTTTGTTTAATACATTTTTACTAATTAAGTATGAATTAAAAATTTTATTAAGAAAATTTTATTATAGAGGCCACCTAGATCAAACTTTTATTGTTTCTTATCAATATGATAGTATATTAATATACAAAGATTAATCAATCAAAGTTTTTTATAATCAGTATAATATTAGGTATTTTTGCTATAGTTTTAACATTTTCTTACTCTCACACTACATTGTAAGCCAATAAATCTGACATTTTTTCTCGTAAAAATAGTATATTCATACATGCATATGTGTATTATTTTATATACAGTAATACACATATACATGTATGAATATATGTATGCAATAAATATGTATATAATATATGAATATGTACATTTATATGTATATTTATATATGTTTATTTACATCTATTTATATATATATATGTATATAAATATATGTAATATATAATTATATGTATATATGAATACATACATGTCTCATAATATTTATATATGTATGTCTGTGTTTCTAACATAGTTGAAGATTGTATATGATTTAGATATTATTTGCTAGACAGACTTTCAAAAATTTCTTACTAATATATTACTGATGTAGACATACAATAAATGAGAAAAAAATAACACTTCTGGATTGTAATAGGAACCAAAAAGTATATGTTTCTATTATGTGTTATTAATAACACATAATATATTTTAAAAAGTTTAGTTAAATCCTAAACATGCATGCATTTGGGATTGTACAAAGTGTATCATCCAAAACCAAAAATCATTGTTCGAGCTATGTTTGAAAAACCCAAGTCTTTCTTTAACATATTTTAATTTAATAATTTATATCTGGTTAATTATTCACTGAAAATGGAAGAGAATGTATTACAAACCACTAAGCAAAAATATTAATTATATATTTAAATAATAATAATTAATCTTAACTATATATGTACACACACACACATATATATATTTAAATAGTAATATTAACTAACATATATATTTAAATATAATATTAATTAACATCAATTATATAATTAAATAATATATATTTTTTAAGAAAATCTTTAATTTTGGTAATCTTTACTATAGATGAACTAGTAATTGGTAAAAAGACTACTAGTAATTTATTAGAGATTTTTATATAGAAGCTTAATTTTAAAAGATAAAAACTTTAATACATTAATTCTGCTAATTTGATATTTATCTGTTACTAAAGTTCTAACATAAAAATATTTTTAATGTAAGTTTAGCATTTCAATAAATGTCCATTTAATTATTTAAAAATATGAATTAAAAAATTTAATTTATTTATTGAAATTTATTAAAAATTAAATTTATTTTATGTAATAAAAATTTATATAAAATTTTATTTAACTTAAGTATAATTTCAATTTAATTATCTTACTGAAAGTAAAAAATTACAAAGCAACTGATAATAAAAATCTTCAAGTAATGTCAAGTAAATCATCTTTATTAATTATTTCCATAAAGATCAAAACAAAACTCTAAAAAAGATTTTTAACTAGTCGTTGGGGGCCACCGTAATACTTACCCATCATGGATATGCATAATGTAAAATATTAAAATAAAAAATGTGTAAACTACTTATAAAATGCATTGCAATTCAAATAAAATCGAGGCTTGATGACGTCACAAACTTTAAAGGCTTGATTACTAAATTGCTTGAAAGAAACATCCTTATAACTCCAAAAATAATAATCCTATTAACTAGCGGTTTATTGCATCTGATTAAGCTCAAATTTCCAATTAAAATACATCTTTGAAGTGAAATTTGGTTGAAATACAGGGTCATGAAAAATCAAAGAATGTGGAAAATAGGATTCCAAATATCTCGGCAACTAATTATCCGATCGACTTCATGCTTTATGCAAAATTTATGTTTTTTTATTGTCTTTTATATTCATTTCTTAAAATAACCAATTTCGAAAATTTTTATATACTTTTTATCAGAACGAATATTTCGAGAGTCCGAAAAAAATAGTTCCGGTTAATCGAGGTTATTGAAATGAAATAGGCTTCTTCCCATTATTGCATACTAAGTACATACCAAATTGCAAGTCTCTATCTCAATTTTTTCGGGAGATAGAGCGTTTACAGACACACAGACGGACGGCAATTTTTTTTTTTTTTTAAATATGTTTTTCGGAATCTGCAGTGTCTGAAACGTGTAAATCCGTCAAAAAAAAATTTCGATTTTCAAAACGATTACAAGATTTACCCTATACTACGTATGATGGGTAAGTAAAAAACATCAATCGGAGAGGACAAAACTTAAACCTTCAGATCACAAGTCCGGTGCTCACACAAATATTTTGCTTTAAGCAAATTTGTATGAAAATGTAAACAAAACTCCTAAAGTAGCAGTAACGCGCGAGAAAGTGCGCAGATCTATTTTGGGAGGATTGGGAAGTTATGAAGCGCAAAATGCTAGTATCCATGGAAACCCGCATTGTGACAGAATCAGCAGAAACTAGTACCAAAGATCGAAGTTCATACTTCCGCGTACCACCAGATAACAAACGTAAAGTTAATATAGAATAACCTGTCTAAAACGAAATATCTCTCCGTTTTTTTGTATTTCCTTCATAGCAGATTTTATTGCATTTAAAATGAATGATTATATTACTAAATTGACTGCTTTATAATAACATTCAAGTAAAAAGTAGTATCATCATTAAATTTTAATAATGCATACAATATCAAAATACAGTATTTTGGTATAGTAAAAAAGCCACAATACTTAATAACATATTGGCGCACACTGATTCATCTACTGTTGTAGTAGGCTAATAAAAAGGGTGGGCTTGTTTCATGAAGCACAACTTCCTCATGTCTGGCTCAATATTAAGAAGTTTTAGTCATAAGTCAGATTCGATGTTTAGTTTATTCCTGTATTTGTTTTTCATATAACAACCCAGGTAGCACAAAGATATTGGCCAATATCAAAATGTAATATCGGACAATATCAAAATTTGATATTGGCCAACGTTAAATGACCCCCCCTAAAATAATATTTGTGAATATTAGTTTTTGACATCTGTGAATATTGGCCAATATTTTCCAACATCTCTGAATATCATTTTTTGACATTAAGTGATATTTTTTTCTGTCATTGCTGAATATCATGATTTGATATTGAGCGATATATTTTTCTAACATTCCTGAATAACATTTTTGGATATTAAATGACTTATTTTTTTTATTACTGAATAACAATATCATTTTCGCACCCCAGTGGGATGGACAGAAATCCCTCATTGTAAAACGAGGGATCTCTGCTTTAGATAAGTCTAGTCTCATTATTATGTAACAAGACAAAGACAAACCCAAGTACTAATAAATATGATCAATAGAATCGCAGGAAAAAACTTGTTATAAAGAGCTATTAACAAAAGCTGGTGGGAGTAGATTTTTTTGTTACTGGAATAAAAAATATCTGACAAATAATAAAACTATCGTTTAATTATCTTGTATTTTTCAATCACAATCGACATATTTTTTTTTTTACGTTCTTTTAGCAAAGATTTATTTAAATATCACTTTTTATTACTGAGTTTGTTGGAAATTTTGTAACAAAATATTTTAAAATAGGTAAGAAATTTTAAAGCTTTCTGTGTTAAAAATCATGTGTGCCCCCCTTGCATCAAACTATAAAGAAAGTTTTAACAACCCCAATACTTTGAATTTTGGTTTGTGAGAAATTAAATATATTTCTTTTATTAATTTTAAGTCAGAAATATGTGTACATTTTTTCAAAAATTGATGCACTACACAAAAGTTAACACGCCCAAAAGCTTACTATTATATAACAATAATAATTACTTAGATGAACTGCATAAAATATATATTATTAATAGTGCCTAATTAAAAGTTCAGTGACCTAATTTTGAAACAAAACTTGTATTGTTTCAATAATGAAAGATAAAATTCTTATAAAAGTCGGAAATCCGAAAGCAGTTTAAAAAGATAAACACGCATCCATTTAAAAATTATATAAATTATTTTTTTTTTCTTGTAAAAACATTTTTTAAATTAGTATAAAATACATAGTATAAAGATAGTATAAAATCATCTTTAGTTTTTTATAAAACACAAATTTTCACATCCTTTTTTTATATATAAAAATAACTATAGATTCCTACAGAATTTTTATATAGGCTTTTTCTTTCTGCGCAAATTTCACGCCCAACGCCTCCATCAAATGCACATGGACGAAAACTACACCACACAAATGGGCGGTCCTTTAGAACTTTCCGATCACTTCGGTCAAGATTACAAACTTCGTCAGATATGCTGAATGTCGACAGATATTTTGAAATGTCCGAAAAATGATGTTGTTTTTTACGAATGTCGATAGATATCCCTGAATGTTGTAATAGTAATATCATTTTTACAACATTGGCCAATGTCACCAAATATTAAAAGTAAGGCATTAAAAAGTCAAGTTTTTTAAAATTGGCAAAATTATTAAATTTTATTTTTTAGAATACTATTTCTGTATTATGGAGCCCTACTACGATGGTATCGGAAACCAATCATTCTCTGAAGCTTTCCGATGGAACGACCAGTTCCGAAAAGCCCGGCGAAAACGCTACCATGATGTCATCGGAAGCGATGTCATTCGGAAAAAGACATCGGATTCTCCCTTGAAATTCCCGACCCCATAAAATGCAGTGGAAAATACACACATTGTCGGAAGCGAGTCTTTGAAAGAGATTTTAAAGCAGTTGATATTGATTCGCGGTTTATTAAAAATGCCATCGACACACGTTTAATTAAGATATTTTGATAATCTTTTTTTTAAACAAGAGTGAAATGTTCAGATTTCCAGCTGTCAAAAGCTCAAAATGATATGATCGGTAGTTTTATAGAAAATGAAAAACAAAAATGAAACTTCCTTTTTGACCCAAAAAAGGTTGACCCAAAAAAGGGTTTTCTTTAAAAATTAACAAAAAATTAACACCTTACCCTAGAAATATTTAATAGCTATCATAAGAAAGGCCTTATTCTAAACTTTTAAATGATATGAAAATACATATTTTATAAGTTCTTGTTAAATAATTATGAGTATGAATACCGCAAATTTTCAAGAAATTCTGCTTAAATATAATATAACAGAGAAAATATTATAAGCTTTGAACTAATTTGAAACGCTAATAATAAACTATATTTGAAAATGTTGCAAGCAATTTTTTGTAGACTTAGATTGATTTTATTATTATTATTATTATTATTATTATTATTATTTTCTTTTTTTTCTTTTTTTTTGCGGGACGCTCTTTTTTCAAAATGAAAATTTAACGTAAAATAAGAAAAAATCTAATATGGATTTCAAAAAAATAATGCAGTGCTTATTAAAACACAGGCTAACAAAGAAAATGTTATTAATATGCTTTAAATAAACAGTGTGCTATGCCAAGAAAACTAATAGTTCTCGCATAAAAAAAAAATAATAATAACAGAGAAACAAAGCGTTGCATACCCGAAAAATAATTGTCCAGATAGTATTATGAATACTTCACTATACTAAATATACCATTATGCTAGTCCATGTGGGCACTATCATTGTTTACCCAAATAAAATAATTATCCAAAATTTTCACGTTTTTTTTTCTTTTTCTATTTTTTTTTTTTAATTATTTCAACTTAGAATTTTTCAAAAAAAAAAAAAAAAAAAAAAAAAAGAACAAAAAAGAACAAAAAAACTTTGGAAAGTATTACAGGTTCTTGAAGACTTTAGGATACAAAATTTTTTGATACGGCATATTTCATAATGACATCAAAAAGCAACGTATTTCATGATAACTTTACAGTTAATTTTGAAAAGCTTCCAAGATAAAAAAATATATATATACTATTTGAAGATGATGTAAATACGTCTTCTTGGCTTTTGTTTCTTTTCCCCCTGTTCATGGTTTCTGTATTAAACTAATTTTTCAGAATATAAATTAAATAATGTTCAAATTTTTAGAAAAAAAAAGTAGCTTTGACATTAAATGAAGCTTAATATCAGGACCGCATACATACATACATATAGTATATATATTTATATATACATATACAGCAACTGTTTTTTTTTTTTTTTTTTCTGAAAATTTGAGCAATTTTTAATTTATTTTTTGGAAGATTAATTTTATATAGGAGTCAAGGACAGACAAAAATGAATCAAAAGCCAAGAAGAATAATTTAGATCATCTTGAAATAACATATTTTTTATCTTGTTTGAAACTTTTCGAAATTTAATGTAAAGTTACTATAAAATTCGTTGCTTTTTGATGTCATGAGAAACTTTACAATTTTCTTTTAAATATCCAATGAAATATGCCATATTAAAAATATAGTAAATTAAAGTATTCAAAAGCTTGTATTCATGGAAGTTATATGTTCTTATACTTTCCAAAGATTTTCTTTTACGAAAATTTCTAATTTAATATTTTTATCTTCTAATAATCGGGAATTCTCTATGAATGTTATTAAATGACTTTATTATTTATACAACAAATTACAATAATTAATATTGATACAACATTTAATAATATATGTTTAAAGTAAAAAACTTTTGGAAATGTTGAATAAATAATTTATTTGGGTACAACGATAATGCCCATATGGAGTTGATTATTTGCTCTAATGCTATATTTATTATGGAAAAGTTTTAGTAAAAATATCTGGTAAATTATTTTTCCGGTATGCAGTGCATGGCATGTTTATTCTGCTAATTTTTTTCATGCGGGAGCAGTGGTATAATTAGTTTTGTTGGCATAGTGCACTATTTATTTAAAACAAATTAAAAACATTGTACATGATGCTTTGTTAGACAATGTTTTAATAAGCACTGTAATTATTTTCTTGAAATTCCAATTAGATTTTTTGTTATTTTATTTTAAATTTTCATTTTGAAAAGAGAGCGTCCTGCAAAGAAAAATTACTCTAAGTCTACAAAAAATTGCTTGCAGCATTTTCAAAGTATGCTTATTATTAGCGTTTAAAATTAGTTTCTAAGCTCAGAATATTTTTCCAGTTATTTTATATTTAAACAGAATTTCTTGAAATTCTTGGATATTTATGCTAATATTTATTTAACAAAAACTTATACAACTTTTATTTTTATATCATTTTAAAGTTTAGAATAAGAGCTTTCTTGTAATAGCAATTAAAATTGTCAAGCGTAACCTGTTAATTTTTTATTAATTTTTAAAGGAAAGCCTTTGTTTGTTCAAAAAAGGCAAATTTCATTTTTATTTTCCATTTTCTAAAAAACTACCGGTCATATCATTTTGATCTTTTGACAGCTGAAAATCTGAATATTTCACTCTCGTTTAAAAAAAAGATTATCAAAATATCTTAATTAGGCGTGTTTTGATGGAATTTTTAATAAAAACAGAAAGCATTATTAAGCGTTTCTTTTCTGTTTTCTCACAGGGGAAAAAGAGGGAACGACCGTGGGAACGTACTTTTTCTAACGCACTGTCATTGGTCAGTTTGTTTTTTTCCGATATCTATTTGATAAGGAATCTTCAAATACGACGGCTATTACCGGTTGCTTCGTGGTACGGCTAAAATGCATGTCGGATATTTTTTTCGGGAAACATGATAATCCCACATCGGATGCTTGCCGTATCGGGAGGATTTCGATGCGTTCGTAGTAGGGCTCATGATGTCATAAGTAATGCAAAAAGCTCTTTTGAATGCTTTCTTTTTAAAACTAATTTTAAGTTATGTCTGTGAATATCGGCAAATGTTGTAAATTTGACGTACGACATTCAGCGACTTTCAAAATATTGGCCAATATTGCCGTGGATATTGGCCGATATCTTTGTGCTACCTGGGAAAGAGCGGAAAAGAACATTCACAGAGATATGTTTTGCTAAACACAAACAGACTTTGACGATATTAGGCGGTACTCTGATATTCTCGTTAGCGAAAATTCTGTTACATTCATACTTTGGAATGTGGACTCCAATAATCCATCGCAGGAGATGAGAGCTGAATAAGTTTACTTCATTCCTTTCTCGTGAGATACAATGGCAGGGTGTCTCAAATGAGAAACGAATTTCCAGAGCCCGATAAAGGTCATGTGGAGCCCAAGGCCCAGTACCATTTCGGAGCCAGTCTCAAACCAAGATAATAGCTATAAATATTTTGGGGGAGTATTCGGTGGTTAGCCTTAGATATTGTGATATGGTTACCAAGTTAAACAAAATCTTTTTTGGTTTTGGGAGAAATAATTGCAAAAAACTACATTTTTAATAAACTTTTTGCAAACAATTTTATTTATTCAGTGATGGGCCCTAGACCACGGCCTAGTCGGCTTCTGCATTAATCCTTCACTGCGAATTTCTTATCCAAAGCTTAGTTAGCACATCCAACATAGGCTCAATACGACCGTACTAATAATCTGCATACCTTTAAATGAGACAATAATGTCGCTCAGTAGGCAAACGCTTGCAAGTTTCGTCATACATTTATATACATACCATCTTAAGGGGACAGATCACCTTTAAAATGGTCAAAATTTCAATTTCAAGGTTTTGATGTCAGTAAATAGTGCATTTTATTCTGAGTAGAAAGGTACCAATGTTTTTCAGATGCGATAATTATTGACGAAGATATAAAGTAAAACGCAATCGTCATTCTTTGTTTTTGAATGGAGAGTGAAAACTTTAAATGCATTTAATTCACAACAATGATTTTCAAACTTGCGCGCACGATTTCTCCAAAAATAATTTAGATAGAACCTCAATTTTTTTCAAACTTATTAATGTTGAAACAATGAACAAAATGAATTAGAATCTTTTAATTTGGTCAATAAATTAAAAAATAATTAACTGTTCATCGAAAAGCATCGAATTCATCGAAAAGCGCATTCAAAATGAGTTTTTAATTTAATTACAGTTAATTATTTTTTAATTTATTGACCAAATTAAAAGATTCTAGTTCATTTTGTTCATTGTTACAACATTAATAAGTTTGAAAAAAATTAAGGTTCTATCTAAATTATATTTGGAGAAATCGTGCGCGCAAGTTTGAAAATCATTGTTGTGAATTAAATGCATTTAAAGTTTTTACTCCCCATTCAAAAACAAAGAATGACGATTGCGTTTTACTTTATATCTTCGTCAATAATTATCGCCTCTGAAAAACATTGCTACCTTTTTACTCAGAATAAAATGCACTATTTACTGACATCAAAACCTTGAAATTGAATTTTTGACCATTTTAAAGGTGATCTGTACAGGTGTAAAGGTGTCTGTAAAGGTGTGTGTAAAGGTACTATGTACAATGCTTTACCTGGAATCCGCACTGCATATGACCACAGTTTTAGTTTGATTTAAATAATCTTACTCTCTTAACCATGTGATTCTCGTCACACCTTTTTGTACAAGAGAAGAAAAATATTTCAATCAACACAATGAATCAATTTATGAATTATGTTTGAAATAAGACTTTTATTTCAAAACCTCCTAGAAGTTATTCTAGTGCAAAGAGAACAATGAGTTATAAATTACACTTGGAATGTTATTTTGTTTTAATTTTTCCTACTCACACAAGCTCCTCCTACTTGCAAGCATTCAGACTGTTCAATTTATAAAGCATGTTTAAAAACAGTTCTTCCGCTAATTAAAACTACTTCATTCATTCATCAATTTAAAAATTAGGTCTTTATTACAAAATTCAACTTTGATCTATATAAATCTAATAATTGTGTTTTTAATTCTGGAAAACTGATTCTATCATAAGCGTTGTGTGCAAATTTCAGCAAATCTTCTAAAACAAACATTTCTGATAACAAAAAAATAGAAAAAGAGTTTACAGATCCTAAATTGCGGTCGAATTTTTTTTGAAAATTTACAAGCTATTAAAGACGATTCCATAATAATATGCTACATTTTGTGTTTTATTTCACGTACCAGTAACGGACTTCTGCGTACCAGTAATGGTACGCGTACCATAGTTTGAGAACCCCTGATCTAGTATAAATAGTATCTAGTTTCTTTGCTAGTACCTTGTCTAAACTTTCATCATTATTCTCTCTAAAAATTTGACGAGGAGGACTTAATGCCGTATTGGCGCTCACTCGCTATTGTAATGCCATATTTCCAACCTAATAACGTTTCAAAAACAGCATATTTAATAATTAAAGCATTTTTCTGTAGATCTTACCGGTGTGAGTTGAATATTTCTATAGTAGTAGAATTCATTGTTTATTAGAGCAATACATACAAAACACCTGCGAATTTTTAAATACGAGAATATACAGGGATGAGCACAAAGTCTTGCCCTAATGTCCTCATGATAAATATTTATCGTGCGAAAACTATTATACTTAGACATATGATTGTTTAGATATTTTGTAAGTACTGTTATATTTATGAACTTTCAATTTTCTGTAGGAATCTATAGTTATTTTTATATTTAAGAAAAAAATGTGAAAATTTTGGGTTTTATAAAAAACTAAAGATGTTTTTATACTATCTTTATACTATGTATTTCATACTAATTTAAAAAATGTTTTTACAAGAAAAAAATCAATTTATGTAATTTTTAAATTGATGCTTGTTTATCTTTTTAAAAAGCTTTCGGATTTCCAACTTTTATAAGAATTTTATTTTTTATTATTGAAAGAAAACAAGTTTAGTTTTAAAATTAGGTCACTGAATTTTTAATTAGGCACTATTAATAATATATATTTTATACAGTTAATCTGTTTAATTATTATTATTACTATTACTTACATTACTTTCCTGCACTGAAGGAAAACACAATGGTAAACCTACGAGTCAACCGCTAAAATCGGGTTTTCACGTGTTTTCCACCAAGATATGACTTGGCAGACCGATTGCGTTTTAATATGTGAATCGAGTTTTAACTAATTCTGGAATTTTAGGCGTGAGCTCGATGAGGTGATTGTCTGTGCTGCCGCCTCTCGGTTTATAATTTTACGGAACTCTTTTGAGTGCCCGTGTAAAGGAACTATGAATTCTACTTACTTCATTTTCAATACTGAACATGCCATAGTAATTGTTTATTAGTTAATTGTTAAACATCATCTTTCACCTTGTTAAAACGATATTTTAAAAAAATATATTCTGGACATGTTGGAAAGTATTTCATAATCTATGCTTGATGCATGGTTTTTCATTCTTGTTTATTATAATGTAGATCTTTTAAATGTCTAAATGGAAACGGGAGAAAAGATATGCAAGCATAAAAAAATTAATAATATTTACTGAACAAACTTCTCATCAGGGGTGATTCGGAGTAAAAAAGAAAATTCTGAAATTCACAACAAATTTTCTGAACGGTTACAACAAGGGGGGAAGGGGCAGGGGGAATCTCCTCCCGGCACTAACTATGTTTTTTTACTTCACCCCTTTGACGATATTTGTGTTTTTTCGCGATCTTTTGGCGAAATTTGCAGTTTTTCGCGATCTTTTGAAGAAATTAGCGGTTTTTTCGCGGTCCTTAGACGAATTTCGCCGTTTTTTCGCGATCTTTTGACGAAATTTGTCTTTTTGCGTTTCTTTGAAAAAATTTGCAGTTTTTTCGCGATCCTTTGACGAAATTTGCGATTTTTCGCAATCTTTTGACGAAATTTGCTGTTTTTTCGCGATCTTTTGACGATATTTGTCATTTTTTGCGATTCTTTGACGAGATTTGCCGTGTTTCCGTTATCCTTTGACGAAATTTGCGGTTTTTTCGTGATCCTTTGACGAAATTTGTGTTTTTTTCGAGATCTTTAGACGAAATTTGGTTTTTCGCGATCCTTTGACGTGATTTGCCGTTTTTTTTTTCGAGATCCTTTGACGAAATTTGCCGTTTTTCCGCGATCTTTTGAGAAAAATGATTTTTTTGCGCTTTGACAAAATTTGCCGTTTTTTCGCGATCCTTTGATGAAAAATGATTTTTTTCGCGATCTATTGACGAAATATGTGGTTTTTTTGTGATCCTTTGACGAAATTTACGTGTTTTCGTAATCCCTGGACGAAAATCGCATATTTTCGTTATCCTTTGACGAAATTTGCGTTTTTTGCGATCTTCTGACAAAATTCGCGTTTTTCCCGCGATCCTTTGACGAAATTGGCGATTTCTCTTCGAACGATTGGCGAAATTGATTTTTTTCGGCGACCATTTGTCGAAAAACGCGATATATTTTATGTCCGAATTTTCGGATTTATGACCGATTTTTTTTTTCTTTTTCGGAAATGACTGCCTTAATTTTTCGGAATTTTCGGAACAGAATCACCTCTGCTTCTCATGATGAATATGGAATGACATGCCGTTTGTCACTTTAATTTTATCAAAGAAGAGTTTACTTTAAAAGCTTTATATATATAAAGCTCAGTTTGGGAGGGGGGGATCGATTGCATGATTATTTATTATTACTATTGAGTTACAAGTAGGACAGGAAAATAATTAAATATGGAAGAGCTTCGAGATTTTTCAACTTTGTGTCTTTGTACTGGGAAGGAACAAGGAAAAAACAAAAAAAATCGGGATGGGGGGATGAGAAATTTAAATGAGCAATTATATATTGTTACAATAAAGAAACAAACACAACAGAAGAGTTTTAAGAATAAAAAAAAAAATGATTTTAAACCTTGAAAACTAGGGAATATATACGTATATATACAGGTAGTGAGACTGTTGTGAAAAAATTGTAGTATACATTCAACTGAAGAAATAATACTAGCTATTCCTTGTACTCATCTATGTGGATTAACGTATTAATACGGCTAAGAGGACTTCAGCTTCAAATTCAGAAATTCAGCCCCTACTATAGCAGCTATCACAAACTAGGTAAACAAAAGCAAGCGAACTGGTAGCATTAAAAATGAAGATCATTTGAGCAGCCCTCTAATAACATCAGATATTTGTAAACAGTACAGGAAGTGGTTACGTGTAACCGCAAGTCATCCATGCAAATTCTCAGTCGGAATGTCACTATTCCGAATTCTACTGATTTGAAAACTACCTTATCAGTTAAACAAGAATGCCTATTGCCTATCACATCTAAAGTGTGCATAAGCTAGAAACTGAAGATCATGTAGTTTAGCAAGCTATGTGTTACCATTTGTTGGAAGCTGTGTAGAATGAAAAAGATAAAAAAACTACTATCAGCTAAATTGTCAGCCACAAACGACTCTACCGGACTACAATTCCAAAACAAGTTGGAAATTGTACATCAAACGTGACAAATGAGGTGCGTTCGTACTATAACTAGTTTCATAAATATTCAGATCTTGATGATTTTTAATTCTGTGAAATTATTTATATCGTCTGCCGATTAATTTCTGTAATAAAACAAGTATCTCGATCGCTTGACGATTAAACCTCGGAAGCTCCTATAACAAAAAAGCACTGATTAAAAAAAAATCCAAATTTCTTAATAAACGTTTTTATTAATATTTTCTAAAGTTTTGATTCGATTTTCATAAAATTTGAAATGTCTGGATAAAATTCTGCAAAGATAATATACTTTAAATTTCAAACCATTCGGTTGGGTAGTTTTTGCGTTATTATATGCAGACTGGCGGACAGACAGACAGACGGACGGGCTAGACGACGACAACAGGTACTACGTATTTATATAATTACAAACGCACCTAACAATGCGATAGGACTTTTTAACCTACGAGAAGTGTGAAGAGCATTCCAGGAACTCCTCTCATGCAAAAACAATCTCTGCATCAACTAGAAGGGTCCTAATTGTCTCAATGCTTGCAGAATGCAGCCAGAATAACGACCCAACCAAACCCTCACCAAGTGCCAGGCAACTGATGTGTGCAGATTATAGGTACGCTTTTCAGCAGTAATTGAGACACACGAGATACCCGCGTGTAACAATATGAATTTTCTGTTACACATTTGTCAAATAGCAATTTGCATAAGTCTGACTTATTTTATGCATGAACTCATGTAGCTTGTAAGCTTAAAAGAACTTGTCACAAGGACGACTTAGACTATCTAGGGCCACGGGGCAAGCATCATTATGGGAGCCCCTTTCTGACTATCCATGGAAACTGTTCATAAATTACGTGTAACTAGTTCTAAACTTGATACCTGTTGTATGTATATATAAATTTCGTACCAGGTACTATTCACATCTGTATACAGGGTATTACAAGAAAGATGGTCAAGATGGATTCCTACTAGTACTTTAAGAAAAAGTACTAGTAGAAAAAATGATGGATTGGTTGACGGGAGTGTTTGTTTGCAAATTTTCCTTTAATTATGTACGTTAGTCATATGATGTCCAAAAGAAAAATTCGGTCATCATGAATGCTTTTAGGTAAATACCAATAATGAACTTGCACCAATAAGTAACTTAAATTAAAACATCCATAATTTAAAGCTTAGCAGAAAACAGAAAAATAAAACTTCATATGCAAATCAAAGTTCATGACGTCAAAAACCAAAAAAGGAGATAAGTGCATAAATCGTTTTTTTACAGAAATGTCTGTTTCACTGTCTCAGTTGCGAAATTCAATTGTTCAGCTTTTGTTTTGAAAAAAGATGATTTGAAAATGTCACAACAACGTGGTTTATGGGAATCCATGGCTTGGCATATTAGCGAGAGATTTGAATCCGGGCAAACACAACAAAGTGTAGTGGACACTGTTGGAGTTGCAAGAAATGTCCTAGCAAGGATGTGGAATCGATTCCAAGAAACAGGAAATGTTATACGTCGACCAGGTGCTACCACAGCAACTGGTGACTGATATATCCTGTTAACAGCTCGTCGAGACAGAAAAGGGAATGCTACTCAGCTGCAAAGACAGTAGCTCTTGGCAACACGACGAAAATGTGTCTAGCCAAACAGTGCGAAATATGGTTCATCATGGTGGTCTCTATGCACGTAGGCTGTATTCCGTTGACCTCAAGCCAGCGTGCAGCCCGAAGAAGGTGGGCGGCTGAACATCAAGATTGAAGGCAATGGATTGGAGTCAAATGCTGTTCACAGATGAGTCCCTATTCAGTCTGGAGTGTGGCACTTGACGTGTTTTGGTGTGGGGGGAAAGGGGCACTCAAAATAACCCCACATTCGTTCATGAAAGATCACATTACAGACAAGGTGGGTTTATGTTATGGGCTTGAATTAGTATAGGTGGACGTACCGACCTGCATATCATTTGGAATGGCACTTTGACGGCCTAGCCTAAAGGTATACAGACGAGATACTGAGACTGAGACCTCGTATCGTATCTTATGCTTCACCGATGCTGATTCCTTTGTTTTCATGCATGATAATGCCAAACTGCATACAGTTCGTCTGGTGGAGAACATGGTTGAAGCTGAAACTATACAGCGTATGGAATGTCCAGCATGCTTTCCTGACCTGAATCTGATTGAGCATGTTTGGGACACACTCGGACGATGCATTGCAGCGAGACCAAGGCTTTCTTTTATTGTCTGAGACTTGGAGATTGCAATTCTTGAAGAGTGGAACAGTATTCCTCAAAGTCTTATCGACAACCTCATCGCATCCATGGAAAACAGGTGTGCAGCAGTTTTAGCTGTTCGAGGGGACCATATGACATATTAAACATCTTGCATCATTACTAAACAATACATTTTTGTCATTTACATGTAACCAAATTGTTGGTAAAAAAAAAAAAACATCTTTTCATGTTCTTTCCACCCTTTCAAAGAAATAAAGCTCCCTTAAAAATTTTTGCGTCTTTTTTTCTGTATTGCGCATTCATACACGTGTACTCCCCATTTCATACCCATGCATGGCTGTCTCGCACGGTTCTTTTATCTTCTTTGTTTGGTCCCTTAATTTTTTTGAGCAGTGTAGATCATTTATTATTAATCATTTAAAGCGTCAGTTACTTTTTTTTAGAATAGAGAGATTTTCAAGCATGATCTATATATTTAATTTTCTTATATTTAATTTTCTACATTTAATTTTCTTATGCCATCTCAACATGGAACATTTTTTTGCTGCAATAATGAATGAACCGAGTAACAGATGAGTTGTTACAATTGGCAATTGATTGCCTAAAGCAAATTAAAATCCCTTTTCTTACATTAATATTCCGTAATTGGGTTCTTTTCAAAGTTCTGCTACCACGGCTACAATGTCCTTTAAGATGGATATAAATTCCCTGAAAGTTTTTAAACAAAACTTTAGTGCCAAATTACATTTGCTGAAATACAAGATTTTGGTGTGAATTCAATTATGAAAAATTATTAAACGGTATAATTTATAAACTGAAATCTGTCAACGAAAAAAACAGATTTCAATTTTCTAGTATTTTTTTAGATACGTTAAAATTTTATATATTTTTCCTAACTGAATATGTTAAAATTATTGATCAGGTAATTTTGTATTAGATTTTCATAACAAAAATTATGTTTTTGAATAAAAAAAATAATGGCCAGATTTTTTTTGTATCAATTAATTTTCTTTATTTTTAGGGTTTTGTTCATCTCACGAAACCCTATTCATCTTGCTTCTCTGTCTGTCTGTCACAGAGTCGGTTCTCAGAAACTGTATAAATTAGAGACTTGAAATTTTGTGCACTTACCTACAGCTAAATACCTACTGTCACACTGAAAATCATAAAATTTTGAAAAAGTCGTAATATTTTAATATAGAGAGGTATAAAAACAAAAATCTAACAACCTTTTCCTATTAAATTTAAACATTTTTTTGTTATAGCAGTTGCCAACAAATGAAAATCCACAATAAAATTCTTTCTACAATAATTAATTTTCTATTGAAAGATTTCCACGTGAAAAATTAAAATGAAATAAAGTTTCACCAATTGAAAAGAAGATTAATATGATGTCATATTGGTAATATAATGGAAATTTTAAAACATATCTCAATAATACAAGGAGTATGAGTAAGTACAGAAAACAGGTTAATATGACATCATTAGAGAGTTAAAAAGAAAATTAATCGGATGTCATATTGAAAGTTTAACAGACTTTTTCAAATGTTTGAGAATCATACAAAGAGAGTATCCATATGTGCAATAGAGAAAGCAAGTAGATAGGATGTCAGCAAGTGAATGTAACATCATACGAGTTTGAGGAACGTGTTGAATCACGATAAAAACCCGATTATGGCAATATTGGCATATTTTAACATTTTGAAGTTCTCTATACAACATGTTTAATTTTGAAAATGATTTTTCTACACAAACAGTCTTAAAATCCCAGACGACGCCATGTACTTCATCTAGTAGTTATATAAACAAGGAGGAAAATTTTTAAATCCAAATGTAAATATTTGTCACAAAGAAAATGTTGCAACAATGAAATTAAATTTGCGTTAAGCCACACTTGCTGAAATACGCTATTGGCTGCAAATCCGATTACACACCTTTAAAAAAACTTGGTGTTTTAAAAGATGCAGCATTTTTTTTTTTTTTTTTTTTGTAAGTTTTGTGCAATTCCAGCTTAAGAAAATGAGTTTCTTTGTGAAATGTTATAAAAAAAATATGAAAACAATCTTGATAAACCTTCTTTTCTATTTTTTTTAACAGTGTATATGAATTTATATATGGTATTTTGTAATTCTATCATTTAATTTGCTCTTTTTCTTTATATCGTAATTGTTAACCCTATGTTCTCAGCAATATCACTCAGACCAATCCCTTTGAGGGAAGTCCTAGTTAAAATAACTTATTTGTTTGTTTGTTTGGTTGCCATCTATGTTCTTAGTGAGATAATGTATTGATAATTATAATTACAAATTTTTCATCTGGATTTATTTATTAAAGGATAAAGTGTTTTGAAAGGAATATTAAACGAAACCCTTTGTGCAATCTTCGATCACACTTACCGACTTGTTACAGTTTTCTTTCTCTTCTTTTTTTTATATTTTGCCTTTAAGGTGGTTAAAAAAATACATACATTTTCTGTAATTGGATTTACTCCCAAGTGTTGTGATCCAGTGTACAATGTCCTTTTAAATAAATGTGAATACCACTAAAAATTTTTAACCAACAATTTTGCGCCAAATCACATTTCCTTAAATACACTATTTGGTATGGACCTGATTTTGGAAGATTAATCATAAAATATGGCACTTTGGAGCTAAACTGAAATGTATATCAATTTCCATTTTTAATTCTGCTTCTTACTGCTATTTTTTTTCTGTATCTTAAATAATTAAATAAGTTCATATTCGTTCCTGAAAATTTTTCCATGAGTCTAATGACTCCAGAAGAACATATATATATATATATATATATATATATATATTCTAATACGACGTCATTTTCCTTGACCGAAAAATTCCGCCTTTTTGCTATTAAAACACTTTATAGAAATTTCCAGTCAAATACTTCTTTAAAAATGACGTCACTTTACAGGTGAAAATATGAGTTCATTTGAAGTTTCAATTCATAGATCTACTCTGAATATATTATTTTAGAACTAATAGAACGAAAAAAATTCTGGAAATGATGTAAAAAAATATTTTATTCAGTGCAATATAAATAAATTATTAAAATGCTATAAATTTAAAGACAATTTATTTGGTCAATTACATTTTTATTCATACAATAGAAAGCACTAATTCTGCATAGCTCTGTTGCAAGTAATGTCAAGATTACAGGTAAATAATATACTTTTCACCAAAATGGATTGTAATGTTAATTTTCAGATTCCCACTCTCAAAAAATAATTATTGCAAATGGAAACCATATCTCGCTCTTATTCGTAAGGTGACACAACTAAAATATGTTAACTTGTAATACAGCGACTCTCTTTAATTTGAATACAGAGGTGATACATAAAGGGTTCTAATTAAACAAAGCAGTGATGAATTCAAGGCCCCCCCCCTCCCCTCCCCCTAAAATGTAATTCCCTATAATATTCCCTGTATTATATTTATTTATATTATTGAATTAGATATATTTCTTGTATTAACATGGAATAAAAAAAAAATTATACAGACCCTTTTTCCTATAAATTATATTTAGAAAAAAAAAAAATCATTTTACAATCCACTCTAGAGTAAAATCATATCACATTTCAGGGACTTACATTAGGACAGGTACATCAGGATGACATTATAACAAAAAAGTTTAATCAAGAAAAATTAATGTTTTGTAGTTTAGATACAGAAATAATTAAAAACCTTGGATACTTGATTGGAAATGATTACTTTTTTTTACTATTTTTGATTACTACGTGATAAGATTTTATTCCAGACTGGATTCTCAAGTGCATTTTCAGATTCCCATTTTGAGTAAAATGATTATAAGTAGTGAGCATTATGGCTTCACTCCACAATAGATTCTAAATTTATTTTAAGGGGGCGACAATAGCTGTGAAATTGCATATAAAACAGTTGACATTGATGTACAGTTGGCAACAGAAGGATTACAATAATGCATAACATAATCATAACAGTTTCACTCTACAATCGAAAAAATAATTTATATTTAAAAATAATATTATATTATAAAAATATTTCATGGCGGCGACAATAGTTGCGAAATCTCATGTAAAGCAGCTGACATTAATGTACAGACGACCAGAAAAAAAAAAGAGAGATAGAACACCCATACATTCTAATTAGGGGAGATTAGAGAAGGATGGGACAATTTTAACAAAAATATTTTTACAAATTATGTTTCGCTAGTATAAAATGGAAACATCTTGAAACATTTTAACATATTTAAAATATATAAATTGATGATAATAATTAAAATTTTAGGTTAATAAACTAATTAAATTAACAAGAAAAATGTCCCATTCCATGTGAGGGAGGGATAGGACATGCTTTTAAAATGAAAATTCATATATAATTTTCAAAAATGTGGTGAAAAAAATGACAAAAACAGTGTGACATTTGCATTCGTAGGTTTATTGCAAATCACAACATTTATTTTATCTTATATTATGCTTTGTAAAATCCAAATCAAATGAAAAATATACTTGTGCCCGATTAGTGCCGCCAATTATTTTTGGTGGATGTAGCTTTGCAATTATGTATTGCTCATCAATGATGGAACAGTGATAATGTACTTTTACAATACCTTTTTAAATTGTGCATTGCCATGTAAAAATAAAAGTTTGCAGTTTGAGTTCGATAATTATTTCAAAACAGTAATTTTTTTATTTAAAAAAGCTATGGGAATTGATATTATAGAAATAAATATAAATATTTAATACTAATGATTGACATTGATAAATAATGCATGAGTAAGAAAAGAAAATTGCAATGCTTTAATTTTTCAATGTATATTTGTTTTACAAAAAATCATAAAAGTAGTTAAAATTCCTTTTAAGTTTCGAAAGAATAAGTTTTATTTGTTACACTTAATTCCAAAACAAAATAGTCTTATAAATATAAAATAAATTAAAATTGTATGTAATTAAACATTATCATTTGGATAGAGATATCATTTGAGAGGGGTGGACATGTCCCATCCCTCCCTCAGTTATAGTGTCCCATACCTCCTTTGGAAGAAACATTAACAAAATATATATATAAGCTTTTACACGAAACATGTAGCTTTTAGTCTTAACTTGACTGTTAATTCATAAAATATATATTGTTGAGTTCACAAAACATTAAAATCAATTAAGTTAGCAACAAAGAATGAGAATGAACATTTACATTAAAAATCTAAGTAGGTAGTTACTTTTGATATTGTAAAATAGTCTTTTTAATTCTAAAACTCATAGGTGCTTGCAACTAAAAAGATTTTCAGCAACAAGTATGACTGAATGATTACTCTTTCCAGTGGAAGAGTCATAAGCTAAAAATAAAGCTTATTTTAAGCATTACTGCAGATGTCCCATCCCTCCCTAATCTCCCCTAATACAGTAAAACCTCTAAATAACGGACACCTCGGGAGTGCAGAAATTGTCCGCTATTCGGAGGTGTCCACTATTGGGAAAACTTCAGAGATTCACAAAATCGCTAAGAAATGCTTAAAGTTTCATTAATTGGCTTTTGTATGTTCGAGAACTTCTATTATATGATTAATCAGAATTTAAAATTACTTTTTTAAGCAATAAAACTGAAATGAAATTGTACATACATTTTTCCACTGTTTATTACATTTTAAGGAAAAAATCTGTTACAAAAGTTTGCTTTCGCTTGCGATTACATGTAGTTAGTTTTCCTATGCGAAGTTTTAATGCTATCAGTAGTTTTAATCCTTCTGAATCATCTTTTTTT